>CM048664.1:16326161-16926161 GCA_026401315.1 Dysphania ambrosioides | reverse complement strand
CCCCTAACTAATCTAACTACTTTTATCTAATACTAGCAAACATCGCAATATAAATAAAGATGGTCATACTACCAATTCACAAACAAAGATTAGCTATTCTATGCAAAAAACCTAAAATCAACAAACATAAAACCATATAAAACAGAAAATAAATGAAAACTTCAAAATATAAAGTGAGAGAAAGTGATAGAAATACTAATATATATATGGAGAATTGATGTCTGACAAGCTTGCTACGAGTTCGTTGATTACATCCAATAAAGAGATCAAATCACCAAGATAAATCTAAGAATTTTTTTTATGGAGAAAATATAAACACTAATGTTATCTTCTCTACTCTAGACTAGGCTAATAATATTGCTAAATAAATGCTTAATGAATCCCCCTTAGTGCGTGCGCTTAGGTAAATTGGTAAGCACCCACTAATAAGTGGAACTTCGGGTTCTTAGTGAACTGAGTGGCCGCTTAGTTCAACCTTGAGTGCCCGCTCGTAAGGGAATTTTTCCTTCTAAGCGCTCGCTTGATGGTCTCTTGCTACTTGCTCGTTAAGTTATTTATATCAACTCATATTGAACTAGGCAGTCGCTCAAGGTTCTTTTGAGTGACCGCTTAGTTATTTTCCTTCTAAGAGGCCTCTTGGTTCAATTCTCAAGCGATCTCTTGGCTTCTCTTCTTGGCTTTTCTACTATGCATCTATTTTCCTTGGACCTTATGCTGATGCTAAGTAGATACACATCCAACCACGAAAACACGCATAAAAGTATAAAAGATTTGAAAAATAAAGGAAAAGAACAATCCCTTTAAACCTCCTAATCGCTTAGGAGGACAAGCGTGCTCTTAAGAGTTTCTAGGTAGGTAAACCAGAACTCTCAAAACAAAATAAAAACCAAGGCAAGCATTTCAAAGTCTAAAAAGACAAAAATAAGAGAAATGAAAAGAAATAAAAGGAAGATGCAACGAGTGGGCATTCATGGGACAATATTGTGATAGATATTCAACTTTCTAAACAGTAAGAGAAGACATGGCAAATAATGCATAAGAATAAGCAAAGAATAACCCGAAAAGAGTAGAAAACTATAGTTCCCATGCACCTAAATTAAAACACAACCATACTCTTCCTAAGCCTCATTTCCCTCCTTACAGAATTAACTTCTCATTACTGTTGGATGAAGCTGATCAAATAACATAATATGGGTAATGACATATGATTCAAAATCTTAATTACCATGCTAGCTCAATATGCTTGACTGTTGTCTCCCTACACTAACAATGACTCAACTTCCTAGAGTCAAAAGGACTTTTAGGTAGAGTATAGGTAAAATAAGGAAAGAATTAGAAAACAATAGGAATTCTTATGATTTTGACCTTTACCTCATACTAAGGCCTTGAGCCCTCCTTTTAAATGGAATACTATCTAGTCTCCTCCCTCGAGCTTGTTAAAGAACATATATGAGTTTTTCATTCTCAAATTCCCATAAAACCTACAACATCCTTATCATCTCATTTTCTCTCTTCATTATTTCTTGTTTTTTCTTTTTCTATACATCATTTTTCTGATTTTTTTTCTTTCCTTTTCTCTTTCTTTTTCCTTTTTTGATTACTCCCTTGAAAGAGTTTATCAAAGAGGATTAACTCTTAAGAGATGTTATTCGAGAAGAAGCAATTGCTGCCCTTTTAAGCTTCATAACTCCTAATTCACCATCAATACTCTCATATCAACTTTCTTTCCAAAGAAATCCTATCAAGAATAAAGTGTTAAACGCACACATTGAGTCAATGGCTATTAATTGGCTAATTTTGGAGAAATTTAAGCTCAAGAAGGTGACAATTGGTAGTAAAGATAGAATGTATAAGAAAAGACGAAATGTTGATGGTTAAGGAAAAAGGAATAAGGTTCAAGAGTACCTTTGTCTTTTCCTAAGAAGTTCAGTTACTTTCTTGGGTAGGCATAGGACAAGTTATTGATCAAAGCATGACAAATTAGGGATCCTTGTCACTTAATGAAAATCATGTTGATGGCTTCAATAGATTTCCTAACAATGGGTTTGCAAGTACTAATCCTAAGGATTTCACTTAGCTAGGGAAAAGGTGGGGTGCTTAGCCAAGGGTTATAATCACGATAGCTACATCTACCTTAATAAAAGTCTATCCTAAACTCTTTCCAATGCAATTTATGTCTAAACCATGTAATCTCTTACGGTTTAGGAAGGAAAATATTCAATAAGATGTGTGTTTTATTTACGCCCAGCTCAATGCAAGAAAAACAAATAAAAAGAAAACAAATTACTTGCCTAGCAAAATAAAACTCAAAATCTTTTTGGATTTTTCGGATTTTATAGAAGAAAAACAAGGAAAAAGAAAATAGGAAGATGCATGCACGGAAGTATGATATGGGAAAGATCATCTAACAATGAACACAACCATACAACTAACCTTGGTCATCAAAACCAACAGTTTTCAGCAAACCAATCCTAAAAAACAAGCTAATCGCCTTTAACAATAAAATGTCATATATCCTCAAATAATCAACTTCCTCTAGACTAATAAAAAAATATGCCTAAGAAATAAATAAAGAGAGGAGTAGGTAAGATTATACCTTGGCCTCTTGCTTTTGCTCATTCGCTAATACTCATGAACATCCTATGGTTAGCAATAACAGGAGACACATGAGAATAATAGTTCCTAATCTAGCTTAAAACACACAAAAGCAAGAAAATAAAATTATACATGGATTCTAAAAAAGGATGAAGAGGAAGCTAAGGCCCGACCCTTTTGAAACAACCCTTAAACTTAAGTGAAGCATTGTCCTAGGTGCAAAAAACCTAGAAATAAAAGGAGAGGGTCGATAAATCGTGGTATGACTAGCTAGTATTAGGGTCCTTACCCTTTGTACGCCTCTCTTTATTTTCATAGGAGGAAAAGTTGTAGGTTAGGTTGACATCGGAACCGGATGCATCATTAAAGGGCGGTCAATCATACCGCAGGTGATCTGGGTAGTTCCCATAGGGCAGCACACCCGCTGGGCCATCCCACCCACCTGTATAACACGAGGCCCACCTGAGTCCATCATACAGATAGTCGAGATCTCCTCTATAGTCACTCCCCACCATCTGAGTGTATTCATAAGGGGAAAAGAAGGAGGAGTGACATTAGGGATGGTAAGACCCATCTAGTAATGGTATGTAGCTGTGCCATCCCCGGACTAAGAAGGGAGGTCATAGGGGTAGTTAACGTAGGGTAAAAAATCTCCATATTGAACATGGTAGTCATAAATTTTATTCTCAAGAATCATACTACCCCTTTGGGCCTCAACTTGGCCCTTCATGATCATGCTTAACTTCCTAAACTTTTCTTCTAGATTAAAAGAGGGGGAGGGGGCATGGGATGAAGATGTACCTTCCGGGGTTCTAGGTGGCGCTGCTTGGGCGCTAGAGGCACATGGTTCTTGCACCTCATGTACGGGAATCTTCCATATATTGCCTCCTTGCCGCTCTATGCCGGTAAGCTCGCGATTTGGAAGGTAGAAGCTCACTACCCTCCTCACCTTCCACCATAAACCTCGAGGTTAGGTGTATATTGGATGAAGTCCATCCTCTTCATTGTATCAATGTCGATGTAAATGTCATTTACATCGATGAGGTTGAGAAGCTTACATTTCTCAAAAATTCCAAATAAAACTTCCTATAATTCGTTCTTGAGTCCAAAATTCCAAGCTAGATGCCTAAAACCACTAGAAATTCAACTAAAAGTTTAGGAATTAAATTTGGGGTTTCTTACATAAGTGGGTATTTTCTAAAGTTACATAAAGTTGTAGATCAAGAGGAGAGGAGGAGAATGGTGGTAGTTTAGAGTAAGAAGGTTGGAAATTGAGTGAGTTATGGAGGAAAGAGTGTGAGGGTTTTTTTAGAGAGAGAAGGGAATTTGGGTGTTGAAGATGATAAATAAGAGTGAATGGGGAGGAAAAGGGCCGAGGGCGAGTTAAAAGAAACCCAAATTTTTGCAAAATGGCGTGTTGAGCGGGTGCTTAGAAGGAAGTTTAAGCGCCCAGTCATAAGCTTTCATGTGGCTTTTTTCCTTCTGAGCGGGCGCTTAGAAGGAAGTTTGAGCGCCCGCTTAGGTCAACTTCATGCCTGTTTTTCTTGAGAGTGGGGGCTTGCTCCCTACTCAGTGCCCGCTCATTAACTTCTGCCTCCTCATTTTTTTCTCCTAAGTAGTCGTTCAGAAGGATTTTAAGCGGCCACTTAGCTCATGTTACAAGCCCAAATTTTCCACTAAGCGTGCTTGCTGACTACTTATTACCCAATCATGAAGTTCTATCTGCTCTAGAATAATGAACTGAGCAGTTCAATGGCAAGTGGTCGCTTATAACTTTTTTTCCAGACTTTAGTTTTTCCATGCGTCCGCTTGCTGAATAAATTCTTGCCAATATTTTTGACCTAGTCTTTCTTCACTCCCTAACCAAGCTCTTCTGGAAAAACAGGTATGGCGGCTGCACAAGGACCCAAACTCACTGGTGGCTCGAGTGTTAAAAGCACGATACAACAAAAACTGTGATGTGTTGGATTCATATCGTGGGTATGAGCCTAGATATACATGGAGTAGTATATGGGGCGTGAACTCGTTACTTATGGAAGGGGTAAGATGGCAGGTAGGAGATGGAAACAAAATTAAATTATGGAAGGTTGCATGGCTCCCGACCGACATAGATAATGGATATATACGTGAGGACCAAGCCTCAAACAATCAAGACCAAATGGTGCAGAGCATAATGAATAGTTACCTAAGGTCTTGGAATAGAGAAGATATCAACTCCATGTTTCCATAGGATGTTTCAAAACAAATTTATAGCATTCCATTGTCCCCACACCCAAAGGAGGACTCTCTTTACTGGTGGAAGGACCCGAAGGTGTTTTCTCGGTTAAAGCTTGCTATTGGGTAGGAATTAGGAGTAAGGATTAAAGCACAAGAGTTGATAGCAAGTGTGAAAGAAAATATGGAACCTGTCAGCACCTCCTAAGCTTAAGCACTACTTATGGCGAGCAGCAACGAATATATTAGCTTCTAGGGAGAAATTACAGAGGAGAATTAAAGGAATAAATGGCACTTGTGTTAGAAATAGGGAAGGTACAAAAATAGTGATGCACTCTATCTTCTCTTGCTCAGCAATTCAGACGTTGTGGAGGAGCAGTCCAGTTTGGATGAGATTGAATACAGACGTTAGTGTACCTTTTAATGAGCTGTGGGAATGGCTATACGGAAAGTTGTCGAAGGGAGGAGCTGGTGCACATATTTACACTAGCATAGGCTACATGGTTTGTTAGGAATAAGATCATTTTTGAGGGGATTAGCTTGGTCCCGATAAGGGTTACCACGGGATTCACAAACATAGTTGAAGGGTACAGAGGGTACGCTAAGCGTGTATATGGAGGGAGTTAGGGGGATAAGCCTCGTATCAATGGGAAATGGGAAATGGGAAGCACCGGAGAGGGGGTGGTTAAAAGTCAATGTGGATGCCCATATTGCAGGAAGTACCTATTGTTGTCTAGGAGTGGTCGTTAGGGATAATGAGGGGAAGATCTTATTATGCGACACAAGGAGGGAGGAAGTCCAATGGAATGCACAGATGGCGGAGGCAGCTGCTCTCTTATTTGGGATTAAAATGGCTCTTCGATTTGGCGCAGTAAAGGTAATAATGGAAGGAGACTCCTCATACATAATGGAGCTTGCAGGAAAAAAGAAGGAAGGACACAACCCTATATTCTCCTTTATTGATGAAATTAATAGGATCTAATAGGCTTTTGAAATGTCTACGTTCAAACATATTAGAAGAGTAGGAAATACAGTGGCTCACCTTGT
This sequence comes from Dysphania ambrosioides, assembly GCA_026401315.1. NCBI lineage: Eukaryota > Viridiplantae > Streptophyta > Magnoliopsida > Caryophyllales > Amaranthaceae > Dysphania > Dysphania ambrosioides. Next base: position 16,920,305 of record CM048664.1, on the reverse strand, counting down.
TACTTGTAGTGATACAAAGGGTGCAACGGAATATGTTTGTTACGGCCCGTTTCCAACCGCTGCATCTTCCCCTGCGAAAGTTGATTTAATTTAATGAGAACGGTGTTGTTTTTTCAAAAAAAAAAGTTCAATTATTAGGGGGAGTTACTGTTTACTAACGTCAAATTTGATATAATTTCAATGAACATTTTATATAAGTTCGATGTACATCGTATAAAATCTCAATGAACATATTTTTCTTTGTCCATAACTTATATAAATGTTTAATGTATATAATATTTAACTTTATTATACCTATTATATAAAATATTTAATGTACATAATACCCAACTTTAATATACTTTATTTAGATTTCTAATGTTTATTTCAATCGAATTCAGTGTACATGTAAATTTTCTTCGCCTCGTAAACGGTGAAGAATACAAAAGTCAGCCGTACTTATTGCTCTGCAATTTGGGTCAGTTAAAAGACAGCTCGCTTCCCCAAAATTAAAAGTGACGGTTCCATTTGGGGGGGGGGGGGGGGGGGATTTTTATTTCTCGCGTATATTACTTAGCCACATGATATACATTATTGCCCGTGTTTCATTCTATACTTCTTGCATTTTGGTCCAAGTGCACCATGAGTATGGTACATGGGTACAACTGTCAAAATCAGACTGGACCAGATAAGTTACCCGAAATTGACCCCGGAGCTGACCTGATTATGACCCAAAAAGTGATAACCGAAAAGCGACCCAACCCGACCTAAAATCAACCCAAAATCGATTTTATCCGATATTCGAAGACCCGAATGCGGTCCATGTCGGACCCGTTAATGAACAGACCCGTTATAGACCCTACCCGAAGAGAACTCAAAACCGATCGAACTCGACACATAACTAATATGACCCGATTTATAACAACCTGTGACCCAAATTCACTTGATATATTAACAATCTAAATATATGTAAATATGACTTAATCTTGTGCGACCTTTTTTACCCAATTTCTAATAACCATCAAACCATACATTTCTTTTATTAATGACCTAAACACCTAATGCGAACCTGATACAACCCAAACTCGATTTCAACCGAAATTTAGGCGACCCATTAGCACAATTGACTTGACCTGAAATATACCCGAACTCGAAATAACCCGCTATAACATATTCAAGAACCAACCCGATTTTACCTGAATCGGTCTTGACCCGAACCGAATACAATATGACCCGAACTCGAACCGAGCTTGACCAGGCAAATAACCAATTTAACCCGAATGAATAAGAACGGACTTGCGGTGGGTCAACCCAGAGCCGACGCACCAGATGTATTATCCATCCGGATAAATTAGCAACATCAACCGGATAAATACCGTCGAATAGACTAATTGCAACAACGATCACGAGTAGTAAAAACCGTGAATTCATAATTAATCATTGACCCAAATCAAACTCTAAACCAAACCCAACCCAAAAAAATAACGCAAGATTTCAACAATAATGAAAAAAGTGGATTAAAAAAATAGACGCAAAGTGTAACACCATTCTTTAACCCACTTCATATCTACCGTTTTGGAATTTTCAATTGCTCTTCTTCCGAAGAAACTGTGCGACATCGACATTGGCATCTGCATCTTTCTGTATTTTCTCGATTGCTCTAAAATTTGGGGATTGAGATTGAAGAATCGGCGTGAGTAATTACTGTTAGGGATTGAAGGATAGGAAATTGAGAACAATGGCGGTTTTATGCTGATATTAAAAGACATGACTGCTTGGAAGTTCAAAGCCCATTATAATGGTTATGAACGTCCATAATAAAGTGTTTAGACGACCACAGTGGGAGTCGAACCCACGACCTTCTGATCCGAAGTCAGACGCGCTAATCCACTGCGCTATGCGGTCAATTGACTATCATTAAGAGTTTTATTAAAAAGAAAAATAAAGTACAAAATTATTTTGGATAGCCCCAATGTCCAATGGATTTTTAAAAATATCTCCGCATTTCAAAAGCAACTTGAGATTTGGAATTTTTGTCAAAAAGAGCTTGCTTATGAGTTATGACGGAAGCCAACAATGTTAATTATACTCAGTAGTAAGTTTTAAGTCTCCTTCCTCTCTTAAACATATCGAATTTTTCGATCTAATTGCTCCTACCCGAAATACCTTTATTGCTTTTTATCTCATCGTCAGCTTCCTCTCTATCATTTGCATCTCACTCATCGGAAGAAGAAGGCAAAAGCAAAAGAGGTAACTCTTGAATTAGGATTGAAGGGATTTATTAGTATTAGAAGGAAGGAGAAGAGAAGTGAATTCGGTTAAAGTTACTTATATCGAATGTTTGTCAACTTTTCGTCTTAATTGAGAGTATTTTGCCTAAAATCACAGATCTCATGGGTGTTATAGTAAAAATATCGCCTGGCTACGCGACACGACGAAGGAGCTACGCGTCACGAAGCAGTTAGGAGTGGTTTCTAAAAATTGTGACATTTGCGATGCAACCCCCACCCGATAATAACGGACACGCGACGTGACCGGCGAGAATAATGGGAAGTCATAGTCAATCTGCAAAAGTAGGACGCATGGCTATGTTGCAGTTGTTGATTGATTCAAGCAAAAATCTATGGATAGATAAGGGATAAGGATTGACCAATTCAAAGGGGGCAAAGATTCCTTGGCAATTGATCCCCAACGTAATGAGGGTTGAAATTTGAAGATAGCTAAGAAGAATATAAATAAGTTGAAGAGAGAGAACGCTAGCAAAAGAGCTAACCTATCGATATACAAAGCAATATTATTCATTATATTCACCTGGAAGTTTTCTTTTTGATTCGAACATTTTAATCCAAACAACTACTTTACATAGTTGATCGCCGGCCTAACAAGCCCCCTCAATTTGGCTAAAATCATCGAATGTTTGTCAACTTTTCATCTTAAATAGGGGCATTTTGGCTAAAAACTCCATATCTCACGGGTACATTAGGTTACTTAAAAACATGGAATATTTTGAGAATTTCTTGTGAAGATATATTTCATATCAACTAACATATAATGAATATACACAATATTTACCTCATAGGTTTTTAATATACTTACATATGATGTTAGTTACCATATCGAGGAACTGTTATATTATATTGTGCATAATCTCCATTCATTGGAGTGGTTTTCTATGACCAATTAATTTTTATATGTATTACAATGTGAATCCCAATCATATTAGAAAACTAAGGCTCTATTCTATTTGATTTATTTTGTTTTACTTTATTTATTTATTTATTTGAATTTTAATCGTTGAAATTTGTATTATTTTATTTTGTTAGAACTCATTTTATCTAAACGTATTTTATCTGAAAAATCCAAAATCGTTTGAAATAATCTGAAATTGTTTGAAATTGAACAAAAATATCTTTTTCAACCTATGGGGACTAATTAATTATTAATTCATTGAGTTGGAAAAATTATATCAAAATAATTTATACTATTTTAATTAAATTATATGGAGAAATATAAGGATGTTACTACCACGTGATAACGTAAGATAATAACTACTAATTCAACCACAAATATACATCAAAAATTCTCAGTGTATACTTTAATTAAGTACTCAATTAAAAGGATAATTAACAATATTAATAACATAATTTTCAAAACTATAAGAAATGAATTTTCAATATTCAAAACTAAACCCTCTCTGTTGAACCTCTTTATGAAGATGTCCATATTATTGAATACAATTCCAACCTATCAAACTATCCACATACATGATAAATAAAACATTTGACTCATATTTAATCCTTGTAAAGCATACTTTAGTTTATAAATTTCCATTTTTTTGAAAAGCATAACCACATTCAGCACTCAGTCATATCAATCACAAAATTTATCCTATTCCACTACTGCTCTAGTCGGTAGATAATTTGTTACCCACACTATAACTCTATCAGTTATATAAAGTGAAGATAAATCAACTCTTCAATCATCACTAATTTTTCATAATTTAAAATATCTTTTGTATTTCTTAAGTCACATATATATTAGGATTTGTACCATTAATCTTAGGTAGTTCAAGTTTTTGCACATATAAGAGGTTTGGTGGAGTTGACCCCTCCATAATTGGATGACTTTGCCACCTTAGAGATCCTAAAAACATATGATATGAGTAGAATCTTTCACTTAATTGATCATTGACATCAACTTCTCAAACTTATTATCTTAATTCTCTTGTTAATCAACCGAATTTGACCTTCTGTAGTTACAATCTTCCTAATCTAAGGTGCACATAGTTACATCCAATAATCTACAACTTTCGTAACAACCATAGCACAACAACTGGGATCCACTTCATATACATACTATAATACCAAGTTCGGCAATTTATAGCTCAATAGACTCGCAATAGACATTAGGATATAGCAATGTAATTGGATTCAAGATCAAAGGAATCTTGATAAATGGGTATGTCACTGATTTTAATGAAACATATATCATAAGAATCAGAAAGATGAGAGGATTCGTTTAGTCTAAAAATCAAGGCAAATGGCCCAGTTTCAAGATTTGATACCAATGATGTAGTCCAAGCTACTGAGCTTGAACTTAAATGGAGTTGAATTATTGTTCTAACTTATAATATATTAGAATTAGAAGAAGAATGTAGAGAGAAGAGAAGAGAGATATTAGAGTTAGAAGAAGAGATTTTTTTTATTGATTGAATTATTATAAATAAACTGATTACAAGTATTAAGGGATCAAAATCCGCCGACTAGGAAAGACAAAAGAGTTTAATAAAGTAACAACTATTGAAATTTCTTTGTAATTGAATTCCTCATCAAAATGAACTATCAAAATTGAATTCTTAACTATTTCCCTACTTTGATACATATATTACTAATGATATGATCATATCATATTAGATGGTCGTTGATTGGTGGCTATAATATTGTGAGTGGAGTGGATGTTGATGTAGGGTAGATGAAGTGGTCACCTTATAGGGATAAAAAATGGTAACTAAAGAAGGGTTTTGTAAGGACATAATAGGAAAAAAGGTGTAATTAGGGGTGAGTAAGACCGAATTCCCAATCGATCAATTTCCCAGGAATTAACATGGATCCGGACAAAAGCGCATCCTAATTTTAGAACCGATAAAATTTTGGATCTAGTCCTTGAGGGTTTTAGGTTTAGAATTGAGTATCTAGTTCATATGAATAAGTGCAAGAAATCAAGAACAAAATCTTAGGCTTTTAGCAAGTAAGAATTTCAATAAGCCTTAAAATTTTAATGAAGTTCAATAGAACTCACATCCTTCACTCATATAACTTAATCATCATTCTTGATATTGTGTTCAGAAAACTCGACACGAATTACCAGTATATTTGACGGGTAATTAGTAGGTAATTTTAAACAATTTTATACCTTATCTAGTTAGGTACCCAACCCTATCAAAATGACTAAACTTGGGTTGGGTAATAGGCCATGAAATATCACAACCGTGTAACCAAACCTAATTTCATTTTCAAGTTAATATTTAATAAGTTAAGGACTTGAAAACTTGAAGTTAGGATACTAGGTTAGACTTGTTGACTTGTCATATTGCCTCACAACCTCACGCCTCACTCCTCACGCCTTGAGTCTCTCACATTCTCAAACTCTTTCATCTCTCACTCCTCTCACAGACTCGTTGTAACTGGCCTCGCCGTCACTAACAACTTAATTAGTCTTTTATTGGTTAATTCATACCTTAATGTAAATTATGAGGTACAACTGTAGAAGCATACGTGGAGTAAGAGTTTCCTTCTGTTACATATTTGGGTCATGTTGCAAGTTAGATCGAGGTGACTAAGTGGTGTTTTGTTGATCCTTTGATGTATATGTGTAGTGATTTAATTTATATATACTTGACAATGGAATTGAAGGGCTCGATGAGATAAAGAGGCGTATATGGTTAGTTAAAAACAAAAATTTGTAATTTGTTTCTAAATGTTGGTTAGTTCCTTGTCATTGTCCTTAGTATATGGGTAAATTTTACTATATAGGTATAAATAATGGATATTTATTTATATTATATAGCTCTTCTATAGTCCTATGTACCTATGAAATGAGTATGCATCAAATGGATACATTCACTAATTTAGTGCACATTTTTTAGAAGTCATGTAGGATTTTTTTTAAATAATATTTTCATTTGATGAACATATCTTGAATCACTTACAATGTTGTTGATGGAGACTTGCTGATAAGTCCTAACTATACTCGTATTTATATGGTATTTTAGGTGATTTTAGATGTAGATTATTGCATTTTAGTTTAGTTTTAGGTGAATTTGCTCAATTGTTGTCAAATGATACGTTCACGGGTTTTTGTAGCATTTGTGTTATTTTTAAGGTTTCCTACAAACTCAGTGTCATTGGTCAAGTTCAAGACCTAAGGAACAAAGCTCCAACTAAGTCAAGAATGAAACCATAGAAGGCCCAAACAAACAATGAAGCAAATGAGCAAAAATTAGAGTCAAAAGCAAGAAGACTCGATTAAGTATACACAGGACTCGATTGAGTGGAAGCATGAAATCTGGTAGAAAGTGGCTTAGTGCAGAAATCTAAGAAACTCAATTGAGTGTGCAGAGTACTAGATCAAGTCTCCTCTCTAGTAGCTAGTTTTGGCTTGATTCGGAATCTGCAAAAAGAAGGACTCGATCGAGTGGCATTCGAACTCGATCGAGTGCTTTCCCACTAGGCCGTTTTTTAGCGAATGATTTAATGAAACCCAAACTCTACATTTATATATTTAGGCTTATTTTCTCAATTTTAATAAGCAATTTAGATTATGTTAATTCTAGTTTGAGGGTTTTTCATTAGATTTTATAGAAGTACTAATTAGTTTTAGATTAGATCTCTCAAAACTCTCTTAGTTTTGCTATTGTTCGTTATTTGCTTTGCGTTCAAGTTTCAAGATTTCTACCTTAGAGTTGTGGAAAAATTTGGTTTGTTTAATTCAATATATTCGCACTTTATATTTTGTTCTTATGCTAGTATTGTTTTCTATTGTTGCTTCTATATCATTCTAGCATAAATTATGGCTTTATTAATTGTTTGTGTTGATTCTATTATGCATGAGTAATTTTTTAGTCTAGGATCCCGATGAACCCTAATATGCATGAGTGATTACAGAACATGAAGGGTAAAATCTTTATGGCCAAAGCTAGCTTTTAACTATAATCTAACATTGAAACAACTAAATTGGTTCATTTAAGCAATAAATCCCATAGTTTAACAATATTTATGCTTGGGATTGGGTTTTCATCCTATCCCCAAACTAAACTAACTACTCATGACTCATATTGAAGGAATCCATTGAATTGATAAAGTAGACAAATGTAGTTGCAATCATAAGCCTAATAAAATAAATATAAAGTCAATTCGAATTAAACAAATAATTAATCAAGGCAAGAATAGTAAAGAAAGAGATAAAGGAAATAGAGATGTTAAAAAATAACTTATAAAATAATTGGATTCGATGTTTGAATAAATGCGCTTCAAGAGCTTCAATCCCGTACAGGAATTCAATGAAAACTAACGTCTATTATGTGAATACTATGGAATTCTATTGCTACTTTTTTTTTTTCTCGAATGATTCTCTAATTACTAACCTTCCTTTCATGGAACTGCCCAAAAAATTGTTTTGAGTGGCCGCTTAGTAAAACTGGTAAGCTGTCGCTCATAAGGATTACAGGTGTTCCAAAGTGAATTGAGTGACCACTCTTTAGAAAGCTTAAGCGCCCTCTTAGAAGGAAAAAGTACCTTATGAGCACCCTCACAATGCCCTCTTGAACTTTCAGATCTTTAGGTAACTTTGAACTGAGCGATCGCTTGGCTATAAGTTATTTGATATGCATCTTGGCTCTTGGGTTAAGCGATCTCTTAGCATTATTCTTGTTTCTTTTTCTCTTCATTCTTTCTCTTTGCTTCACTTGTGCTTGTGCTTGTGCCTACTATGATCATGAACCAAGCAACTAAAAATATGCATAAAAGTATAAGAAACACGAGCCAAAAGAGCACAAAAACTCTCTTAGGAAAGGGTAAGTGAGTGACATAAATGTCACTTATCAAAAGGTGATGCATGGGAGCACCTCCGGTGGTCGGTAGTGGTGTGTGAGAAGGTGGGAAGGTTGTGTGAAGCCTTGGGTGGTGGTAAAAAATTTGACGAGGGTTTGGTTGATTTTTTATTTTTTGTGAGTTATTGAGTAAAAGGAAAATAATTGGTACTTTAGGTATGTATAGGAAAAGGAAGTGTTTTGATTTTACTAGTTTTGGGATGGTCAATGGGCAGTATTTGGAGAGAGCTAGATCATGGAAAAGTTGGAGAAAAATTAGGAAGGATAAATTTTGGCTAACCAAATTTAATTTGATTGAGGAAACCCTTTAAAAATTAACTTAATCTCTTTAGAATAGATCTTAAATTGAATTATCTTCCTTATAATACTCTAAAATTTCGATCCTTCACATAAAATACCAAAAATCTTAGTTCTAAAATATATTTTCCATCAAAATCAATAAAAATTATGTTTTTGTATTTATTTAAAAGTAAAATAATAATTGACTTTAGTTAACTACTTAAATATAAAATTCAATATATTTTCTATTCAAAATCATTCATGATCACTGAATGATTTGAATCTTATGTAAAATATGAATTTAATATAAATAAATATGGTATAAATACTAATTTAGATACTCCAAAATTACGGGATATTACACTAATGCATTACAATTTGCTTTTCAAACAATCTTTTTATATTTCCTTTGTCCTTTCATCCTTTAAGCCATTCTTTATTGCAACAAAATTATTGACCTTGTAATCTATACATCATTATGCCTTTTAATCTTAGATTGTCTAGTCATAAATCCGATCTTAAAGTCATATTTGTTTTGAAATTTATCTACATCTTTTGTTGATTTGAAACTTTTGCTTGGAATCTCTAATTCTTCAATTTCTTTGGAAGTGACATTATTGTCACATCACACCTTTTCATCACGAACTAGAATAAAAACAACATCTATTAAGACTATATAAATGAGATTTATTCATTATTATCATTATAAATAAGCAAAATTATTTGCCCAAAATGAGCAACATACTTTATTTTATTAGATGAGTATCTCAATATAATCAAGAAAAATAGAATAGAGATAAAATGAGCTTTTATAATCGAAAATGAACAAATATATGTTAAAAAATTTAATGTTTTAATGACAAAAAAGTGCAATTTCAATAGAAATCAACAAATGCTAAGAGACTGAAAAATGCTAACAATGTGAATAAACAAAAATAAGTCATGGTTCATAGCATAAATGGGCAAAGATTATGGCATAAATGAGCAATTTTATTTGGAAAGATGTGTAACACCCTCAAATTACAAACAAATTAATAATAATGATATTAGTAACTTTGGGGTATTACTACCAAAAGTCACGACGCTTCGGCTATGCTAACTAATTTTTATATTACAGAGGAAGAAAAATTTTATTTATTTATAAAAAAAAAGAATTTTGATTATCCAAAGGTACAAAATTTGAATAAGAAAAATTATAAAAATTTATAATTAGTATGTGCCCTTTGATGTAGTGCTCTCATGCACATTTATTCTAAAAACCTAATCACCATAAATGAGAAGTAGGGAGAATAGAAAACAAATAGGAAAATACGTGTCACTGTAAAAACACTATGTATATATACATGTTACAACAAAAACTCTGACTTTTAAATTCTTTTATTTCAAACTTGCCTTTTTATAACTAATAAACTTTATACCTTCCTTTATAATAATCCAATACAAATGGAATTATTAAGATACTTAATAAAATAATTTCCTCTTCTTATATCCCCTTCTTAATCCTAAGTGTGCACACACCCTCAAGTTAGTTATCACGTCACGGATCTATCAATGGAGTTTCCTTTTATTTGCCAACAAGTGAACTTAATCAAGCGGTAATGTATAATAATAATAACTCTCCTTTTATAACTCCTTTAAATACAAAGAACTTGCTTTAATTATTAAAGCTCATTAAAAATTATTAAATCTCAAATGTCATTCGGCCCTTTGAAAACATGATACATATTAAATAAAATTAGGTAATGTATATCATTTTTTATAATTGGAATTTCAAATAAATAACCATATATTTACATATATTTAAAAAAATGGTGCATGGCTATAATTCCAATTATAGTTTATTTAGCAAAATACATAATAAAAATATCTTAATACAATATAATTCACAAAATAAAACCTTCAATTGCACATAAAAAGATTTAACACATATATTTACCTTAAATTCTAGTACTTCCTAGCAACTCTCTACTAAACTTCAAGTTGATCCTCCTATCAATTAAAATAAACTAGTCAACATAATACAACACAATAATTATGCATAAAATATTGAAACTTTAATTAAATTTAGAAATAGTTTTAAGAATTAAACAATTTACAAAACAATTAAATAGTTAGGGAAAGAGGAGGCTCATGGAGGCTGGTGGTTGTTGGTGACACAAGGTGGCCAAAGATATGCAGAGAGTGGCTTGAGAGAGAGGGAGAAAGTTTGAGAGAAGTAGAAAGAGTTTAATGATTTTTGTATGAAGAATTATATGAGGTTTAAGGGTATATTTATTATAGAAATTAGGATAAATTTTAGGATTTAAAAAACAAAAAGATAAGTATGAATTTAAAATGATAATTATCCTCAAAATTTTCAAAAAAAATCTTTTGTTTTTAAAATAATTTAATTATTAAATAGTTTAATCAATTAAAATCATTTATCCAGAACAAATAGTTTTACCCCTCTTTCTCAAGCCACTCTCTACATCTCTTCGACCATCTTGTGCCACCAACAACCACCAGCCTCCGTGAGCATCCTCTTTCCCTAACTATTTAATTTTTTTTCAAATTGTTTAATTCTTAAAAATATTTCTAAATTTAATTAAAGTTTCAATATTTTATGCATAATTATTGTGTTGCATTATTTAACTAGTTTATTTTAATTGATAGGAGGATCAACTTGAAGTTTAGTAGAGAGTTGCTAGGAAGTATTAGAATTTAACGTAAGTATATGTGCTAAATCTTTTTATGTGCAATTAATTATTTTATTTTGTAAATTATATTGTGTTAAGATATTTTATTATGTATTTTTCTAAATAAATTATAATTGGAATTTAATTCATGCACCATTTTTTTAAATATATGTATATATATGGTTATTTATTTGAAATTCCGATAATAAAAAATGATATACATTTACCTTATTTTATTTTAATATGTATCTTGTTTTAGAAGGGCCGAATGACATTCAAGATTTAATAATTTTCATTGAGCTTTAATAATTAAAGAAATGTCTTTGTATTTAAAGAAGTTATAAAAGGAGAGTTATTATTATTATACATTACCGCTTGATTTCATAATCATGAAGGATTCATGTTTCAAAATCCACTTGTTGGCAAATAAAAGAAAACTAGAAGGATAACTCCGTAATGAGATAACTAATTTGGGGGTGTGCACACTTAGGTTCAAGGAGGGGATATAAGAGGAGGAAATTATTTTATTAAGTGTTTTAATAATTCTATTTGTATTGGATTATTATAAAGGAAGGTATAATTTTTATTAATTATAAGAAGGAAATTTGAAATAAAAGAATTTAAAAGTCATATTTTTCTTGTAGCATGTATATGTACAAAGTGTTTTTACACTGACACGTATTTTCCTATTTCTTTTTAGTTTGCCCTACTTATCCTTTATGGTGAGTAGGTTTACAGAATAAATGTGCATGGGAGCATTACATCAAGGGTCACATACTAGTTAGGAATTTTCATAATTTTTCTTATTCAACTTTGTACTTTTGGATAATCAAAATTGTTTTTTATAGATAAATAAAGTTTTTTCCACTACAATAAAAAATTAGTTAGTATAACCGAAGCGTGGTGACACGTGGCAATACTACCCCTAATTTTCTATTATTATTATTATTATTATTATTATTATTATGTTAGTAATTTCGTGGTGTTACAAGATGATTTTACAAATAGTTGACTAACGCAATGTAATCAAGCAAAAATGAGCAATTTAATAGAAAATGAATAATATATGAGAGAATGAACACGATTGATGGCATAAATGATAAAAAAATGTAGAACATATTCTTTTTCAAAAACAACAACAATTTAATATTATTAAGCATAGTGAAAAATTTATTTACAAATGCATGAGCAAACCTAACAAACAAAACCAAGAACAAACAACAAAAAATTTGATTATAATCGAAATAAAGAGAATATATAATTAGAATTTACTTTTGTTATTCTAATTTAATAATCTTAAATACCTATATGGTCGGACATAGGCATTGACGATTACCGTTTCATTCATCATTAAAATTAATTCAATTGTTGTTGTAGAAATCGATTGTAATTGATCTAAAAAAGCATAGATGTTTTGGCTATTATATGAAATTATTATTTAACATTAGTCTATTATTTGAAGAATATGACAGTAAATTGTTAAGAAATTTAAAATTGCATCACATTATTGATGCAATTTTGGGGAGAGACACTACATACTAATGAATCCACACAAGGAATCAAGTGAGAAGAGAAGATAAGGAAGGCTATTACATAAAAGGAGCGGGAAAATTACAATCTAACATTAAATAGGGTGCACATTTACAGTTTACTCCTAAGAACATCTTTGGTCAACATAAACCTAGGTGTAGAATAGACTCACTAGTATCTAATTCAAAGTTCTTTGGAAAGGTAATCCAACACAATATACTAATTAACTTAGTTTTGATATTGTTATTACTTTAGCTCTCTCTCCTCAAAGTTTCTTCATCATTTGAAACCCTGAAATCCCTAAGTGTCGTCATCTCTCACCTTGAATCTCTTTCATAAATCATCTCTCAACATAAATCTCTCCCATCCAATACTTTCCTACATTTTAACTTTTAATATAATCTATGTCATATTCAATTTAATCTCTTCTTCTAACTTTTTTTCCAAAAATCTTGCATGCCTTTATGATTAATGTAAATTAATGTATTTTATAATTTTTTATATTTTTTCCCAGTAATTTGCATTATTCATTCATTTATCTTGATTTTATTTGTAATTTGATTTTTCATTTTATTGTATAAATGTTTTGTATTCAAAAATTTTCTTGGTTTTAAGACATTCAATTTATTATTTGAATTAGAATTGTAAAGTGTGTTATCAAGATTAGTTAAGATGGCAAGAAATATGGTTCCACAACAACTCAACAAGCTCTAATGCTCCATAGTCTACAACATCTCATAAACCCAGCAACTCAAGTCCATAAGTAGCATAAACTTGGAAGATTGGTAGCAAGTTAGCAATATCCATATCAAGGTGAGGAACAACATTCCACAACTAGGTGAACAACATTCCATAGCAACACACACAAAATTGACCAAAAAGCCAGATTCGCAACAACAAGCCAAGTAGTTGCTAGCTATTAGCCTATGACAATATCAATGGAGGGGAAATAAAAGTTTAGAAATTTTAAAGATACAAAGGTTCATTTAATGTTGCATAATACAAAATCCAACAATAATTAAACATTACCATCAACATCCAATGTCTCATAATCATGATTCTCGGTTAACCATATATATATATATATATATATATATATATATATATATATAAAGTTAATAATGATCATTATAAAATCATGGAGTACAATACAATAATGAAAGTATTTTATTAAAAGGTTAATAAATAACCTTCTTCCATTTTCTCCTAATTTAGCAAGTTCTCCTCAATAAAAATATGTTGATGAGAAGAACGCATCCAATCTTGAGAGAAAACAAGAGCTTCCACCATATTAGTACTAAAAGAGGTGCGAAAATAATTTAGAACACGACCTTTCGTGTTAAATGCCAATTCCGAAGCTACAAGTTAATATCAGAATTGCAAATATATCATGTGCCATTGTCCTAAGAATTTGGTAACCTTTTACATGTTTTGACCACCAAGCCAAAATTTCAAAATCATCATCATTAGGTTCAACATTAGTACCTAAATAATTCTCTAACTCGGATTTTTCCAAAAAATATCCAAGTCCACACTTTCACTCACATAAAGAATTCTCACCTTAGATGACTTGGTGCACTTCCTACCTAGCAACCCACCCTTATTACAATGAGTATTAGAAGTAGTAGCAGAAGAAGTCCCTTTTTCATTTGCATAACAATCATATAATGAATGCAACATATATTTAATTCATTCAAACAATGAAAATGCATTGCAACTATTATAAGAACGATGAATAACCCTCAAAGTGTACTCTATCTTGTACCTAGTATCAAGAACCATTGCAATAAACATTAAGACATTGATATAATTAAAATTAGACCAATATTTGTAAAATTTTAACTTCATTTACAATGGCATATTGCTAATAGCATCATTAGAATCCCTAAGATGATAAAAAATAGTGTACCCAATGTCATTTATGTCTTCCACAAAAGTGTTACTTGTCAAATAGTGAGATCCAAAAAACTTCAATGTGGCTTCATAAAGTATTTCAAGAAAAGGTAAGAAACATGCCACCATATCCCAATAATAATCTTTGGGCTCTCCACTCACTAGATTTTTTTACTAAGCTCTCTTATGTAAGGAAGATATTTAGTTTTCAAATTTTTGAATGCTTTTCTTAACACGAAAGCATTCTTAAGCATCAAATATGTGGAATTCCACCTAGTTTCAATATCTAAGCAAACAAGACCTTTACAAGGTATATTTTCCTCTTGTAAACAGGCATTAAAATTTTTTAGCCTAGCTAGAGAACCCCTCACATACTTTACAGTAGCACACACTTTTAAAATGGAAATATTAACATCTTTTAAGCCATCTTTCACTACTAAATTAATTATATGAGCAACACATCTCTTATCAAAATACTCATTACTCAATAAAGACCCTTCCCAAAGATTAAAAGATCTTTTCCAAATATTTTATGGATAGATCGTTCAAACTAGGATTGTCAGCTATGACTGTCAAAATCTTCTTTAGTCCCCACCAAAACAAACACTCTTCAACTACTTTACCAATAAGCTCACCGGAATCACCAGCAATAGGACAAAGAATAATTATTCTTTTATGCAGTTTCCAATCATCACCAATGAAATGAGTAGTGAGACACATATAAGACAAGTTTTGAGCTTAGGTCTATTTATCTATGGTAGGATAAACCCTAGAAGATAAATTCTTGAAAAAAATATGTAACCTCTTCCTTCATTCTATAAAAAGAGTGTAACAATCCCTTGTAATAGTGGAACATGAGGGAGGGAAAAAGTCAAGAATAGCAACATTACAAAAGTGTCAAAATTCCTCAAGTTCAACAAAACTAAAATGGAAACTCATTAAATGCATTTTGCATGATTTTCATCCTTGATAGTTTTACTAAAATGATACCAACAAGCAAAGGCTTTTTTGACCTCTAGCTTCAGTTTTAACTTTTGATTTCTTTGCCCTCCTTGTCTTCAAAAAAATTAGATAAGTATACTTCATACTTCATGTCTCCTCGTATTTGTCTTCATTTTCTTTGGATAATTTAGAGTAAGTCGCCTCTATACAAGCATAGATTCATCACTAAAATGCATAAAACAAACAAAGGGTTACTGATTATGTTGGCCAAACCAATAACTCTTGTATTGAATAATCTACTAATATTTTCATCTAACTTGTTGTAGACTAAGTAACTATAAGGTAATTGCAAATTCATTTAAGTTTTCGCAAGTTTTTGAAGCTAGAGGTGGTACTGAGTTCATTGAATGTACTGAGTTCACATACGGTGGAAGCTTCCAGTTACTGATTTTAGTATACCACAAGTTTGTATATGGTGGAAGCTTTAAAGATAGAGAGGTGAATCTAGTTTCTGTAAGTTACTCGGTAACTCTAGTTTCTTTGCAACAAACTTATAGTCAATAATGTACTCATTCACTCAAATATTTAAGACCAGCTAGTATTACAAGGCCTTATGAGGTCTATGAAAAATTCATAGTTTTAGTCATAGCTATAATGTGGTCCATGTAACACCAATTAAAAAATCTTAATTACTAACAAACCAAAACTAGTTAAATATTATAATACCCCTAACTTTTTGAATGCAAAGCTTCATGGAACAGTCCACAAGTAGATAAGCTCATAACCTACGCTTTTGCAAATACTAAGTAATATAATTATTAACAAACCATGATAATTATAAAGTTCTATATGGTTATTTATTCAAATTCTCCCAATGAAAGCGAGTAGAGTTGGTCTTTTTTCTCGTCTTTGATGTTGTAAGCACTTAGGAACCATAGAAACTATAAAGTAGAAAAAATGCGTTGCTAGGTAAGTCATTGCCAATATTTCATTATCAGCATTAGCAAGTAACCCGGTTGTTGCTACCCTATCAAAAATAACATATTCAACTAAACTAATATAGCTCAGGTAAGTAGGGTCGAAATCCTTAGAGACTATCGTATTCTAATGTTGCTTAGTTTCAATCTCTATTAGGAATGTCACGAACAAAAGAGTCTATTCTAACTATAGGCTAAGCTAAACTAGGCTAAGACACGAGTTATTGCTAAGTTAGACTACCGATAAGAGACAAGCATCTAGGGCAACGAATCACCACTAGTATGACTTATATATAGATTTTTATCCCTATCTTGCAAATTCAATACATAATAATTTCTAGGACGAATGCACCGTAAACAATACTAAGGATATCTCTTGAGTACTAATACCTTCCTCCTAAAGCAATCCTACCTACTCTCGTGGATTCATACGATAGCAAGACAGTTAGCACAACATTCTATAGCCCTAATAGTCATGATGTCTACTTTCGTGATCATTAATCACACCTTAAACAGTGATTCTAATATAGATTATGAACCAATTCTCATCACAAACCTAATACATGCAGTTAATAAACTACGTCTAGCCTTTTAATGGAATTAATACCAACCAAAGAGTAAAAGAATCAACTTTATGCAATTATATTTAAGTTTCGGGATTTATTAAATACCTAATCCATACTAGGGTTCATCGGGATCCTAGACTAACAAATTACTCAGACATATTGATAATGAAATCAACACAAATGACGAATAATGCCATGATCTATGCTAGAATGATATAAAAGCAATAATAGAAAACCATACAAGAATAAGAACAGAATATAGAGTGAGAAACTACTAAATTAAACAAACTGAATTAATCCACAATGCTTAGGTAGAGATCTGAAAACTTGAACGCAAAGAAAATAACCCACAATAGGAAAACTAAGAGAATTTGAGAGAGTTTTGAGAGATCTAATTTAAAACTAATGAAAACCCTCAAACTATGCTTAACATACCTTAATTGCTTCTTAAAACTATGAAAAGAAGCCTAAATATATACATGTAGAGTTTGGACTTCATTAAATCACTCGCTAAATAATGGCGCAATAGTAAGGCACTCAATTAAATTCGAATGCCACACAATCGAGTCCTTCTTCTTTTCGAAGATTTCAAATTAGGGTAAAACTAGCTACAGGAGAGGAGACTTGATCGAGTACTCTGCACACTCGATCTAGTGACTTACTTTTCTTTACTTTTTCAACTCAAAGCCACTTTCTACCAGATTTCATTCTTCCACTTGATTGAGTCCTCTACATACTCGATCGAGTCTTCTTACATTTGAATTTAATTTTTGCTCCTACCTCATCCGTTGTTCAGGCTCTTCTAGGGTTGCGTTTTTGACTTAGTTGGAGCTATGAT
This sequence comes from Dysphania ambrosioides, assembly GCA_026401315.1. Taxonomy (NCBI): domain Eukaryota; kingdom Viridiplantae; phylum Streptophyta; class Magnoliopsida; order Caryophyllales; family Amaranthaceae; genus Dysphania; species Dysphania ambrosioides. The sequence goes on along the minus strand of CM048664.1, from coordinate 16,902,519 downwards.
CCTTAGGTCTTAAACTCGACCAATGACACTGAGTTCGTAGGAAACCTGAAAAATAACACAAATGCTACAAAAACCCATGAACGCATCATATGATAACAATTGAGCAAAATTCACCTAAACTAAACTAAAATGAAATAATCTACATCTTAAATAACCTAAAATACCATATAAATATGAGTATAATTAGGACTTATCGAATTCCCCCAAGCTAAACAAATGCTTGTCCTTAAGCATTCAAGAGCAACAAAAGAGATGAGATAATGCCCCCTCAGGAAATATAACATGCCTCAATTTTATGAAACCTAAGTCAAAACATAGTTCAAAAAAATAAGCACATATTCGAGTTTATAAAATCCATAAACTAGTCGATAATTAAGAATGTCAACAATGTATTCCTTTAAGCTAGTCTTGATCATATGTTATAGACTTCTCACTTTACGTCAAAGGAAAAATAAGCCATTCATGTATTTTTGGGTTTAGAATGTAAACACTCAACCTAATGTCAACTCTATGAAATCATCCTCTTTAGGCTTGCTATGTATTTCTTCACTACTAAGTATGGTGTCAACTCTTTAAGGTCATGACTCTCTAAATAGGTAAGCTTGGTTAAATAGGGTAGGACGATGTTATTTAGGAAAGTGGTGCTCAACTTAAATAAAACTCCACTACTACATTAATGTATGGGGCTTAATACCACCTTATAACCTCCTATACTTCCTAAATATGGCCTCTTATTCTTCATACTGCGATGCTTTAACTCAATTATAATGGATATAAGCTACATCATTGATCTTTTGATGATGAGCATAAACTTAGGAATTCTCCACTTTTCTTATTATTCTTCGTATTTTCTCTCTTTTTCTTCTTTTTATGATATTTTCTTTATTTTTTATTTTTCATATTTTTCTATTTTTTCTATTTTTCTTGCTACTACTCTTCTGTTAATTTTGATATGTACCAGAGAAGGGGATGAAAACCAAAGTTATTCTACAAGATGTGATTAAATCGGTATAAGAGATATTGAGAACTGCATACTCTTCTCCAGACATAAACCTAGAAAAAGGCTCTAAGGCATTTTAATGATAGTCATCAAGAAAAAAGGAAAGTTCAACCATTCCTATGAGTTGAACCAATGAGTCTCGAATAGCCAGATGGAAAACTCAAGAGTAAAATCACATAGAGGTTGACATCTAACTCAAAATAGACCAAAATAATACCATCAATCTAAGCCTGAATTCTTCACTGGTAAATACAAGTCTACAACATTGGGTGAGACTAATTGCCAAAGGGAGAAATAACCTAGTTCTTAACAGTCTATTGTTCATGATTTTCGAAGACCAACGAATATATTAAGTAAAACCATTTTGAAAAAGTGACATATGTATCTATTGATCCAAAATGAAAGGCTAATCTTAATTATACGGATAAAAGTATTGTATGAAAGCAATGCTCTAAGATACAAAATGCATGAAAAAATGAACAAGGAAGTAATGTTTGGAAAAAACTAAACAAAGAAATAATGATTGTAGTTAGTCCTCATCTAATCAAACTGTGCACTCACTACTCAATTGGACTCCTATATAGCATAAGAACTAGCCCTCATATCATGGTAAGAATCGGGCATGGACTATTGTGAGTCCCTCAACCTAGTGAAGTTGTCCGTATATGTCCAAAATCGGTCCATAACTGACCAAAGTCGTGCAATAAGGAAGCTAGATAAGCCTCGTAGGACTAAAATTGGCTACTATTTGTCTCATAATGGGGGGAACTATGCATAGGTTCCTCATCCATCCCTCTAGAGGCCTGCCGACCATCTTTAAGTGCTCTACCTTCCTGGGCGAGTGGATCACCTTCAATGATCGGTGGTGGCCACTAGAAGTCTAGGGGTAGAATCTATGACTCAAGACCCTCTGAGAGAGGGAGATGGCCCCTTGTGAAGTTGGACGCCCCATAAGCCATTCAAAACCCTGGTGTCAACCTTTACGGGGTCAAATCCATCGCATATTCTAATGGCTACGCAGACTTATATGTGTGAGGCTTGGCACCTTGGAACATGAGAAGATAGAGGGATCTAAATCCTTATACATCGCTGCAAGGGTAATAAGGCCTCCTACGGCTATCTCGGTCAAACCAACAACTACTTTGGCAGGTATTCCATAAGCCAAGACGCCGGACAAAGGATCCTATTACCAAATGCTCTATATACCCCAGGAATAGGCATAAAATCATTGGTAATCAAATTCCACAGAAAATAACACTCGCGAGATGAGTAGACGCCACTCCCAAGATCTCTAGAGAATAGGGTCCAAGCTAGGACTCTATAAGTTACCCGCACCACTAGGTGGATGATCCAGGTTACCTTGGATCAACTGGGGTTGTAGAAGGTTATCCCGGTGATTTTTCTCTAAATGACACTATCCTGGTCGTCCTCTAACCTAGGATGACCAAGAGCATGAACCCTATTCATGGGTAGACCTAAAGCCCGATGAAAATCTTCCTAAGAGAAGTAACACTTATTCCCCAAAAGGTTGAAATAAATCCTAGCAGGGGTAGTCTTAGGGGATCGGTTAATGTTGAAGGAGGAGAGGGCCTCTAAACTCAAATTCCTGTAGATTGGGGCATGAAGGTTTAACAAGGATTCCCACCCAAACCTAGAGAATAGCTCATGCACCGCCTCTTCTAGACCTAGAGCCTTAGCAGCTTGTGGGTCATAGAACCACGTAGGGATGAGGTTTCTATTGGTATTTCTAATAAAATTCCTCATATAATCCTCGCTAGTCCCAAAATCGACTCTAATGGAGGTCAGGTCTCTCTGCCTCCTAGACTTAGTTCTCTTGAAGAAAGACATGATTTTCTAAGGTTTAAAACACTAAGGGGTTCTAAATTATAAGAGATGATTGTTCCTAAATGGAGTCTAGTATACCTAGGGTTTATGCTCAAAATTTCCCAAAATTTTCTATGTTCAACAACAATCCTCAAATAAACCAAACCAAATCACATACATAACAATCCACAATAAAATTTCAATAAAAATATGGACAAAACATCAAAAAAATGTTGAAAAATGATGAAGAAAGCGCAAGAGTGAGGAAGGAGTATATGCAAGCAATGTAGCCACGAATTTCCTTGCCAAATTGCTCAATGATGCATATAAAATCACCTCCAAGCACCGCATTGCAAAAATCCAAGAAAAAACAAGAAACCCTAAAAATTTTTAAAGTTAGGGTTTTAGGGGTGGAATGAGTGATTTGGGGTGAAATTTGAGTAGAAATATGATGTAGAGTATGGAGGAATATTGAAAATTATAAGATTTAGGATTTTGAGTGAGTGGTTTGGGTAGATTTTGAGTGGGGGTTTGAGTGAGAGGAGTGCATGAGAGAGAAGAGTGAGAGTTGAGTGAATGAAAATAATGAAGAAAAGAGGTGTTTTGAAACAGTTAGATCGAGGGGTACTTGATCGAGTGCAAATAGTTCCAGCGTTGGATGCCCATTCCCAGCATCTAATGCTCTTAATCCAGCGTCTAACACCCTTAATCCCAACATCTCATCAAAAGCGCTCTTAGTCCCTTGCAACCCTTTCTGGACATGAGCAACAAATGAAGTTTTGGGCATTTAATGCACATCATGGGTGCTTGATGCCTATGCCTTGCGTTTGATGCTCAAACTTACCATCTAGCTCTCATTAACTGATTTTTTTTGCCTATAAGTACCTTAACTTTTTATGAGAAAAGGGTTCAAAAAAAGTTTCAAAGCTTACGGACTATTACTTTGCCAAAATCACCTCAAACACCTTTCAACCTCACTAAGAATCAATCTAAGGCAACCTTTGCCTCTCAAATAAAAAAATAACTCTTCTTAATGCTCAATCAAGACTCAAGAAAAGGACTCATCACTAACAGTAACTAACCAAGGACCCTTCTAAATTTACATTTTATTTTACTTTGTCTACTTCTGCTCCATTCATTACTCTTCTTGATCTCTAGTGGCACCCACCCACACAAGGGTCCAATTTATGCCTTCTTTTATGTAATGATTGTAAATGGTGCAAACATACTTATAATTGAGCACCTTATTTACTTCTATGTTTTTTATGATTCTTGATCAACCAAATAAACATCACCTTTGATGGGATCTTATGATAAACACTTACACATTAAATTTCATGCCATTTTATCGATCTATGATGTGAATAACAAGTCTAATCTCCTTCTTTCACATTTTAAGCCTCAAAAACAAAACATTAGTTATCATCCTCAAAGATCCATTCCCATAAAATGGTCTCCTCCTAACTTTAAAATGCAATCCCCTTCCCTTATACTTAAGTTGTTGTACTACATTTATTTTATTTACTTTATTTCTTTTCTTTTTACTTAGTTCTTGATGAAGAGGTATGATCAAAATATTAGGTGTTCATCACAATTGAATAGACATTTGAGAATTATTCCAAGGCTCATTTCTTACATCATAAAGCATATCTTGAATATTCATCTTAACATTCAAAGTCCATGATGTTTAGGGGCCAAATCATATGAGTCCTCTTCACTAGACCTTGTACTTAGTTGAAGTATATCATAAAAAGTAGCCTCTTTAAGTTTAATTCTTCATTTGATACGTAAATCTTAAACTCATAGCATGCACCAATCATAACTTATATATATAAATATTACACCCTTACTTGCTTTATTTAATTTCAGTAATTTAAATTATGTACCTTTTATTTACACATAATTCTTACTTTATTGTAAATTGCATGATCACTTTTATCTTCTTATACCCAATCAAGACTTATTAAAGTGCAATCATGCTATAAACTTGGACAACTGGTTTTAGGAGTTATATGAAGAAGTCACCTAATGATAATTTCTTGCACATCATTCACAAATTGATGTAAATTACTTATTCCTAATCCTCTTTTGGTTCAAAGACCAGTTGTAGACACGAAATTGTGTTTCCCCATGTAGCGGTCTAATGACGAACCAACCCTTACAAGTGGACCTAGCTTAGATAGAGATTGAGTGTATGGAAACCTAATACCACCTCACAATCGAACTCTCAAAAGGCCCTAAACATAAACTGAGCCCAACAAATATATCTTATCCTAAACACAAAACCAAAAATTACAAAAATTAAAGTATTAAACACTAAACAAACCCTTAATCTGCGCAAAGCCAAAAATGTTCGGAACTCTAACGCTCGAAGTAAATGTTGAACGTAAGAACCGATACCCAAGTCCATGTGTACAACGCCAACTTCAGATATTTAACACAAGCTCATACATGCAATGCCTAGGCTTGGAGTTTAAAGCCCAAAATGAACTGCCACTAGTTCACTTCCTACTTTAAGCATTTGATGCCTACTTAGGGCGTTTGACGCCCAACCTTAAGCGCTCCCTCAAAAATGCTCTTAACTAATATTAACTCCCTTTTCACTAGAGTAAAAGATTCACTTATTGAGCGTTTGACCCACAACCTGGGAGTCCAACGCCCTAACTCAATGTCTAGTGCTTTAACTCAGCGTCTAACGCACGGATTCAACCTCTTTTTGCCTATAAATACCCTAAAATTTTATAAGCCAAGGGTTCAAAAAAATTTCACATTCCAAAAGACTATTACTCTACAAAAAAAAATCTCTCAAATCCTCTCAAAACCTCACAAACCTCTCTTAAGCATACTTAAAGTCCATTCAAGGCATATTTTGCCTTACCTAAACAAGGAATCATAAATCCTTCAAGACACACTCAATCAAAACTCAAGCAAAGGAACTTCCTTCAATGGTATTCATTGAGGACCCTTCTAAATTTAATTTAATAATTGTGTATGACCACTTTTATCTTTTGCATTAACTTAAGAGCAATCACATCTAATAAGATAAATTTGATCTTAAGCTTGGGTATGTGCAGGCGATCCCATATCTCGCTCCTAGGCTAGATTATACTTATAGTCCTGAAGTAGCGGGCAACTATAAGGTTGAGTAGCCTGTTTCTATAGTCAGGAATTTATGGTTTTAGTATTCAAGGAGTACTTGAATATTTTTAGGTTTTTGAAGTGGGCCTAGGATCGTGGTTTGATACCTCCTCACACCCTCACCTTGTCCCAGATGATAGGATGGATCCAAGATGTGAACGAGTCTCATCACGAGCTACCACAAACAATATATGTTGCTTACTCTTTCCACGTTTGTTACTTATTATAATTTTATATACTACATGAAGAGAAAATTTATTCAAATATCTATGCTTGTAGTGGATGAACATGGTTATAAAAGCCTCTATGAGTTTCTTGGCAGTTAGGGAGTGGATAACCAAGGAGGAGATGAGGGCCTCTTGTCCTTGATGGGATATTATCATTGACATGTGAAACAATCATTGAATTTGTGTGAATGTGATGATGAGTCTTAAGGACTTGTTGCATTTGATGTACTATAGCATTATGGAATGTTTTAGAGACCTGTAGTTGAATATTTTGTTTCCTATGGATTTTTTTATATTTGGATGGTATGGGATATGCTAGAACAAGTTTTCATGGTTTGAGTCTACACTTGGTAGTTCAATTTACAAATGAAACTCTAACAAAGTTTTCGTAGGAAATTGTTGATTTTTCTAATTTTCAGTTCTTTGATTTACTCGTCTTTATCTCATGTTTGAGATCTTTGATTTGACATAAATCTGAATTTCGAGTTCTTTGATTTATCCAATTTTGTTTCTAACTTCTTAAACATATTATCATGTATGCCTAATTTTCCATGAGATTACTTTCTTGTATTACTAAAAATTCAACAATTTCAATGGAATTTAACAATTCTACAACTAAAATAGTAATACCAATTAACAACATAACAAATAGTACAAATATGGCCTAAATACCTGATAAAGATAGCCACAATTCTATTTGTTCTTTGTTTATCTCTTCCCAACTAATTACACTTGCACTCCTAATTGAAACCATAAGGGTATTATAGCTTCCTAAATGAGAAATGGAGAATTCTCTTAAAGGCTCCATAATCATTGCAGGATTTTCCCAAGGGAGAAATGTTGTGCAGGAATACAGTGAACAACTGTCATTTCCAAGTCTTTAACACATTATTGTACATTTATAGAAATTGGTAGATGGGAACAAATAGTTGGCAATCTCCATGTAATGCTCAAAGCCATAATGCCCTCTACCGTAGTAGATATGAGCTAAAGCAGCATCCAAACCATCATAGTATACACACTTTGATATACGTGACATTAGGCCACAATTATTTTATAAACGACTTTGTGTACCAAGAACTAATTATATTCAGAACCATGGAACACATCGGCCACACATCAAAATCCATCCTTGCAAAATATGGCAAAATAAAGCCAGGAATCCTATCATTATATGGGATTTGATCTACGTCTACTCTGCCCTTGAATAATTTACTAGTTTCAAAAAAATTAAGTTCATATATTAGTGGAGGGCATATTTACTGATGATGAAGAACGACCTCGATTGGAGAATGACCTGATGATTGGCCTTAACAACGACCACGATCAAGAGCACACTCTATGTACTCCTAAGCACTAAAATCACGTCAAGGCTGGTAGTAGTGCTACCCTCATGTTCTTGAAATTTGGGTCCATATTTTATCCAATGAAAAAAGATCTCTAGAAAGGAAGAACCAGATCTAGATGAAAATTCTTGCTCGTTTGAATGCAACGAGATAGTAAATGTGCTTGGAATCCCATGGGTTGTTTTCATAGCACAACCACATCTGATGTCAACCTCGTCACTTAAATCTCTTATCCTATTCATCTCATTGTTCAAGAAGCTTAGGCAATGGTAGGAAGTGCAACCATGGCGATTCTGGTATAGATAACCATGATACATTTTGTCATGTCTTCGTCTAGATTCTTGAGATATTGTTTATCACAATTTACCTGTTGATAACCGGTTTTCTAGGTCGTTAACTAAAAGACAGGTTATGGAAACAATATTTATTCCAACCTACAAACTATACGAGTATAGCGGAGTAGGGGGTCGAACCACGAAGACAAGGTATATCAAGACTTTGACTTTTAACACAACCGGACTATTTGGGGTTGGAAATTCAGTTAAAACTAATAGGTGGAAAATAGATGACGACAAATCACGAAGTAAAGCAAGTAGAGAAAAACGGGGACAAGATTGGATTCACCCTAGGAATGAAGCTTTAAAACCGAACATGATAGATTCAGAAAATCTGTTAATAACTAGCATGGATATCCGAGAATACGAGAGGAAGTTGGTGACCCTATAGATCACACGAACGACCTATAATCGCCCTATGTCTCCAAAGGAGTGGCAGGACAAGATTCGCATCGGAATCCGAAACTATTTATTAACATCGTTTCTACAATCTTAAGCAATAAAGATCATAGCTTTCCTAAGGTTTCACCAATCAAAACCCCTAAAAGAATTACTCACTCATATTCATGCGTAAAAACATAAAGATATTAAAAGATGCAGCAGAAACGAACGTGGAATGAAATCGCGAGAATGAAAACAAAATCAGAATTAATAAACGATAAACTTAGAACTAAACATGCAATGAAATACAGCAATGGATTAAGATTAAAGGAAGGAATTAAACTTACAAAAGCTTCAAATTGATATCCAGGAAAAGAATTCGAACTACAAAGCGTTGAAGAAAAACTGAAAGTCGAAAGCTAAAACTAAAAGAATTTGGAGGCTAAGAAATCTAAAAGTGCATAAAAGTATTTAACCTAGCTCTCCCCCTCCTCATCAGAGGAAGGGGGTATTTATAACAAAATAAGAAAAACCTACGAAAAACCCTAAAGTGCATAGGAGCCTGCCCTAAAAAGAAGTAGTTGATCCGGAGGAAAACACTGTCATTCGCCCGAATATAGGTATCATTCGGCCGAATGTGATCCCATTCGCCCGAATTGTCTTCCATTCGCCCATTCCAGAGGCTTCGGGGAATCGATCTCTGTTAAGCATTCGCCCGAATGTACAGGGTGATTCGGCCGAATGTAAGCTCATTCGCCCGAATGAGTTCCATTCGGCCTTTCCAGTAGCAAGGCTCGAGAACTCTGAAGACTGCCTTTCATTCGACCGAATGAGTCTCAGATTCGGTCGAATCTGCAGCCATTCGGTCGAATGTCTCTCAGATTCGGTCGAATCTGAGAGCATTCTTTCCTCTTTTCACTTCCCTCTTTTCTGAACTCCGTGAAATCTTCATGAATGACTTCAAACACTTGCCCAAGCTAAGATATGTGTGTCAAAGGCTCGAATGTATCGCCTTTCACCTTGAAATCATCAAAATTGCCTGAAATAAACTTAAGACAACTCGAAAACAAGATCAAGGTAAAATCAAGCATAATATACATAAAACCAATACAAAACTACGAGACTTGACACTAAAATGAGTTAACAAATGTGCTCTAAAACGAGCACATCAACTTCCCCCAAGCTAGACCGTTGCTAGTCCCTAGCAAACGAATTAGAAAGGTGAAATGACAGCTAAAGGCAATATGAATGAAGAAATGAATGAAGAGACTAATGAAAAACATGAGAAGTGAAGCTCAAGTCAATGCAAGCCGTGCACGTGCGAAACTCCTCCCTAGCCATGGGTGTGCAAGTACAATGGGATTTAAAAAGCATAATCAACTTTTTACACTTACTCGGGATTGCCAGGCAAGCCACATCATAATTCATTCCGCCCACTACCTAATGAGGTCGCAAGTCTACGCTCCCAAGGTTATTTCCCACGAGGTGTGGGAAATTTCCATTACGCTCATGTGTTTATGGGGTATGTGTTTCACTCGAAGTCATCCGACTAAAGATGAGTCGGAAATTAAACACCTAAGCAGGGAGAAATCCCGTAAATCGTGTCTTATCTGCTCTCCAGCACTGATCTTACTAATCAGGTTAAGTCGAACAGGTTTGGAAAAGGGTTGTAATGTAGGGTTGGATCGAGGTATGGTAGAATTTGGAATGTGGAGTTGAAATAGAGGATAGTAAGTGATCCAAGGAAGTAAAACCGAGGAAGATTACGCCTTCCGACAACCATGTCAATCCCAAAATTCCCAATAGTAGACTAATACACTATGTCAACTTTATTCTCAACTTTTTCTCTAATTTCTTTTGTTTATTTTCTTTTTTTTTTCTTTTTTTTTTCCTCTTTTTTTTTCTTTGTTTTTTTTTTCTTTTTTTTTGTGCTTTTTAAACTTTTTCTGAACTTTCTATGTGCATACTTCTTTGAAATGCACTAAGACTAGTGTATGTAGTCAAATCATTCAATGATCATTTCCCCAAACCGAAATCCTATATTACAATGCTACAAATATCAACTTCACTATGATCATATGACTATCCTCTAGGTAAAAAGAGGGAGTATTTGGTTCATGTGGAGTTAGATAGCGTGGCTACAAAAGAAGGTAAAGGCACAAAGTTGGCTCAACCTAGAGTAAATTGATTTTCATGGTAGGCACTTTGGCTATGTAGCTTTTAACTACAAACGTGTTATCATCCCTAACCTTTAGAAAAGTAGACTATGCTGGAGGAGAACAGACACGATTCTTAAGATTCCCTGACTAACACTCATCAATATAGGACTAATAATAGAGTCCTAAAGGCTCAATCCTTACTAGGTTAGTCGAAATGCGCCTCAATAGGTAGTCATCCAAACCACATACCAAGCAAGCTCAGATCCCCCCAAGCTAAGTGAAAAACAGTTGATAAACTCATACCCAAAACAGGCACAGGGCTACGGGAATACGAGTTTGCATAAAGTCAGTGCACAACAGAGGCTTGCATGCTTGTTTGGGATATATGATGGGAAAGGGGGCATGTGATGCAAAGAAGGGTAAAAAAACAAATATAAAAAATAACTAAAATACATAAATTTGGATTTTCGCATAGGAGATCATACCAGTACTGGGTGCAGCGGCATATGGAACTTCTTGTATATATCCCTGAAAACAACACCAAAAAGCAAAGCGCAAAGCACAAAATAACACCTAGAAATAAAACACGAAGCAACGAAACGCTACACAACACTAAACTGACAACTAAGACCAAAGGACACGTGAAAGAATGAGTAGTGGACTATGGATATCCCCCCCAAGCTAGGATGAAGCCGTCCTCGGCGCTAAGGGAGGCCGTTAGGTCCACCACTACTCATCCCCCATAAATTCCTCATCATCCCCCTGGTCATCCTCCTCATTAACCTCCTCTTCCCCACCCGTGTAGTCCATCCCATAGTCGTCCGAGGCTCTTCTAGGAGCCGGCGGAGTGAAGTTATTAAACCTACGCCTACCCACCCTCAACCGGTCAAACCCATGACTTAGTGATATTTCGTTATAGTTGTCATGGCGAGGGTACCAGGAAGGGGTGGTCATGCTTTCGCCGACCATGTGGGAGCGGTAGGCCATATCATACCATGGGTAGTTCGCCCGCTCCAATGGGTTGTTCAAGGTGTTCGAGCCGGGCGGTGTGGTGGGCTTGGGTGGTGAGGACCTGATCAAGCCTTCTCTCTATGCGTCCTAGGGAGGACATAATGTCAGATTCAGACTCATCGTCTGAATCGTCATGGTCCGGTAAGACCGAGGTAGAGGCTCTAGGTCGGTCACGCATAGAGAGGGTGTGAGGGCGAGGAGGTGGTACAAGTGGGGGCTCGACAGCGTATCTCGGCACATCGCCTTCTAAGAGATACGAGGCCCCAAACTGGACCAGGGGAGGTAAATGAGGGCAGGGGAGGGGGATGGTGCGGTCTTTCAAGTACCGCCATCGCATGGGGTCCGCAAAAATGAAGCCAGCCCGTACGAGACATTGCTCGTGAAGGGTAGTGGAACTGGCATATCTTTCGCTGAATTCCACAGGATTCATGACGTTTAGGAATTCAGCAATGCGGAATACGTGTCCCCCTAAACATAAGTCAGTAGTAGCGTTTAGGGTGGCTGTGTTGTTTAGAAACTTCCACAGCGTCATTGGCAGGCTTAGTGCAGTGTCGTCGTGTGGTGCAAGATAGCGGTGCAAGATGTGCACCTCGTGCGTTCGTACTAGGTGAGGGCTAGGGGAAGGGAACAGAGTCTCCCTAGCAAATTTAAAGAACATGCGCAAAACTGGGTGTTGCACATCAGAAGCATATATGTTTCTATTCGGATAAACAAGCCGGCCAGCTATTTTAGGCCATAGCTCGGAAACCAAGAGTTGTCCGGTTGTTTATCCGGAATAGGCTCGTTATTGAAACCAAAAACGGCACAAAGTGCAGCATAATCAAGAAAATAGGTTGCATTCCTTAGCCTAAAAGATAAATGCAACCTACCATCCCTTTGGCACGGGGTTAGGGAACTAAGAAACTCATAAGTTAAGAGCTTATGAGTCGGGTGCCACATGTTTATCCAATTTTCTAACCCACATGCAGTTAATAATGCAACAAATTGCTCGTATATACCTATTCTTTGCAAAATTGATAGGTCTAAATAACGAGTAGAGTTGATTTTTCGTACCTTAAGTCTTTGGAAACGCTCATATTGCTCCAAAGATACGAAAATAACCGTAGGGTGGTCCTCATCGAACCATAGTTCCTGGCCAGGAAGCCTTTGGTGACCCTCCGGTTGTTGAGAACCGGTTTGTTGTGCTTCCTGAGCCGCACCCGAAGAGGAACCCTCTCCATGCTTCTTGGACCTTTTGAAGGGGTTCCTTAAAGTTCTCCTTGGACCCATGGTAGTTGAAGGTGATTTGGAGGGGAGTAGAAGGATTTGAGAAAGAGCAAGAAGGTGGGGGACGAATTCGGCCGAGTGAAAGAGGTAGAGAAGTTTTGGTGCGTTTTTACGTGGAATGAGCTGATATTTATAGAACTGACCTCCATTCGGTCGAATGGGTCTTACATTCGGTCGAATGGTGTCCTATTCGCCCGAATGGATACCCTGTTCGGTCGAATGGAGTGGTGTTACGAAGAAATCTTCGCTTCCATTCGACCGAATAGGTTTCGTAATTCAGTCGAATGTAACTACATTCGACTGAATGTTGGCTTCATTCGGTGTTATCAGCAGCCACGTAAATACTCCCATTAGATCTATTCGACCGAATGGTTCACTTCATTCGGTCGAATGAGATTCATTCGGCCGAATTTGAAGCTTCATTCGGCGTTATCAGGAACTTGGCCAAAATTGGTTTTAGCTCCATCTTCAATTTCATTCGGCCGAATGGAATTATCATTCGGCCGAATGGGCAGCGATTTCGCTCTGTTTAGATCAAATCACTTGTGCCCTCTCCAAATTAATCAATATACTATGATTAAGTTGTTTGAAAATCCAAATAAACCGGGTTACCTCCCGTAAGTGCTTTGTTTAACGTCGTTTAGCTCGACGTAGCTCGGGCAATTAAACAAAGACAAAAGGGAAACCTAAAAAAAAAAAACCGGTAAAGAACGATGATTCAAAGTAGGGATGTTCAATAAGGGCCAATGATTATATCAATCATTCGACTTTGACATCATCTAACTTTATGAGCTCGATGGTGTTGACATTGTGAAGGCTGCTCTCATGGAAGAGTTTTAACCGATGTCCATTAACAACGAAACGTCCTCCATGATGGTCTTTCAGCTCTACCGTTCCATACGGAAAAACTTGTGAAATCTCGAATGGCCCAGACCACCGTGATTTTAACTTTCCGGGGAATAACTTAGCTCTTGAATTAAAGAGCAGCACTTTATCTCCTACAAGGAACTCTCGTTGGATGATACGTTGGTCGTGCCAACGCTTAGTACATTCCTTGTAGATGTGCATGTTATGGAATGCATCGAGCCGTAGTTCTTCCAATTCTCGTAATTGGGCGGCTCGCTTCTCGCAGAATAAGGTGGGGTCCAAATTTAGAGTTTGGATTGCCCACCAAGATTTGCATTCCAGTTCCACCGGTAGGTGACAGGATTTCCCATATAAAAGCCGGAACGGGGTGGTGCCAATAGGGGTTTTGTAACACGTCCGGTGGGCCCAAAGAGCGTCATCTAACTTTAGAGACCAATCTTTCCTATTTGGGTTTACCACCTTCTCGAGAATTCTCTTGATTTCCCTATTAGCTACTTCCACCTGTCCTTGAGTTTGGGGATGGTAGGGTGATCCAACTTTGTGCACGACTCCATAATTTTTCAATAATTTATTTAGTTCGTGCTTAGCAAAGTGTGATCCCCCATCACTTATGACTATTTTGGGAACACCGAATCGAGGAAAGATTATGCTTTTAAAAAGCTTAATAACCACTTTGTGATCATTCGTAGGCGAGGCGATGGCTTCCACCCACTTAGACACATAATCAATTCCTACTAAAATATATTGGTTCCCATGAGATGAAACAAATGGGCCCATAAAGTCAATTCCCCAACAGTCGAACACTTCACACTCAAGGATGTAGTTTTGAGGCATCTCATTTTGCATTGAGATGTTGCCAACTTTTTGGCACCTCTCACAGCTTTTCACAAACGTTTCAACATCCTTGTGTAACGTTGGCCAATAGAAACCTGCGGTGGCAACCTTAGCAGCAGTGTTCATCATACCATGGTGACCGCCACACGCGTAGGAATGACAATGAGTTAGGATTTTTGGAACTTCCTCTTCAGTGACGCACCGGCGGATTATGCCATCTGCGCAAGCATGAAATAAGTAGGGATCATCCCAAAAGAAGTTCCCGACTTTACCAAAGAAAGCCTTTTTCATAGCCCTTGATTCGAACTCTGGAAGTTCTCCACAAGCTAAATAATTCGTAATATCTGTGAACCAAGGGGCTTTCCCAACTACTATTGCTGTCATTAGGGTTTCTTCGACCATTTCGTCTTGGATAGGTACGGCGTCGTTATTAAGCTCGGGTAGCCTAGACAAATGGTCAGCTACCACATTTTCGCTACCTTTCCTATCTCTCAACTCAAAGTCAAACTCCTGTAATAGGAGCACCCAACGGATCAACCTCGGCTTAGCATCTCTCTTGGTCATTAAAAACTTCAGAGCCGAGTGATCAGTGAATACTACAACTTTTGAACAGATGAGATATTGGCGCAGTCTCTCAAAAGCATAGACTACTGCTAGCATTTCTTTTTCAGTTGTAGTGTAGTTGCGTTGTGCAGGGTCCAGTGTTTTACTGATATAACATATAACATGGTGCTTTCCCTCCTTTTTCTGCCCAAGGACAACACCAACAGAAATATCACTGGCATCGCACATCAATTCAAATGGCAAACTCCAATCCGGAGCTTGCACGATGGGCGCAGAAATTAGAGCCTCTTTTAGCTTGTTAAAGGCATTCATACATCTCTCATCGAAGTGAAATTCGACATCTTTCTGAAGAAGTTCATTCAAGGGTTTTGCTAGAGTCGAAAATCCTAGGATGAGACGCCTATAGAATCCTGCGTGTCCAAGAAAGGATCGTACTCCTGTAACTGAGGTAGGTATAGGAAGATTCCTTATCACGTCAATTTTGGCAGGATCAACCTCTATGCCTTTGTGAGACACTTTGTGGCCTAGGACGATGCCTTCTTGAACTAAAAAGTGACATTTCTCCCAATTTAGTACAAGATTCGTTTCTTGACACCTTAATAGTACTTTCTCAAGATGTGTCAAGCACGTGTCAAGAGAGGACCCTCCAACAGAAAAATCATCCATGAACACTTCCATAAAGTCCTCTAACATATCGGCGGATATAGCCGACATGCACCTCTGGAAGGTGGATGGAGCATTGCATAAACCGAAGGGCATTCTCCTGTAGGCAAAAGTCCCAAAAGGGCAGGTGAAAGTTGTTTTTTGTTGGTCCTCGGGGTGGATTGGGATTTGAAAGAAACCCGAGTAACCATCTAGAAAACAATAGTACCTGTGCCTGGCCAGTCTTTCAAGCATCTCATCGATGAAGGGTAAGGGAAAGTGATCTTTTCTGGTTGCTTTATTGAGTTTGCGATAGTCAATGCAAACTCGCCATCCCGTGGTGGCTCTTGTGGGGATCATCTCTCCTCGGTCATTCTCGACGATGGTTATTCCTCCCTTTTTAGGAACAACATGAACTGGGCTAACCCATCTACTATCTGAAATTGAGTAGATGATGCCGGCCTGGAGGAGTTTGAGGATTTCATCCTTAACAACCTCTTTCATGTTGGGATTGAGCCGTCTTTGAGGCTCAACGGAGGAAAATTGTTCATCATCAAGATGAATCCGGTGCATAACAAGGGATGGACTAATCCCTTTTAAATCACCTAGTGAATACCCTATGACATCTTGATATTTCCTTAATAAAACAAGTAATTTTTCCAAAGAAATGTCATCGAGTTTAGAATTCACTATGACCGGGCTTCCTTCATCTTCATCGAGATAGGCATATTTTAAGCTAGGAGGTAGAGGTTTTAAAGTCACTTTGGGGAAAGGTTTAGGACCTTCCCTTTTATGCGTAATACTTTCCTCTATCTCGTAAAGGTGCTCATATTCTGCTTCTTTTTCAGAATCCTGGGCCGTATCTAACCGGCCTTCCAACAACTCATTTATAGTAGGGGTATCCTCATCAATCATTTGACACCCAACCTCTACTTCCTTGTTTTCATAACTAACCTCACTCTCCCTTTCACCTTCTTCAAGGCGACAGACCTGCTCAACCATAGGCTTCTTTAAAAGGGGAGAGATTTTGAAAACTACCTTTACTTGGGCAACTTCTACCGTTATGGTATCATCATGGCAATTAATAACTGCCCAAAGCGTTTTCAGAACGGCTCTGCCCAAGATAAGTGGAGTATAAGGGTCCTCTTCCATTTCCATTACCACAAAATCACAAGGGACCACTAGTTCTCCTACTTGTATAGGTATGTCGTCGAGCTCTCCACATGGCACTTTAATGCTCCTATCGGCCAGTTGGATTGTTTTCCTTGAAGGTCGGAGGGCAAAGGGGAGCTTTTTGGCGATCGATAGGGGCATAAGACTGATCGAAGCCCCTAAATCGGCGAGCGCCCCTTTAGGATCAAGGTTTCCCAACTTCACAGGGAGGTTATAAGGACCGGGATCTCGCTCTTTCATAGGCATTTTCCCTTGCAGTATAGAGCTAACTTGATGAGGCAGACTGATTACCTCTTCCTCAAGCTTTTTCTTGTTGGACAGTAAGTCTTTCAAGAACTTAGCATACTTTGGCATTTGTGCCATAGCATCGAGGAATGGGATTTTCATCTCCATCTTCTGAAGATGTTCAAGAAACTTCTTGAACTTATCATCAAGTTGCTTCTCAACTTTCCTGTAGGGAAAAGGAAGCGGTGGTGCATATAACCGGTCTAACCTCTTTCTTTCCTCAGCTTTCTTCCTCCTCTCCTCCTCACTCTCTACTGGCTTCTCACTCCCTGCCTTAGCATTGATGTCCTCCCTACCACTTTCATCTTCAACCTCTGGCATTTTACCATGTTCCTCCTCTTTTTCATCATTGTGTACTCTCGTCTCATCACTCACCCGCACCAAAGGTGTATCAACCGGATATGAGGGACTGTTATACTGAGTCCCTGATCTCAGGTGGATAGCCTTAGCAGTGTGTTGGTTTGGGTTCGTTTGCTGGGGTGGAGGTTGTATAGAGGGGTTAGGTTGAGGGTGAGATGGGAATAGCGATGGTGTAGGAGGATTAGCCATTTGGGCCAGTTGAGTTTCAAACAACTTTTGCTGAGCTTGAAGTTGCTGCATTTGTTGGATGAGGGTCTGATTAATTTGCGTCAGACTCTGGTTCTGTTGAGCAAGAGTTGTTACTTGGGAGGCTAAATGGTCATTGGTTGAAGTGTGACCATGTTGTGGTTGAGGAGCCACATGATGAGGCTGACTAGGGGGAAAAGGCAGGTTTGAACTATTTCTAGGTCCTTGGTGAAACCCTGGGGGTCTATACACATTGGCCCTAGGTACGTTCCCATTAGTCTGGTTCCCCTGGAAACTTTGGTTATTAAATCCACCTTGACCATTTCTGTTGTATCCCGGGTGGAAATTTCCCTGGTTTTGGTTGGAGTTAAAGGGAGGTTTGTACTGTTGGTTGTTTGGGAAAGGTTGCTGCCCATACCCTACTCCTTGGCCCTGTCCACTATAGTTAAGGGCTGCCACATGATCAGGGTTATACCCATAACCGTCATAGTTCTTCACCTGCGGTTCTGGGTTATACCCTCCATAGTCAACTGCAGCTATATGCTCGGAGTGTGAACCACCACAATAAGATGTATCATGGTTGGTACCCCCACATATGGCACATGCAAAGTGCTTTTCACGCATTGGGGGGTTGTTCGAACTACCGGCTAGGCTTAGCTTGGACAACTTTTTATCAATAACGACTTCTATTTTGGCGCTAATGTTGTCCAAGTTAGTTGTGTCTAGCATCCCTCTAGGTAATCCCTGACTCCTAGTTCCTCCCCAGGCACTGTTCTTAGCAACTTCCTCTATTTTGGCCTTTACCTGGGTGCAAGGAATTTTGGAAAGCTGGCCACCTACAGCTGAGTCTAGAAGTGCTTTGGTGGAGTCGTTAAGACCATCGTAAAAGAATGTGTTGAGATGGTTCTCCCCGTACTCATGGTGGGGACATGCTCTAATCATTCTTTTAAACCTACTCCATGTAGCACTAAGGTTCTCATCATCCTCTTGGGTGAATGACGCAATTTTCTTACGCCAATCCTGCGTTCGAACCGTAGGGTAGAACCTTTCTAGAAATGCAGTTTTTAGTTGAGCCCAATTAACAATTGAATTGGGTTCTAAGCATTTATACCATTCCTTGGCATCTCCCACTAGACTCAGATGGAAAAGGTGCATTCGCACATAATCAGGGCTATTAGGACAAGGAGGGATAAGTCCACAAATATCTGAGAATGCCTCTAGGTGTTGAAGAGGACATTCATTTCTTAAGCCACTGAATGGTGTTTCCTTAACCATTCTTGTGAACTGAGGATGAATTTGGTAAGGTGTAGTAGCAACAGGAAGTACTACACCCCCTTGGAACTCTTGTGAGCCAGGAGTTCCGAATTGGCCAAACAATTGATGTTCTTCGGCCATTGTGGATATGGTAGGGTTTTGGACAGATTGTGAGGTATACTTTGAAGGGCGTTGTCTACTAACACGTTGGATTTCAGGATTTAAGGGTGTAATTGGCTGGTTTGACCTACGCGTGCTATGGGGCATGCAAACACCTAAGTCAAAGACAACCACACACAGAAAGGAAAACAAAAATAGAAATAAAATAAATAAAGTTATGCTAAAACAAGTTAAGTCTAAATATTACGCCTTGTCCCCGGCAACGGCGCCATTTTGATAACCGGTTTTCTAGGTCGTTAACTAAAAGACAGGTTATGCAAATAATATTTATTCCAACCTACAAACTATACGAGTATAGCGGAGTAGGGGGTCGAACCACGAAGACAAGGTATATCAAGACTTTGACTTTTAACACAACCGGACTATTTGGGGTTGGAAATTCAGTTAAAACTAATAGGTGGAAAATAGATGACGACAAATCACGAAGTAAAGCAAGTAGAGAAAAACGGGGACAAGATTGGATTCACCCTAGGAATGAAGCTTTAAAACCGAACATGATAGATTACAGAAAATCTGTTAATAACTAGCATGGATATCCGAGAATACGAGAGGAAGTTGGTGACCCTATAGATCACACGAACGACCTATAATCGCCCTATGTCTCCAAAGGAGTGGCAGAACAAGATTCGCATCGGAATCCGAAACTATTTATTAACATCGTTTCTACAATCTTAAGCAATAAAGATCATAGCTTTCCTAAGGTTTCACCAATCAAAACCCCTAAAAGAATTACTCACTCATATTCATGCGTAAAAACATAAAGATATTAAAAGATGCAGCAGAAACGAACGTGGAATGAAATCGCGAGAATGAAAACAAAATCAGAATTAATAAACGATAAACTTAGAACTAAACATGCAATGAAATACAGCAATGGATTAAGATTAAAGGAAGGAATTAAACTTACAAAAGCTTCAAATTGATATCCAGGACAAGAATTCGAACTACAAAGCGTTGAAGAAAAACTGAAAGTCGAAAGCTAAAACTAAAAGAATTTGGAGGCTAAGAAATCTAAAAGTGCATAAAAGTATTTAACCTAGCTCTCCCCCTCCTCATCAGAGGAAGGGGGTATTTATAACAAAATAAGAAAAACCTACGAAAAACCCTAAAGTGCATAGGAGCCTGCCCTAAAAAGAAGTAGTTGATCCGGAGGAAAACACTGTCATTCGCCCGAATATAGGTATCATTCGGCCGAATGTGATCCCATTCGCCCGAATTTTCTTCCATTCGCCCATTCCAGAGGCTTCGGGGAATCGATCTCTGTTAAGCATTCGCCCGAATGTACAGGGTGATTCGGCCGAATGTAAGCTCATTCGCCCGAATGAGTTCCATTCGGCCTTTCCAGTAGCAAGGCTCGAGAACTCTGAAGACTGCCTTTCATTCGACCGAATGAGTCTCAGATTCGGTCGAATCTGCAGCCATTCGGTCGAATGTCTCTCAGATTCGGTCGAATCTGAGAGCATTCTTTCCTCTTTTCACTCCCTCTTTTCTGAACTCCGTGAAATCTTCATGAATGACTTCAAACACTTGCCCAAGCTAAGATATGTGTGTCAAAGGCTCGAATGTATCGCCTTTCACCTTGAAATCATCAAAATTGCCTGAAATAAACTTAAGACAACTCGAAAACAAGATCAAGGGAAAATCAAGCATAATATACATAAAACCAATACAAAACTACGAGACTTGACACTAAAATGAGTTAACAAATGTGCTCTAAAACGAGCACATCACCTGTGTCCCTAATGCCTTGTTCACATGCTCGAAAAGTACATCAAGAGTGTCAAATAGTTCAGCCAGTCTCAATGCATTATGCACACTCTCGACTTTGCACGTTATAGTATTCTCAAAGTGAAGGACTTGATTTGTCTAGTACAACATGAACTTCTCTTTATAAGGAAACCATTGTTGTGCCACACATATTGAACAAGTGTGGGATACCAACTACAATGATTTGTCATACACTGTACGACATCTTCATAGTCATCTTTAGTTGTAGGATACATGACTGACCTTTAACACATCTTTTGGAATTTCTCTGCAAAAATTTTGTCCTTACCGAATAAATGACATGCTTTGTTCAACACATACTTATTGATATGCCACATGCAAAGAAAATGTGCAGAATTAGGAAATAAATCCTAATCAGGCCAAAAAGACCACCCTTGGAATCGATTACAGTTGAACTCGGGTTACCATTAGGCCCAACATAATTCTTTAACTTTTCTAACACTTAATGATAGCTTGGCTCCATTTCATCCTTCATGATAGCATAACCAATCATTAAATTCATGTTCGTCGGTGTCATCTTGATTATATTCTCCACTAAAGAGTACATGCACATGGGTGACCACATCATATGCTTCATCACTCACAAACCAGTGTAAGTAGTTATGTTGAATTGCTTGACATAACAGTTGTTGAATTGGGTTCCTTAGTTCAGACTTTTCTATCCTTAACTTGTTTCTTTCAGTGTACACAAGTCTTTTATTTGGACTGTCTTCATGAAATTTCTCCAACGAAGATCCCAATATCTTAGCCGGTCTCACTTGCACCTCCCTCAGTTCATGCACAACTTTCTCACCCCTGGATTAATGTTGCTAATTTGTAATGCTCTTTTGGATACAAAAGTAACTCGTGGTTGTGCTTACCCCATTTCAAAGCATTGAAAATGTACCAAACACTAAGATCTCGACACTGGGAAACCTTAATCTTAAATAAGCAATCTCAACCTTCCTCTTCGTGTCAAACCTCTCATCTATTGAAAAATCCCAACCTACTTTCTTCGAATAATGACCGCTTATCAACAACTTATCATATAACCCATCTCGTTGTGCTTTTCATGTCAAAATCGTAAAACAAAATCCATTGAATTGCAACTTCCTTTGCCTATTCGATTGACAATTCTGATGTCGTAAAATTCTCATGCGCAAAGATTGCACTGTAATCAACCCCTCCCTCGAAATCTTTGTTATTAACCTAACTATACATAACTTCATTTTTTATGAAAAAATAAATAAACTAATTGAAATTACACATGTGTCTTGAAACGACGTTACAACCATGGCAGTGACGTCTTGGCTAGAAGCCCCCACCATGGTGGTGACGTATAGACAAGACGTCTCAGGCACACATCACCACCATAGTGTTGACGTCTTGATATGTCGCTCCAACCATGCTAATGACGTCTTTTTAAGACACATAGGTATAAATCATGTCGGAAAGTTCAGAATATTACTATATTTCATGGCGTCATTCCCTGCTCGTTTGACATGTTCGATTCATAGCAGTGTTTTTCAAAAACACATTACGTATCACATATTTGTGGGGTTGTGAGCTTCTAATATTCACTTCTTAGGAATGATAACGAATATATACGAACATAAAATCTCGTTGCCGTAGAAATGAAAATAAACTAAAAACTCTAATATGTAAAAAATGGCTAAAAGGTCATTTTATGCTAAAAATACAGGCGATTCATGATTATTTACGAACGATCAAATAGTAACTCCTAGACTATAAACAAAATTTAACTCGATACCAAGTATTTGGACTCAAAAGCGATTTCAATGGATAAATGGTGGATATTGGGTCTAAACCGGAAGTAGGTTATAGTAGACCAGATCGAAGATCTAACGGGACCGATTCGGAGTTTGAACCTGATGATACCTACCATTTAATGACCCTTAATACAGCATGACATCTATCGTTAAGAAAGTATCTCGAGTCATGGAGCCATTTTCAACTTAAACAACTTTAACTCCTTAAAAACTGCCTCAGTTCTTGAAGAACAACAATCGTGTAACTTGTAGTTGAAGTGAATCAAAGCAACAGTCAACAGAAGATGGAGAAACGAACAATATACCTTTGTATAATCGCAGTTCTAACCTTTATAGTATTGATGATCGTTACTCCTGCTATCCCTCAATCTCAAGAGTACCATAACTTCGCTGATAAACGCCAATTTCTCGGTATTTACTATCTCCAATAACCCAATTAATTTGTATGATCCAATATTTTGATTCTGTTTTAGGGTTTAGTATTGCTCTAATTTTTGTGCTTGAATTAATATGTTATTGAATATCTTATTTAAGTTGATTGGGCGGATTGTTGAGCTGTAAAAATCTAGATTAATTGATGAAAACCCGATCACGCTCTCTATGTGCGTGGACTTAGCCCCACGTGAGGTGTATCCCGAAACTAATTAGACCTGATAGGAAGGAAGTTGACCACACACCCGATTTGACAGCCCTAGATATTCAATAACTGGCATTATTAATGATAGTTTTATGAAGTTAGTAGTGTTGAGATGTTGGAGACAAGAAGTGGGTATTGCAAATTTTGATTAGTGGGTTGGTTGTTTTTAAATTGTATGATTTCTGATCCGTTTGCTCTTACTTTATCTTTTTACTCTACCAACTGTGTCAATTGGGCGAATTCAATTGTGGTGGAAATGTGCAATGACTTAGCCTAAGGAAATGGGTTGTGTAGAGATGTTGGAAATTTGAGGGGTAAGGTTAGTTTAAAAAGGCCGGGGATTTGGGGTTGATAGCTTTGTTATTTTTAATTTGCAGGGTATAAGTTTGAAGTTGATGTATACGAATGATATGTTGGTGAATATAAGAGTAGAAGGTATAGGAGTTTTTTTTTCTTCTTTAGTTTGATGATTTTGGTTCGATGATATAGAATGGTAGTCCAGAGTCTAAGGATAACTGGATGTTAACCTGTTTAATTACTCTATTCCCTATTTAGTTGTTGCATTGTTTCTGGTTTAAATTTGAATAAATATGACTATAGTGTGATACTGTGATGGATGAAGTTGCTATGTTCAACGTGCATCAGATGGAGGATTGAAATATAACTTAGAAAAACCATTTTGTTTTCTCTTGATGAGCCATAGTTATTTATTGTAAATCGCTAAAAGCAGGATTTACTTAAATATAGATCAAAATTTACTTTTCTTCTTGGGAATCAATAGTTGGGGACTGGTGGTTGGTCTATGGTTATTGGGTTATTGTGGTTGGTATGCTTTTTTCTCTTCTCCTTTTGCCTGCAGTATGTTGTTGTATGGTCATGTGCTAATTAACGATCTTGACTACCAAAAAATTACTTGCTCTAGTACGTATGAGCCTTTAAGTCTGGACTCAGCTCTTTGCAAGTTTCATATCATATAATGATACCGTCCTCTATTCATTCTGTGTTATCAACTTCTGTCTTGTGGTCAAGCTTACACGTAATAGCTGATCAGAAACAAGTCAAATAACCTTGTAGCACGACAAGAATGACGTGTAACATTTTTCTTGGCAATAACTGAATTCTTGCTCTTCTTATTGGGGGTTTTTCAAAAGTTTCCAAATTCGCTAAACCAGCTATTTTTACAGAAAAATTGCAACTCTTTAGTTAAATAAAAACCAATATAGGTACCACCTTTTCGTTCGCCTGTGCTCCCATCAGCATTACTTGCTGATAGCCAATGGTGATGTCTTTATGCTTGAAATTTCAAATTCTAGTCTTCAAATATAATAAAACTGATCTGTGTTTTTTTTCATGTTTATTTTATTTTTCCAGGTATCCCCAATGCACTCAATGTCATTTCCAATCTCCCCTTTCTTGTTATTGGTCTTGTAGGGCTGGTACTTTGTCACTATGGAAACTATTTTAAACTGAGGTACTTGTTTGTCTTTTATAGCTCTAGCTCCTACTATCTATTATGAAGTATTTGTCTCTTTAATCTTGTGGTTTTAAGTAGTGAATCTTATTACTATAAATAAAGTACCTTTTCAAAAGCCTGCAAGGTGAAGTGTGGGGTTGGACCTGTTTCTATGTTGGTATCGCAGCCGTTGGTATTGGATCTTCATACTATCATCTCCAACCAAATGATGCTACTCTTGTGTGGGATCGCTTGCCGGTGAGCACACTGTTAAACATGCTATGATAGTAATGCGCTCCCTTTATCCTTTTCTGCAATTCATTCACTGCCTGAATCTTACAACATTCTCATATTTGCGTACAGATGACTATTGCATTCACGTCACTTGTTGCAATTTTTATCATGGAGAGGATTGATGAGCAAAAGGGGATTTCATCTATTATACCTTTGCTTCTAGCAGGCATTATCAGCATTTTGTACTGGCGGTGAGACCTCCATTTTTTCAATTTTTTTTTGGTGCCTTAACTGTCAATGTGAAACAAGGAATGAGAGAGTGAGACATATGAATAGTAATGACTTTCAGGTGGTTGACCTAAAGATGCTGGATGGATTCTTTTAGTCAAATATGGCATTTTTTTTATCTTTTTAATAATATGCAAGTTTGCCTGTTCTAAAATTTTGTCAAAGAACCAGAGGCCTGGAGTTATATTAGCCTGACACATAAAGAAATCGAAAATTTTAAATATTACCTAATCTGTTTATTGAATCTGAATATAGTTTCTTTCATCTAGATTTACATCATTTGATAAATGGTGACACCAAGCAAAATGTTTTCCATTGGTCATATAAGTCACAAATAAAGAATTTTGAGCACATATATACTAATATACTCCGTACGAAGTAACAAACTATTAATATATTCTGTATTGACTTAACGGGGGAGCCTAAATCTGTGGCGGTTATGTGCAAATATATATACTTTTGAATACTTTGAGGTTTTAGAACAACCTGTTGTTCCACTCTATAAAACATTCCTTTTACCTTTTCTTTTGTGTATGTGTGTGTGTTTATTGTCATCATACATACATGTATGGTTGATTGGTTGGATTATTGTTCTCAAAGGATACAATCAGCAGGTAATCATTTACTTGTATCTTATCTGGCTGTCTCTTTTGCGGTCTGCTCAGATAAGAGCTTTTGGAAGATGATAATTGTTTACTTTTGTGCATACATCCTCATTTAGAAATAAAGAATTTATAATTAATATGTCCTATTGGATTTTTGGGGCCCAGCCTTCCTTTTTCACTTTGGCTCCTGTCATGTCTCGTGAACTTTAAGGGGTGGGCTTCAAAGGCATGCAGTGCCTCTCCTGCCCTTATATGATAAAAAGATCTTAATTCCTTCATCATTATTGATAAAAAAGACCTACTAATTCATCTGATGTTAAATATGGCTTCTGTTGATGTTAGCGAAGTTTGCTCATATCTAATCCTACTTTACTCGTACTTCTGTACAGGTTTTTTGATGATCTTCGCCCATATGCAGTTGTGCAGTTTGTGCCTTGTATAGCCTTGCCATTGATGGCTATTTTGTTGCCTCCCATGTACACTCATTCCACTTACTGGCTTTGGGCTGCAGGTTTGTGGTGTAGAGAATGATGCTTTTGGTTTTTGTAGAGATGATATTAAATTCTAATTTGCTTTACTTTTTATTTATCTGTGCAGCTTTCTATCTGCTTGCAAAAATAGAAGAAGCTGAAGATAAACCTATATATGAGCTGACTCATCATGTTGTTAGTGGACATACTTTGAAGCATTTATGCGCTGCACTTGTTCCATTGTTCCTCACGCTCATGCTTGCAAAGAGAACCATTGCAACAGAGAGGTAATTTTCATTTTATTCAGCTGTTACAATCACTTTTCCTCTTCTTTTGTGTTTCAGTTTTTTTAGAGGGGGCAAACCTGTCCTAGTATGTCCTATTCATCTATCTATACAAGGCTCTATTGCTTGTGATTACCCATTTAATAACTTCACAAGTCTATGGAGGACGGGATTCTAATACAAGGAGTGTGCATGCCTACTTGGCTAAACTAGCGGTTTGGGTTAGATGCTAAACTAACAAAGTAACAATTATTATTTAATCTGTTTTGAGCTGTTGTACGTAGCTGTGAACTGTCAAGATATCCTACGTTAACAAGTCGTACTTCCCTAACATTTGATTACATATTTGAAAATTAATGAATTAAAGATACGTTTTGATGATTTGGAAACGTATGGTTCCGTATTAATCAGCCACTGATAGTTTCATGCTTAGGTGACTTACTTGTTTGTTATGTATAAGAAAGTCAGCCTATATTTTTAAATGGTTGGGTTTGTCACCTTTTCCACAAGAGTTATAGTTGTACAAGATAACTCCTTAGCACACTGCATTGTTGCCAGTTCTGAAAAGTTTTTTAACTGTTGCATGCCCGCATATGCATCCTATGCTGTTATTGTAGTGAAAATTGACTTGAGAAAAAGGCATCACTTTTTTATTGTGATGATAAGGATAATAAACTGATTGAACCATAAAACCTGAGACTCACTGATTTGACAATCAGCAAAGGCCAAAGGGTGCACTGTTGAAACACTAAACATCGAAGTGCTTATTGAATAATTATGGGGAACCATTACTAGCATGAGCTAGACCAGCTTAACTTTAGGCTCATTTCTGGCTCTACTGTGCTGTAGTCATATAACTAGTGCTTGATGATTTCAACCAACCAAATCAACCCATTAGGAGTGTTCGCTTCACTTTCAGGTCTGTGTTTAACTCTACCCAGTCAATGCTAGAGATGATAGGTGCATTTCCTGCCCTTATAGATGATAGAAAGCTTCCATTTGGTAGACTTTTTCCCAATCCGAGATTATCAACCATTAAAATTTAAAGCCAAGAAATAGATTTGGACCTTATTTTTTCTTAATCTTTGATGGTGAATCAATTGCGTGCAAACAGGTAATCCTATCCCTGGCCTTCATGCTACGTGCTACCTAATTTTACCCTTCTCCCTACCCTAGCCCCCAAATAACTCTCTCTGCAGAAACTAGATTATTCTTTTAAGCCATAAAAGACGAAGCACTGTAGTATAGCAACTCCATGGTATCATGAGAGTATTTTTATTATTGAATTCAGTCTCCATTGATCTTCCAACAACTTTTTAAACCATGCTTCAGCTTTTTTTCTTTCATATATATCTTCTTTTTAAATTTAGTTGCACTTGTTCTCATAGCTTTATTGTTGTGAATTTACGATGTAGGGTGAGTTTGCTTGTGGTTTGGAGAAGTTCATGGAGTAAAACAAAGAATGGAGATATCAGAGAACAGAGTTCCGAATATCATGTGGTTTCCAATCTAGAATGAAACTTGATTTCTTCATTGTAGGCTTGAGTACTCACTTGGACATCTGAATACAAAGTAATGCAGAATTGATCAGCATTCAAGTCTTATTTAATTGGTGATGAAGTCTGATTGGTGATGTTGCCTTTTTTATGTAACCACATCTCATTGCTCTTGCCTGTAAAATCAATTTGGGAAATGTATAAAGGGTCTTTCACACTATGCATAGGCCATAATAGAATCGTTGCTACTTCTTTTGTGTTTGGTCAATAAATGTAGGACCTAGTATTATGTAAAGAAACAGAGAATATATGTTGATATCCTACTGACAATGTCTCACAGCATCAATCCTTGCTTGTTTGATGGAACAAGACCTCTAAATTTGAGGAGCCTCAAAATTCAAATATATTTATATTAGTTTTGTATAATATCATAAAAGTATACTGGAGTAGTGATTTGAATATTTATGTTCTACGTGAGAGGTCTTAAGTTTAAGTGTTTACTTTAACAATTTTCTTATACTTTGGAAAATAAAATGGATTGCCTGGCCCCATATAGTAATATACAGTTGTTGATTTGGGCCTGATCAAATAAAAATTCAAATTGGGATAGGGAGCTAAGAAAGAAGAAAATGAGTGAAAGTTTGAACTTGCATCATTAACTACCTGTATTGAGTCGATCAATCACGACTCCATTCATCTATTTTCCCCTATCCTTACCCATATATCAAGCACTCTAAACCTCGTTAACCATAGTCGGCCTCATTATCATCAAAACATATCACTTTTCACACACATGACAACCACATGGCTAGCCAGCTAATGTTTAGGCAATCATACCTACAAAAACGCACTTACTATAAATGGAAAGTTTCTAAAATAGGAAAGTATAAAAATAAACAATTTAAACATTAATTATTTCTTTTCCTCAAACTAGTACCATAACCTCCATACTTAGATAGTCATGCTCCTACACTAGGGCATTTATAGGGGAAATTTATCCTTGAAGCACACTGATCCTCTTATTTCATGGCTCCTTCCTATTTAGCCAAGTTCCTATTTCGGTCGATTAATCTTGCCCCCATCAACCACATTTTCCTTATCTATTGTAAGGGAAACTACGTTCCCCGGTGCCTTCTTTATCCTTCAAATGATGCCTTAGCACTTTGGCACCTTCTACCTCTAGCATTATATGCAAAAGAATAAGTCAAGATATAACGAAAGAAATTAAAATCATCACAAGTTAAGGGATCTGACCTCAACGTGGTGACATTGAAGAATATCGATCATACTCTCAGTAAAATTATCACGATAATCTTTTGTAATATCCATTAGATTAGTATTTACCATTTCCTCGTACATATCCTTTCACTCCTTGGAAGAGAAGTGACTAGAGAGTGGGATGCATTTAGATTGTTCCTAGCAACTAGAAGAAATTTTACAACGGCTTCTTCAAGAATAGTTGAAGGGGTAGAAGCAATGAGATGAATAGGAGCAGTAATAATTATCTCTTTATCCTTTAATAACTTTTGTAGATATGAAATCTTGTCTCTCCATGTCATAGTATAATGACAAACTGACCCTTTAGGTGGACCTCACTTGGATCGGGGTTGAGTGTGCGGAAACCTAAAAGCCCTTAAATAACCTACTGCATCAAAATCCGTAAATACAATTAAGCCTAAATCCTCAAATAGCTCAAATCCTCAAACGGCCCAAATACAAAACTAAAAAAAAAAACTTAAAACACGAGCTTACTCATTAAGTGAACCTCCAAAACCATCTTAGAATAAAAATGATCAAAGCACTAATGTTCAAACTCTATGTAAGGCACCCAAGAGTAGGAGGTCCAAGATAGAAACACCATTAAAAGCTTACAATCCAAGGTGTCCAATACCCTAAATATTAGTGTCCCCTCAAAAGCACTCTTGGTCCCTTAAAACTTTGAAGTAGTTGATCAAAAGATGCCCTTTAGGCATTTAGTGCACAATACAAGAGTTGTAGACCCATGCCTTGCATATGAAGTACAAACTCAACATCTATCGCTCAAATAATAGTCTTTTTGTATAGAAATACCCTAAAAATTTATGAGCAAAGGGTTCAAAATTTTTCAAAGCAAAAACTGTAGTACTTTGCCTAAATACTTTTTCGATCATACTCAAAGCATCCTTCATCCTTACCAAGTCTTAATCTGAGGCAAATCTTTACCACTTAACCTCTCTTCTTGATCTCTGGTGGTTTTTATCACCACTTAACCTCTCTTCTTGATCTCTAGTGGTTTTTATCCCCTTAACGTTTCAAGTTGAGTCATATTTTATATGATGATTATAATGGATGTCAACCTCCTCCTACATGAATTCTTTACTTATTTTCGTTTATTTTGATTGATAAACCACATTTGAGTCTATGATTTAGGTGCATTTTTAGTTAGTTTTAGTTAGATTTAGCTTATTTGCTTTCATGTGATGTGTTTATGGGTATTTGTTAACGTTTTTGATGTTTTTCAGGAGTACTAAGAACAATCTCAAGGTGTTACACGAGTTCAAGATCTAATAAAGTGCTTTAGGAAGTCTTGAGAGTCATTATGAAGCAACACAAAGCCACGAGATGTTGTTGATCAATTGTCTAATCATCGTGGAGCAAAAGGGTTAAAGTGTTGATTTCAAGGAGCCTAAAGTAAGGAGACTTAGACGAGGATTGCAAAGGACTTGTCCGAGTTCAAGAGCATGATTTAGAAGAACCAAGCCCTCAAATGAAAAAGTGAGGAAAGAAGAGGGACTCGATCGAGTGTGCTGAGAACTCGCCGAGTCCTTGTTAGATTTGCCGAAATCACTTTTTCCTTTTTCTTGATCAAATAAGAGGGGACTCAGACGAGTGTGCAGAGCATTTGCCCGAGCCTAATTTCCTGGGTCAGTTTTTAGTGCTTTCCTTATTTTAGCTCGATGTGATCCTATATATTAAAGCATGTTTTTCCTAGTTTAAGGAGGATGGATTAATTAGTTTTTCATTTTTTTTCATAGTTTTAGCTTTTCCTTTAAATCACTTTAAAGATTCAAGATTTCTTAGTATTTGTAATTCATGAATTCTCTCATCAATTCTAGTACTTGTTTTCTTTTTGTTCTTTAGTTTATTTTTTGTTATCTTTAGTTGAATGTATGCATTTTTTTACGTTAATTATGCGTGAGTAGTTTCCCTAATCTAGGATTTCGATGAATCCTAATATGGGTTAGCCATAGATGAATCCCAAAACCCAAAACCTTAATTTATGATTTAATTCCTTTAACCTATGACTGGTTTTAATATCATTAAAATACTAGACGTAGTTGATTAATTAAATGGATTAAGTTTAACGACAATAGTCGATCCATAATCTAAATTTGAATTATAGGTTTAGATGTCAGTTTTAATCACGAAAGTAAATTTCATAAGCATTAAGACCAATGGAATGTCATCGCATGATTCCATGAAAGTAGGCTTAATTGCATTAGAGGGAAGCTATTTATACTCGAAACAGGTCTCTAGTATTATTTAGGATGCATTTGTCTTAGGAATTATTTTAAGAATTGAATTCGAGGGGTCAAGTTATATTCTATGTCTATCCATATTAGTGATGATTCATTATCCTAGATGTTTTTAATATATTGATCATAGTTTAAGTCCTAGTTTGTTGTCTAGCTTAGTTTAGTTTCTTAATTGTCTTAATATTTTTATCCAGCATAATCAAGATAAAAAATGTTGGTAGCTTAGTAAATCTGATAGTCTCTTGAGATCTCAACCCTACTTACCCTAAATACATTAGTATAAGAAGCTAAGTATTTTTGATAGGGTAGCAACAACCCAGTCATTGATGATCCTTGATCAACCAACGAGACATCATTTTAGATGAATCATTGTGATCAATTCACATACTTTTAATCTTGTGCACCATTTGTTCACCTATGATGTGAATGATAAGGAGTAACCTCCTTCCTCCACTAGGCCAAGCCTTAAAACTCTTTCTTTGAGCACCATTTACAAGGATCCACTCTCATGGGATAGAATCCTCTTAATTCTAAATTCAATCCCCTTCCCTAACATTTTATTTCATGTATTGCATCTTTAATCATAACTATTCTTATTCATTTATGCTTTTACTTAATCCATGATGAAAGGCTTGAACATTTTCAACCTCTCAAGACTCTCTCAAATCTCACCACTTTTATGAGCAAACCTTAGGTGTTTATCATCCATTAATTAACATATATGGGTAATCCAAAGGCTCATTTATTAGCTTTATGAAGAATATTTCGATAGTATGTCAATTTTCAAGTCGATGATGTTTTGGACTAAATCATACCAAGTCATCTTAACTAGACTTTTTCGTTTAGTTGAAATATTTCATAAGAGATAGGCTTCAAAGGTTCAATTCTTCATTTGATAAGTAAATATTCAACCAATTGTATGCATAAATACACCTTGCATATTTAAATATTGCATTTTACACGAGTACTTTTATCTTATTGCACCTAATTCAAGACGTATTGAAGTGCAATCACGCCTAAATAAGATAAAATTGGACAATTGATTTTAGGACCCTGTGGACTCTTAAAGAAGTGATCACCTAATCTAGATGTATTTGCAAAATTCTTAATTTGTAAACCAACCAATCTAGAGTGTGCTTCTCAAATGCTTTTGCATGTTCCTAGCATAGAACCGGATTTGATTCCTTCTAAGGTAATGCACCAAAGGCTCATAATCTAGGGCGAAAGTTTGGAAAATTGATTAAAGAAACACCCTCAATTTTTCTCACTTCCTCACGTGAACATAAAAACATCAGCTCACAATCTTTACTATGCACAAAGAAAAATAAACTCTTTAAAGTTTATTGCATAAAACGAATAAGAAAGTACAAAATCTGATTTTTCCAAGCTTGGGTGCACAACTATTTATACCCATAGCTCGAGATTTTCAATCACATTAAATACTGCGGTTTTCTAGTAAAACCCGTGCTTATAATGATTTTTTTTATTCTGAGCTAGATAAGTGCTGCGGTTTTTTAATATAATTACAACATTTAAAAACCGGAACATATATATATATATATATATATATATATATATATATATATATATATATATATATATATATATAGGGGTGGGTTCATGTGAGAACCCCCCTAATATGAGAACTCTTCTAAGGGTGAGAACCCATCTAACTCCATACATCTTGGCAGATCTAAGGGTTGTCATTTAACAGAACAAAATGGCAAATCCGTAACTAATCAAAAAACTGACAAAAGGAAGTTGATTAAAAAGTGTAACTGACACTTTTGGAAGATTGGAACACGCATATCTTTTCAGTCACTACTTCATAACTTCTTCAGAGCCCTTTCATCTTCTGCCTCCACTCCTTCTATCTTCAAACTTCCGAAAATTTTTGCACCCCATTCTTGTCTTCAAACTTCCGCAAACCTTCGCACCCACAAGTTCATAAGTAGAGAAAACTTTCGCACACTCTTGCTAACTTCCACACTCATGGGAACTTCGAAGAAGACCACTGCTGCAGTTCTGTAAGTAGACAAAACTAACTATGGTGTTTTTTTCCATTTTTGTGTGTTAAAGGTCTTAATATAACACAAAATGTTGCCCCAAACTCAGCGAAGACTTGGAATCACCTTCTGCCACACCCACGAACTCGAAGGAGGGGTAATTCACTGAATTTTGTGTTATTTCGTATATAATGTTATTTCATAATTCAAAATTTCGCTATATAGTGTTCTTCATATTTAAACCATTGTTATGAGTATACTGGTATTTTGTTCTGAAATCATTATTCCAAACAGGTTTGTGGTTGTTTTGTAGTTTCGGTGTATTTCCAAAATAATAAGCATCATGTTCTAAACTATTGAACATGATGTTCTAAAGTAATGAGCACAATGTTCTAAGCCTAATTTATCGTAATATCAGACCATTGGACCATTTAATATGATGTTGTAAACCGAAGAACATCATGTTCTAGACCAATGAACATGATGTACTGAAGTAATGAACGTAATGCTCGAAACCTAATTTGACATAATATCAATGCATTGGACTAATTGACGCGATGTTCTAAACCGAAGAATATAATGTTCTAAACCGAATAACTTCATGTTCTAAACCAAATAACATCATGTTCTAGACCTAAGAACATCGAGTTCTAAACTACTGAACATCATGTTCTAAACAAGTGGACATCATGTTTTGAAGTAGTGAACTCGATGTTCTAAAATATTAAACGTAATGTTGTCAACCTAATTTGTCATAATGTTCTTGACTATTGAATTGGATTTTGTGATATTTCGTTAGAATTAGTATTGAGCATAATTTGACATTATGTAAACCAAGTATTGAGCATAATTTGACATAATATCAAAGCATGTTTGGGACACAATTAACATAATGTTCTAAACTAAAGAACATAATGTTTTAAAACGTTGAACATTATGTTCTAAACCAAGTAACATCATGTTCTAAACTAGTGGACATGTTATAAACTAGTGGTCTTCATGTTCTAAACTAGTGTAAACCATGTTCTAAAATATTGAACTCGATGTTCTAAATTGAACGTAATGTTCTAAAACTAATTTGACATAATGTTCTAAACTATTGAACTGAATTTTGATTAATTCGGTATATAATGTTATTTTTATTGCAACTATTTTCCCATGTAGATTTCTACCTAAAACAATGACCACCATGTACGGAACTACTAAACATAATGTTCTAAAGTCATGAACATAATATTCTAAACCTATTTTGACAAAATAGTAATATATTGGACCAATTAACATAACTTATGAACTGGATGTTCTAAACCATTGAACGTAACGTTCTAAACCATAATTTAACAAAATTTCCTAAACTATTGAACTTGTGTTTGGGTATGAACACAATGTTCTAAACCATTGAACTCAATGTTCTAAACCATTGAACTCAATGTTCTAAACCCATGAACTTTATGTTCTAAACCAATTAACACAATGTTCTAAAACAATGAAATCAATGTTATAAACTACTGAACATAATGTTCTAACCCAATGAACTTAGTGTTCTAACCCAGTGAACTCAATGTTCTAAACTAACAAACATAATGTTCTAAATCAATGAAGTCAAGTTTCTAAACCAATAAACATATTGTTCTAAACTAATGAATAGAATAACCATTGAACTCAATGTTCTAAACCAATGAATATTATGTTCTAAACTAATGAACATAATGTTCTAAACTAGTGAACACAATGTTCTAAATTAATGGATTATGTGTTTTAAACTAATGACCCCTAGTGTTTGGGTAGTTTCTTCATTGACCCATAGTGTTTGGGTATAGCTAGGAAACTTGTGTTTGAGTCTGATGTTCGAAACCAGTGAACTTGACGTTCTAAACCAGTGTACTCAATGTTCTTAACAAGTGGACATTGTGTATAGTTAGGAAACTTGCCTAAGCTTGTCTTCTTTTGTACTGTTTTATATATATGATATTTTAAACAAGTGAACTCAATGTTTTAACCAGTTCCTTCTAAATGGTTGATATAATGTTCTAAACTACAATGATTGATATAATGTTCTAAACTATAATGATTGATACGATGTACTAAACTCTTATTGCAATGTTCTTACCTTTATGTAGGAGCGATGAAAGACAACCAATTGATACTCCCAAAAAGAGAAAAGCTGTTGACGTTGCTTTCAACAAGCAATAAAAGAAGAAAAAGGAGATCCCTAAAACCCCCAAACCCATCAAGAAAAGGAATGTCCTTAACCAACGAATTCCACCCAAGCAATTCATAACCGATGTGTTGGTTGACCTCTCTGACCAACACAAAGAAGCAATCAGAAATATAGGCTTCGGGGGCTTCCTAGAGTTAGATTTGGATGGTCATAAATCTATCTTCGCTGCAGAACTGGTGAATTGCTTTGATGAAGATAGATATGCTTTGGTACTCTCCCATGGACAGGAGATACCAATATCAGTTGAAGATGTCCACCTAGTTTATGGTCTTCCCATTGGAGGGACCCATATTCTTGAAAAGGAATTTAAAGACCAAGACACAAAGGCAAAAGCATTTTTGCATAGTTGGAGAAATACCTTTGGCATTACCACTGGGAGTTCTACGAACTCAGCCCTCATTGCTAGAATAGAGGAGCTAAAAGAAAAGGATGTATGCGATGAGTTCTTGTGGAACTTTGTTGTAGCTGCTATCAATTGCTGTGTTAAATCCACAGCAAACCGTTTAGTCAACATTAAGTTCTTGTCCTACTGCGAAGACATAAGCAGTATCAAGACACTGAATTGGTGTGAATTCACCTACAAGCACATGGTCCAATCAATAAGTGATTGGAAAAATGGTGCTGCGTTTTTCACTGGTCCACTACCATTTTTACTTGTAAGTCTCATTTTTTTTTTGCTTGTTATTATTGGTCTCACTATTGTTCTGGAAATATAGTGGAATGTTATAAATACTTGTGCTATTTATTCTAAACATTTTCACCTATAGTTCTACAGATTTCTTACTTTGATCGCCTCAAAAGAGGCAGTGTTGTTAACCCAAGGCAATTCCCTTTGATTGGAGTCTGGAAGAAGGAGTTGATCCAATCAAGAATGAAAATTGAACTCGCAAGAGGCTTTAGGAAAGGTATCATTCTAGACAGAATGATCAAAGCGGAGAAGCCAACCCTGCATCTTCTGCTCCAGAAGACGTGCTTGTGAGTTCATTTTAAACATTTTAATATTATGGCATGTGTTCTTCTAAAAAATTATGTTTATATTCTTACACTAATGAATTAGATACTATTCTTCTAAAATAGGCAAATTGTTCTAATATGTCCTTCTCCATCCGTATGGGGTTTCTTGAACAACTTTTCTAATGTGGCAAAGGCTCTTGCTTCCAATGTCAACGACATGTACTCTATGCTTGACAAAGCAAGCACCTTATTGGGAGAAATCGAAGTGAGAGATGAAATGAATACTCTCATTGCCAACATTTGGAACAAGTACACCTCGATACAAAGCACTCAGCGCCCAGATTTAATGAGTAGTCCTACCATACTCAGCCAAGACCAGCATCTATTTGACGAGCCAGCTTTTATGCAAGAGTTCAACGATGTAATGGGTAGGGCTTGGGAAAGATATCAACCTAAGGATGTGGTTGTTTCATCCCACCCTACCTTTGACCTTTTTTCTAAGTCATAGACAGTGTCACCTCCCCGTCATCTTATTACAACTCCCCCAGCTTCCCCTGTCCCCAACCCCACTGATGCACAATTTCTAACACCTCCTGATTCACCTGCCCCACCTATTACTGATTCCCCAGCTCAAGCAGTTGCTTCTACTCCTACTCTCCTTGAATATTGCGCTGCATCGAACTAAGAAATGGAAGAGCAAATACACAAATTGACGCAGTCAATTGTGCAAGATATTCCGAAGGAAAGGTAATCATTCTCTACTCGTATAATTTCATAAATTCACACATTTCAAAACCAACATAATATAGTAGAATGGTTAATTTGGAAAATATTTAGTAATCAACAGAATATACTGTAATGGTTTAGAACTTGATGTTCTAAACTGGTGAACTTGATGTTCTAAATTAGTGAACTTAACATTCTAAACTAGTGAACTTGATGTTCTAAGCTAGTGAACTTAATATTCTAAACTAGTGAACTTGATGTTCTACGCTAGTGAACTTGATGTTCTACTCTTCTATTTAATTGAATACTCTGACCCACTTATAGGTCTGAGCAAGACGTTGTGGTCAGGTTGAATGAAAAAGAACCACAACGTGGAAAAAGACGTCCACATAACCTTCCCTTGTATCTACGCTCCCCATTCATGGTAGAGAATGAAACGACTTTGAAAAGAGTCGATGCAGCCCAACGAACAATTGCTGAATATGCATTTTCAGAAGGCCCCGATAGGTACATGTTCTAATTTTATGATCAGTTATTCTAAACACTTCATTTAATGCTCTAATTCTTAACACTGGTATTCTTACATTCAAATACCGTTCTAAACTTATGTTTTTCTTTATCCCCATGACTATAAGCGAGGAGTTGTACAATGATAATCAAACCTGGATCAGCTGGGAAGATATAATGTCACTTGCATATGATAATTTGATCATGAACAACATCATTGATTCATGGGCCTATATTTTGAACATTCAAAATAGAAGGAGAAACCCTGAATCAAAGAACAAATTTTTCTTCACCTCTGAGCTTTGGGTAAGTTGTTCTTTTAATAAAAGTTGTTCTTTTAATAAAATTCAATTATCTCCTGCCAATCAATTTGGGTGAATGTTGTTCTAAATTATCTATATTTTGTATATTATAGATCATACTATGCAGTGATAGGTACTTCCCTACGTCCACTCCTTTCGAGGAAAAATACCAAGCCTTCGCAACAAGAATGGAGAGCGAACTCGAACACTCCAATGTCACAACCCTTGACAAAATACAATTGGTAAGAACAATAACTTTCACTAGGAAAATAATTTTTTAATTACACTATAAACTATATGTTCTTATGATTACTATATTTTCAGGTGTTCTTCCCAATAGTAGCCTTCAAACACTATTACTTATTCTGTTTCAACTTCATCACAAAGGGAATCGACGTAATTGACAACAGATTCTTGGAGAAGGGAATCTCGTTTACCTCGAAATACAAAAACTACCACAAGACAATGGTAACTATTTATTTAACTCAAGGGAATATCTATTTTTCTACTAATCTTACAATACACTACAACTTTAATTACTATATTGTTCCATTCCTATAAAAACTATCTGTATGTTCTAAAACAATGAACTAAGTGTTCTAGACCAATGTACATCATGTTCTAAACCAGTCAATCCAATGTTCTAAACCAACGAAATCAGTGTTCTAAACCAGTCAAGTCAATGTTCTAAACCAATGAACTCAATGTTCTAAACCAATGAACTCAATATTCTAAACCAATGAACTAAGTGTTCTAGACCAATGTACATCATGTTCTAAACCAGTCAATCCAATGTTCTAAACCAATGAAATCAGTGTTCTAAACCAGTCAAGTCAATGTTCTAAACCAATAAACTCAATGTTCTAAACCAATGACCATACTGTTCTGAAATCACTGCTCTAAACCAGTCAACTCAATGTTCTAAACCAATGAACACAAAGTTCTAAACCAATGAACTAAATGTTATAAACCAAATGTAACTAGTGTTCTAAACCAGTGAACTTAATGTTCTAAACACATGAACATAATGTTCTAAACCAATGAACTCAATGTTTTAAACGACTGTACATATAATGTTTTAAACCTATGGACTCAATGTTCATATTGTTCTAAGAATTAATCTTATTGTTCTAAATATTTACTTGTGTATCGTTATAGGATTCTATACAGCTCTTGCATTGTTCTAACCTTATGTTACAATATTTGTTATAACACAGGCCAAAGCCTTTGGTAGATTTTTAACAGAGAAACAGATGGGCAATGGTGAGCTCGTGTCTACTTTTAAAACTTCAGTGAAAAAAATGAAA
This sequence comes from Dysphania ambrosioides, assembly GCA_026401315.1. Classification (NCBI taxonomy): domain Eukaryota; kingdom Viridiplantae; phylum Streptophyta; class Magnoliopsida; order Caryophyllales; family Amaranthaceae; genus Dysphania; species Dysphania ambrosioides. The sequence goes on along the minus strand of CM048664.1, from coordinate 16,862,925 downwards.
TGGAGGGACAACAAGAACGCAAATGATTGTGGAGTGTTCATTTTGAAGCACATGGAAACATACCAAAATCAAAGTGCTTCACAATGGGACATAGGACTGGAAGCTACTGATGTAAGTTACTAGTGTATAGACTACAATAAGTCCTTCGAATTATTGAAATTTCCATTCTGACACGTTGATTTCCTTTCCTTATCTATTTCAGTCTGAAATGCTTAAGAAATTACGCATTGAATTCTGCGGAAGAATCTTGACAAGCAATGAGAATCAAGTTCAAAAATCAGTAATTTATAAGTCAAAAGTGTGGGCAAAGGATCAGCTGAAACATCAGGATGAATCGTGATGATGATTGGGGGAACTACAACAATGATTGATTGAATTAATTTCAAGGAACTCTACGAACAACACTACTAACATTATATTACTATATTCACAACTACCTTTTTATTCATCAAATATTACTTTGATTGGTTAATTCTCAACATTCTTATGATATGGTCATATTCGTAGATTTGTAGATATATTGTTCTAAAATAGTGGGTTGTTCCAAGTCTCCTACATCATATTCTAAACTAATAAGTACAGTGTTATAAAGCAACTAACTCAGTGATCTTAACTAGTGAACATAATGTTGAAATATTAAACCACTAAACATCATGTTCTAAACTAATGAACATATGGTTCTAAACTGTTGAACGTAATGTTCTAAATTAGTTATATACTGTTATAAACTAGTGAAATATTAAACTCTGGCCTTGTTCATTACCAACGAATATAGTGTTCCAAACCAATGAATATAATGTTATAAAGCATTGAACCGATGACCATCATGTACTAAACCAATGAATACAATGTTCTAAAGTATTGAACATAATGTTCTAATGTATTGACCATAATGTTCTAAAGCACTTTGACATAATTTTCAAAAAGAACCCAACATTCTAAATACAATTAAAACCAAGTCTCAAAATATTCTATTAGGAAAATTTCGGATATCATGATATCCGAGTTCCCCACACCCTCGACATAACCTTTTTCTCTTTTGACATTGCTCAATTGCTTTTTCCTTATCGCCCTTCAATCTTTTCGAAGTAGTTCCACTAATTTTTTTGCTCCCAATGTGCACTCCAGTCCCTTTATTTTTCGAAATTTTTGGAGGTCTAACCACTATTTCACAGGGAGTGCTAGACCCGGTCAACAACTCAAGAACTTGTGATTTACTATGCCCGTCCTCACTTTCATCTGCGAATCTTCTTTTCTCTTCCAAACTCACCCTATACTCTTGTAAATACTTAACGAAGTCACCCATTTCTTCATTATTTCCTTCAACCAAACTAACGCAACTATGAATCTCGGACCATAAACCATTCAACAAGCGCTTCCTATCATCACCACTTGAACAACATCCCATCTCCTTACCATACCCATCAAAGATTGGTTGTCTCATAGCCATTGTTGTCCACCTGTTCAAAACATATTGATTTGGAATTCTATCCAACTTCTTTGCCTTCCAAATCCATGTCATATGTCTGCATGGAATTCCCTGCCTACAAAACAACTTATAAGAACACCTCGTATCATAATTACTACTATCCATAAATACCTCATAAGTCCTTCCACCATTACATTCACTAACTTTTGCAATTTCCAACCCATTTTCCTTCCTTAACTCCTCTACACCACATTCATAACAAGCACTTATAACTTCCACCTGAAACTCATAAAAAATATTAATGGTATATAACTCAGAACCATGTCTTTCAATCTCCATTGGAGTCTTACATTCTGGATGCTTGTGCTGAGAATCGTAATCATTTTGTGCTTGAGTATGTCTTTGTGCATCCATGGCACTTTCAAACCTCATCAAAAACTCTACTAGAGATACATGTGGATTAACAAAGAATGAGAAAAAATTATTTTCACTTTCAGACCTTGATGTAGTTCTCATAATACCGCCCATAAACAAATCTCTAAAATAAGCCGGAATCCACTTTGATCTCATTTCAAACATTAAACGAAGCCATTCATGATCTTTTAACTGAAAATCAAATAGCATCTTGTTCCATTTATCTTCAAATTCCTTTGGTTCAATTTCTAAGTTCCATAAACAATCACTGATTATCTTTAGAAAATCAGTTTCTTGGGTAATACTTCTCCCAATCTTATCAGGCATCTTTTTCATAATATGCCACATACAAAATCTATGCTCACACTTTTCAAACACATTACTTACCGCAATCTTCATCTCGGGATCTTGATTTGTAATTAAAGACGACGGTTCCTTATGATCCATTGCTTTTAAGAATGTTCTAAATAGCCGTTCAAAAGATATTACATCTTCTTTGGCTATAAACCCAGTAGCAAAGGTAACACATCTCTTATGGTGATCAACCCCAGTGAAAGGCCCAAACACCATATTATACCTGATAATAACAAAAAAAATGCCAGTGTTAAACAACAAATTTGGGACTTTGAACAGTACATTTGGGACCAATAAAATACCTGTTAGTTTGATAAGTTCTATCAAATGAAACCATATCCCCAAAAAGACTGTAATTTTTCCTACATATAGGATCAGCCCATAGAGCCATACACAGGCAATCATCATCATCGATATGATAATCGAAAAAAAAGCAGACCAAATTAACTTTTTTCTCTTGAAATTATCCACAAACATTTGTGCATCGGCCCCTTCAATGTATGCCTTCAAATCCCTATGAAATTTTTTGAAATCACACTTAGAGCCACCTACGTTCTCATAACCACCAACGTATTCTTTCATCATTCTAAACGTTCTCACAGGACCAACGTTAACCTGTGTACATAATAAAATGTAACTTTACAACAATATTCATAAACCAAGTATACTATAATTATCAACAACGAGATGTTCAAATTTAGAATAATTAATTGAATACTTTGGAAAAATAACATACAAACTTAGAACATTCCTATATATATACTACCTTCGAATTATCAACAATCATCTTCTTGTGTAAAATGTTCAAATTTCTTCTCGCCTTTTGAAAATGTACCGAATTTGATGAATAAAGGGAATGGCTATGTCTTTCATCAATATTAAATACAACATAACCCCCATCAACGCAAACCTTCATCACCATACGTGCTTTGCATCCAACACGAGTGACCAAACTTCTCCTAACTACACTTCTATCTTCCCCTTCATTTTCACTTCTCATATCTTGCAAATTACTCGTCTTTTTAGACTTAAATCCAGTTTATTACACACAAAATATTGAAAACTAACAACGCCATTCTTCCTTCTTTTTGTAGTTGATTTTCTTACGTTAAAACCAACCGAACTTGCATATGCCTCATAAAATGAAAACCCTTCATCAATACTTGAAAATTTCATGCCCACATACGGTTTTAACTCGCTAGAGAAAATTGGGATCCATACTTTGGAACCTCCCGCGCGTAGACACAGGTATCACTTCTGATGTATTACCCCTATTTTCACTATGATCACTACAATTCTCTTCATTGCCCATTGCCCAAAAACCATAGTAACTACTCCTCAGAACAATAAATGTCCGAATAAACTAAGTTATTATATCATAAAATTCCAAATGTTCAACATCCAAAAAATATAAAAATATTAAAACACCACTAAATGAACATCATGTTCTCAACTTGCGAAGAAATGTTCTAAACCAAATAACATCATGTTCTAACTTTGTGGACATAATGTTCTAAATTATTGACCATAATGTTTTTTAATTTCCAAACAGTTTGGTGGTCATTTTCATACTGAACATCATGTTCTAAACTATTGAATTTGATGTTCCAAACCATTGAACATATAATTGTACTCGATTATTTTGATAAATTCAATTATTTAAAAACCAACATAATATACTATAATGGTTAATTTCTAATTCTAAACGCTAGGTAATTAGTTTAAAATAGTTTCGTGGGCATTTCAAAACTACTGAACACCATGTTCTAAATTAGTCAACTTGATGTACTAAGTGGGTGAACTTGATGTTCTAAACTATTGAACTTAATGTTCTAAACTATTGAACATATAATTGTACTCGTATAAATTAATAAATTCACACATTTCAAAACCAACATAATATACTATAATGGTTAATTTCTAATTCTAAACGCTAGGTAATTAGTTTAAAATAGCTTGGAAGGCATTTCCAAATTACTGAACATCATGTTCTAAACTAGTGAACACCATGTTCTAAATATATTAACTTGATGTTCTAAACTATTGAACTTGATGTTCTAAAGTATATAACATGTAATTGTACTCGAATAATTTCATAAATTCACACATTTAAAAACTAACATAATATCCTATAATGGTTAACTTCTAATTCTAAGCGCTAGGTAATTAGTTTAAAACAGTTTGGTGGCCATTTCCAAACTACAGAACATCATGTTCTAAACTAGTGAACACCATGTTCTAAATGAGTGACTTGATGTTCTAAACTAATGAACATGATGTTCTAAACAATTCAACATATAATTGTACTCGAATAATTTCATAAACTCACACATTTAAAAACCAACCTAATATACTATAATGGTTAACTTCTAATTCTAAACGCTAGGTTATTAGTTTAAAACAGTTTGGTGGGCATTTCCAAACTAATGAACATCATGTTCTAAATTAGTGAACACCATGTTCTAAATGAGTGAACTCGATGTTCTAAACTATTGAACTTAATGTTCTAAAGTATTGAACATATAATTGTACTCGAATAATGTCATAAATTCAAACATTTAAAAACCAACCTAATATACTATAATGGTTAACTTCTAATTCTAAACGCTAGGTAATTAGTTTAAATAGCTTGGAAGGCATTTCCAAACTACTGAACATCATGTTCTAAACTAGTGAACACCATGTTCTAAACTACTAAACATGATGTTCTAAACTACTGATCATGATGTTCTAAACTATTGAACTTAATGTTCTAAACTATTGAACATACAATTGTACTCGTATAATTTCATAAATTCACACATTTCAAAACCAACATAATATACTATAATGGTTAATTTCTAATTCTAAACGCTAGGTAATTAGTTTAAAATAGCTTGGAAGGCATTTCCAAACTACTGAACATCATGTTCTAAACTAGTGAACACCATGTTCTAAATGAGTGAACTTGATGTTCTAAACCATTGAACATATAATTGTACTTGAATAATTTCATAAATTCACACATTTAAAAACAAACATAATATAATATAATCGTTAATTTCTAATTCTAAACGCTAGGTTATTTGTTTAAAATAGTTTAGTGGGCATTTCTAAACTACTGAACACCATGTTCTAAACTAGTGAACATCATGTTCTAACCTACTGAACATGATGTTCTAAACCACTGAACATGATGTTATAAACCTCAGCAGACTGAAATTAATAAATGTTATATTTCGGTAATTCTTGACTAATGTTCTAAACTACTATACAGAATGTTCTATAAGATTGAGTATAATGATCTAAACAATTGAACATATAATTGTACTCCTATAATTATTCGTATCATTTCCACTCAATTACAATCAGCATTTCCACTCGAATACATAATTTCCACTTGTATACATAATTTCCAAATGAATACTTGTACTCATTTCTAGAACAATGAATGTAAAACATTTCCCACTCATTTTAATACAACACACTTTAACACTTTCACAAACAAACTAACAAGAATCACAAAATTTAAAGAGGTGCAAAAAAAAAATTACCTTGAACAAGAAGAGAGCTCTTGCCAGGAAAAACAACTGAGAAATTGATGCACAATAATGAAGAAAAGTGAAAGTCTAATAATGAAGAAAAGGTTGAAACACGTATAGATGAATAGCATTACTTGTAAGTCTAATTATGACCGCAATGGCAACACGCAAAGTGGATGTCCAGCAAACACGCAAAGTAGAAAATTTTTCTGAAGCACTCTACCAGCAACAAAGTTTTTACACATTGTCTGGATATTTACAGATTTGCCATCCATTTCTTAAGCATTTTCAGCCCTAGATCATCAACCATCCAAGGGTGTAAGATGGGTTCTCACCAAAAAGGAGGGGAGGGTTCTCACATGATCCCTCCCCTATATATATATATATATATATATATATATATATATATATATATATATATATATATATATATATATATATATATATATATATATATATATATATATATATATATATATATATATATATATATTGAGTTCATCCAAATGCGAGTATGAGACCATTGTTGCCAATCCCAAATTTCCAATAGAGAAGACTTATGTTAGAGATGAAATGAGCTAAAATATTTAATATTAAATTCTCATAAACTTTTTATTAATTTACACATTAACCTTTAATGCTAACTTTCTCCTAATATAATCTAAGATAAGAATAGTGTATGGAAATAAGGAATTTGAACCTAGAAATGATAATCTAATCTAATCAATAAATATCGAATCTAATGCTATTATATACAAAAACAAATAGGAAGAGCTACCTAGCTAGAGATGTTGTCAAGCTCTAATAAAGTAGTCTGCCATATTTCCTTAATCTTTATAAACTCCTTGAGTGAGTATGGCATCGTTTTTGGAAATACGTAAGAGGTTGAGAAAAGATAGGGCATTAGTATTACAAAACATGAACTTTCAAGTGTAAATTTTGGCAGAGTTTCCTCTGTAATTAGGCCTATTTCAATTTTTTAATAATACAAAGGTACCTATTTTTGCAATAAAAAAAGTCTATATTCGAACACAATTCACCATTCACAACACAATTCACTATTCATAATTCATTTACAACACAATTCACAACTTTCCAATCCAATTCCATTCAATTATTCACAACTGTTCTCCATCCAGCTCCATCCGTCCATTCTCAACTCAAGGTATCTATAATTAAATCTCAAAAAAATACTACAAAAAATAATATAATATGAAGCATTGAAAGATTCTCATAAGTAGCATGGTTGTGGAGAATGTCAAAAACAGAATGCATCAAAAAGAAGCATCACTCTATGCTACCTTTTTTGCTGAGGACACTGCATTTGAAAAGCATATAAAATGTAAATTAAATAGATCTATTTGTACAAATTTAGGCATATTCTGAAGTCATACTTGATCTAATTGGACTAATATCTAAGCCAAAGTGTTTGAGATTGTCTGTATTCAATTATAGAAACATGGAAATACATATTGCATGAGTTTGTAAGTGTTTAGCTTATTGATTTTGTGATTAAGGCTAAATGGCTATTGGTTTATCAATTTTAAGTCAATAAAATAATCATATGATTCAAAATATGAATACCTGAGCTGGAATCCAGTTCAACGTTACTCTTGCTCGGTGGCCGGATTGAACTTTATGGCTCTTTAAAGAACTATAGTTAAAACAAAAAGAGTGGAATCAATATTATACTACACTCTAATTCTTAATCTTAAAATTGAAATTGAAGATATATGTAGCTCCTAGTTATGTAATCAATACATCCCTAATCGCTAGATTATGTTTTCTTTGGAGAGGATCGAAAACGTATACTTTCCTTTTCTTTAAGGACAGAACCGAAAGTATCCAATGACGCCCACAGAATGATTGGTAAATGGTTAAAATAGAGAAAATATACAAACTATTCATACATGAAAAAGGTTTAGAATTTCTTTCATACTTTTCATGGTACGAGCAGAAGATGAAACGCTTGTTGTGGTGTCTGGTCATTGCAGATACCAAGTAAGAAGTGATGAAATCCTGGTCACTTGGATCACAAATACGTTTAACTCGTGTCCATTGAGAAGCTGAGTGACATCATCTTCTATGACCATAATATCTTAGTCCTCTCCGTACTCAAATGTCATCTTCCCACAAATAAAGGAGGTAAAGCTATCTGGCAAAAGTCTAGACAACTAAGCCCTCATTTCTTGGCACCTGTCATTGACATGACTCAAGACCATATTGGTGAGATCAGTCCGGGGGACGTCCTTCTTCACGAACTTAGTTTTCTTAGGAACGCTAGGACCATTGACAACACTATTAGTTGCGTCCTTATTTCCACTCATACCTCGTGGATGCTTCAAATAGTTTCAAGAATTTAGTGAAACGAACTAAGTGTTTTGGCCACTGTGTAAACAATTGTGGGCTTGCTTGAGCTTTTTGATGAAGGTAGAAAGGGAAGGAACGAGAATGTCCTTATAAACCTGATCATAGTCATCAACACTGACCTTGACATGATCGAGAAGGATGTAAGAATGGTGGTCTTGGGTCAGAGTTGGATGCACAACAATTGCTTCATTTTTGTTCACAAAGTGCAATAACTAACAAGAAACTTTCTCCTACAGTAACAGTTCACAAAGATGTCAGTATCTCAAGCATTTGAATTATATGACTCATTTCATATTTGATTATTAGGTTACAAATAAGAGTAAACAAACTTGTAGATCCAAAAAAGGATCTCTAACCCTCGAGACGCTACTAGATGGGAAGCCTAGAGGGTCAGGCTGGATGCTACGCTTGGGTTCCAGAATAGTTGGTGTAAGATACCGAGCTGCGCTACAAACAACATGAACTTGTTATGGAAGAAAATAATCCATCTTATCCTCTATCTCCTTCATCGTCTACACTCAAATTTGTTGTTATGCCTCTCTTAGAGTGTGCTTGATTCAAGTTTCCACGTCCTCTACCCTCTTTAGAACTGAGCTCCTCTTCTTAGACCCATACACAACTTTATAGCCAATGTCAATACCGTAACCAACCACCTAACCCAGGTGGTCTTTCTTTTTGAAGGCACGAGACAAGATGTTGTCCCGTGACTGAGAGATGAACTCTCCTCTTTCCGTCTCCATTTCCCCTATGTATTTAACAAAAGTATAGAAAAAATCAATTAGTCAATGATTACTTGATTTAAAGGACCAATATGGTACTAAAAGAATGTTAAGTAGCTTACAATGTAGTCCCTGACTGTCTCGGTCCGGTTGTTAGGCACCACAAAACTTCCTTTGTCGTTAGGGACTAATCTTGCAAGAAGCCACATCGTTGTCCTGTCTGGTAGACTCAAAAAAACAGATGAACAACTAGACAATGACAAAGAAATAGAAGGAAGGAAGCCCTTTTACCGCCAGACTTCACTCATCTTAGCATTTGAGTGCTGATCCATATGATGAGAATACGGGTTCTGAGCCGCACTCCTCTTCATCTTCTTGCTTCTTTGTTATTTAGAGGAAACAAGTAAATGTGAATATAAGAAAGTATCACTAAGTAAATATGAGTAGAAAAAAGTATCATTTTGCTTAGGCAATATTATATACTATGTTCTTATATTATGAGATGCTTACCCAGAACTCCTTAGTAGAATGCATCTTCACAAAAGAGTTCTAGTCCTCCTCGGAGATAAAGTTGTAAAAATCCCAAGGTCGCTTCCTGCTATGACCCTCCTTTTTCCTTATACAAGAGATCCAGTTATTCACAAACTTTGCCTTAAAGTTTCTCCATTTGAGGTCACAAGAGGTGAGAACCACACTAGTAGAAAAATGACTTTCTGCAATGCTTTTATAAAGGCACCCACCAATAAAAGTGTTGATGAATGACAAATTTAGTAAACTTTGAGGCACTTATAAAAAGCGTCACACAATTGCATCGTAACACACAATTTCCCTCCAAAACAAAATAGTTCCCAAAAATTTTAAAACTCCCTAAATCAACCTCACCCCACCTCACGTCCTCACCTCTCATGTTACCTGATAAAAAAATCAACTCTCAACCTAAACTCCTCATCATTCCTCTCGTTCTCTATAACGTCTCCCTCTCAATGCCCATGTAATTCCTAAATTCTCAACCCATTCTCACGCTATTATACAATTTATCAATCCATTCGTTAATCTATTATTTTTTCTTAATGCTCATGTTTATTTATCAATCCATTCGTTAATCCCTTTACCCTTTTGTAATGCTTGTTTTTGTTTATCATTCCATTCGTTAATCCCTTTACCCTTTCTTAATGCTAATGTTTGTTGATTTATCAATCAATAATGCTTGTTAATTAATTTACTAGGAGATAAATCTTAAGTTGATTGTAATAAATTATGGGCATAAATTATAAGTAGATTCTAGGCATCAATTGTAAGTAGATTATGGGCATCAATTGTAAGTAGGTTCTGGGCATCAATTGTAAGTAAGTTTTGGGAATCAATTGTAATTAGGTTTTTGGCCTCAGTTGTAAGTAGGTTTTGGGCATCAATTTGCTCAACCAAAAATATTTTTACTGCATGTTTTGGGTGTAGATTTCGTTGAATTATTTGTGTGTGTTGGTTGTGTGTGTGAATTTTTCTATGAATAATATATTTCATATAACTTGTGACATTTTAGTGACAAAGACATAAAACAAGCAGCCTGTGGTAGATTTCAGCACTAAGATAAAGTTTGTGTCTTTTAGTATTGTATGCATGTTTTGGAACTAGAAACTTAACTGTGCATTTAGACTAGTGAAGTAGTTTACTAAATGCTAAGGTGTTGCTTTGTATTTGTGGAGTTTATTTGTTTATAGTACTGAGTTGTTTTCATTCTTTTGCAGTATGATTGTGGAAGCCCTGAAGGTGGATAGTCTACAGAGGCTTTGCTCATCCTTTGGAGAGTGGTAAGAAAAAAAAATTTGTGTTGGGTGTGTGTGTGAATTTTCCCATGAATTATACAATATATTTCATCATTTTTTGTGTGTATTTTCTGTTTATTTGCAACCTCTTGAGAAATTAGACCGACCAAGGGTAAAACATCAAAGTAGTATGAGCCTCAATAGAAATATATGGCGCTTCTGATATGAATATGTCTAAACATGCTATAGTTGCTTTCATGCTATGAAAATAGACTTTTACTTATGATTGCTGATATTATACTTTCTGAATATACTTTTCTATGTTGATTCTTAATCATTAGTTGCTTTCATGCTATGAAAATAGACTTTTGAGGTGAATTAATGTTGAAATGTTGAATAAATCACCCACTACAACTAGGGGTAGAGATGAGGGAATAGAAAATTAAAAGATCAGTGCTTATGTTATAATAAAAGCTATACTAGCAGTAGTTATAGACTGTTATATTATAGACCTATCTAAGTATTAGTAGTCAACCAAGATGCTTAGACTTGCGTAAGTAGTAGTAAATTACATTACAGAATGCAAATAAGAGCTAGGATTTGTCTAATTGGATATCACATATTTCAGTGGCCAACTCTAACATCACATATCACATATTGTGTTAAAAATAATATGTCATAAAAGATAATAAAAGTTAAGAAATGATCAACCATAAAGCATATAAATCCAAAATTCTATAATGACCACTCATTTTGGCATGCAAAATAGCAATCTATGAGATTTTACACTAAAAACAAACAACAATTAACTGTTCATTGATTTCGGGTGCATTTCGAGGTTTTGAAAAATTCAGAGAGGCATATATTTTAGCCCAGTAGTCCGAACGACGTAATTTTTTTAAACCCCCTTGAAGAATCAATAGGGAGATGGAATATGATTAATTATACTCTAGAGGGGGGGGGGGGGGGGGGTGAAGAGAGTATAACTGATTTTTGCGTTCAGGATCTCAAGGTCTTGAACTGACTTTCAAAGGCGGAATATAAGCGTTAAGGCTTATCATTGAAACGGGATGTCAAAGCCTTGAAATGGGTTTCAAAGGCTTTTGCTCAGGCTTTGATTGTTCGCTGCTTTGATTGATGAGCGAAGCAAACATAAAACGTAAGCAATGAAGACAGAAATAAGATGAGACAAAACACGGAGATTTGATACGAAGTTCGGCAACTAATTTGCCTACGTCTCCGCCTAGGGTTGTCTAACCCTTAGGATTTAAATCGCTCTTTTATTAATTCCCTAAGAGACCTAAAGCACCCTAGAAGATCGTAATCCCCATCTTCTACTCCATAGCACCCCATCTACACTTTAGCATCTTAAATCCTAGTAATAAAAAGCTCTCTCTCTTTTTCTATACGTTTGAGTATTATGGGTATACTCTTAGTATAACACTCTCTCAAAATATTCTTTTAAACACTCAAGAGATTATACTTTGATTTTCTCTTAATCTAAATATAAGATAAAGTTTATGGAACTAGAGAGAAAATAATGAAGCTTTGTTGATGTGCTTGTGACTGAAATTCACGATTAAAGTTTTTGCTCTTTACTTTTTGTCTCGTTGTGTCTCCTTTCTTCAGCTTCAAAGCTTGGAATATATACTAAACTTGATTTCAGGCCATTGAAAGGAGGCTCAAAATAGGCTGCTGAAAATCTGATTTGCCTTCAATACTTTTAGCAAGATTTCCTCCAATATGGTTGTAGAGAATTATTCATTTTGGTTGTAGAAGATTGATATCATTGAATATTTTACAACAAGAATATTTCCACTTTATTTGCTGCACCTTGAAGCTTCAAAACATATTTCTTTTTCCATAACCACAATGCCTGAATTTTGGTAATTACCAAAATTAACTTAGATAATCTTTAACATATATAAGCATCACTTATTTGTTGAAATTAAGAGATATCTTTGACAGTAAAATCATGTATAAATAAGTTAGGTTAGAGCATAAAATAAGTGAAATAGGGAAAAGATAAAACACAAGATTTAGGCAATTAGAAAATTCTTATCCTTTGACAAAGTGTTTGAACTTTGCTGACATTTTGAGACGTGGCTCAAGCTTTTGAAGACGTGGCTCAAGAGTTATTCTCGTCCTTTGACAGAATGCATAAAGATTTGCATTATAGCTTCCATTACTTCCAACACATTGTCAACTCTATGTATTTTGGTTTCCATCATGTTTTCAACTCTATTTGACTTTTCATTTTTGGCTTCCATCATGTTTTCAACTCTATTTGACTTTGCATTTTGGCTTCCATCATTAGACATAAAAACGTTAGTAATCAAGGTGGAGTCTTCAATCTCCCCCTTGATGGAAGATAAAACATTATATACAAACGTCAAAGAATAAAATGCATGACCAAAAATATTCTCCCCTTTAAATAAATAATACATAAATACTCTCCTCCTTTTTGTCTTCCGACAAGGTGGGAAAATATAAATGTTGGATCACAAGAAGACTTGTTCAAAATAACAACAAGATATAAAACAGTAAAACCTTTAAAGACATAAAAACAAAAAGGCGTTGCTTAAAAAAGTCAAACAATCAAGGCTTTGAAAGCTAAAAATAAAAGACGCGGAAAACTTTGAAAACAACTTCAAGGCCATGAGAATTTTTAAAACGAATGGAATGAGATTTTAAAAACATTGAAAGCAAAAGCATCATATTCATCCGCAATTTATGTATCCAAAACATTTCAAAAGTCATTTAATAAATATTTGATAATTATCTATAGGATAAGTACCAAACATTTTAATCCAATATTAATATTAAAAAGTGACAGTACATCAAGGAAATGACAAGAGTGTCAAGACTTTGACATACACATGCAAAAAATAAACATATACAACTTATTGAAATAGCTCCCCCTAAGAGGATGCTTCCCCATTTAACATTCCAAGCTCATGACGAATAAAGTTAAATCGTTCTTCGCTTAAAGGCTTGGTGAAGATGTCAGCGAGTTGCAAATCAGTAGAAATAAAAGATATAGATACGTCTCCTTTCTCCACATGATCACGTATGAAGTGATGTCTAACATCAATATGTTTAGTGCGAGAGTGCTGAACTGAATTCTTTGTTATGGATATAGCACTCGTGTTGTCAGACTTAATAGGTATGGCTTTGAAGTCTAACCCAAGGTCTCTTAATTGTTGAGATATCCACAAAATTTTTGAACAACAAGCACCGGGTGCAATGTATTCGGCTTCGGCAGTAGAGAGTGCCACCGAATTTTGTTTCTTTGAATGCCAACTAATGAGAGGTGATCCCAAGAATTGACAGCAACCTAAAGTACTTTTTCTATCCACTTTATAACCTCCAAAATCAGCATCTGAATATCCAACAAGTTCAAAGTTACTATTGCAAGGGTACCAAAGACCGAAATCCTTTGACCCATTGAGATAACGTAAAATCCTCTTAACTGCACTCAAATGAGATTCTTTGGGGTTAGCTTGAAAACGAGCACACATACACACACTAAACATAATATCTGGCCTACTTGCCGTGAGATAGAGAAGAGATCCAATCATACCTCGATATTCCTTTTGATTTACTGACTTACCATTTTCATCTTGATCTAAAAGTAATGACGAACTCATAGGAGTCTTAGCCTCTTTAGATTGAGTCATATTGTACTTCTTAAGGAGATCTCTTGCATATTTGCTTTGATTTATAAATATACCTCCTTTCTCTTATTTAACTTGCAATCCAAGGAAGAAGTTCAACTCACCCATTAAACTCATCTCAAATTCCCTACACATAATCTCAGAAAATTCATTGCAAAGGGAATCGTTAGTAGCACCGAAAAGAATATCATCAACATAAACTTGAACTATTAATAAATCTTTACCTTTAGTTTTCACAAAAAGAGTTTTGTCAATCAACCCTCTTTTGAAATTATTTTCTAAAAGATATTTTGAAAGACGCTCATACCAAGCCCTTGGAGCTTGTTTCAAACCATAGAGCGCTTTGTCAAGTTTAAAAACATGATTTGGAAATTTCTCATTTTCGAAACCGGGGGGTTGAGCAACATATACTTCTTCTTGTAAATAACCGTTCAAGAATGCACATTTGACATCCATTTGAAATAACTTAGTTCGCATAAAGGAAGCAAAGGCAAGGAGCATTCGAATAGCCTCCATTCTAGCCACGGGAGCAAATGTTTCTTCATAATCTATCCCTTCTTCTTGATTATAACCTTGGGCTACTAATCTTGCTTTGTTCCTCACTATCTTTCCATTCTCATCAAGCTTATTTCTGAACACCCACCTTGTTCCAATAATTGAATGATCCTTTAGTCTTGGTGTGAGTGTCCACACTTTATTTCTTTCAAATTCATTTAGCTTACTTTGCATAGCTAAAATCCAATTGGGCTCTTGAAGTGCTTCATTGATATTCTTCGGTTCTACAAGAGAAACAAAAGCGTAAAATGCACACAATTTTTTAACATTAGAGCGTGTTTGTATACCAGCTTTTGGATCCGAAATTATATTATTTGTTGGATGAGATGAGGAGTATTTGAACTTTTGTGGCAGCATCAAAGGAGCTGATGTAGTTTCCTGAAGTATCCTTTCAAGGCCTTGAGATGGGTCTGAAGGCCCTGGAGTGACTTCTGATATAATATTGTTCGTCTATTCAAGACTTTGAGATGGAGTTTCAAGATCTTGAGGCTGCTGGTTAAGGCTTTGATCTAATTCATCTGCGTCTAAAATTGGCTCTTGCATATTCTGGGCAGATTTCTCCATTTCATTATCTGACGAACTTTCTTCTCCTTCTATCTCAAATGAATATCCTTCATACTTATTCAAGTTTAAACCTGTAAAAACATCACTCAAGATACCGTTCTCCGTTTCATCAAAGATCACATGTATACTTTCTTCAACAACTTTAGTACGCTTATTGAAAACTCTATAAGCTTTAGAATTGAAGGAGTAACCTAACAGAATTGCTTCATCACTGCGTGCATCAAATTTACCAAGGTTATCTTTGCCATTATTATGAACAAAGCACATACATCCAAAAGGTTTGAAATAGGAAATATTAGGCTTTTTACCTTTAAACAATTCGTAAGGAGTTTTCTTTAAAATAGGGCGAATCAAACAACGGTTTAAAATATAGTTTGCTGTATTAACAGCTTCTGCCCAAAAGTATTTTGGCAAATCATTTTCCAAAAGCATTGTCCTAGACATATCCTCTAGAGTGCGGTTCTTTCGTTCCACAACTCCATTTTGTTGAGGTGTCCTAGGAGCTGAAAAATTGTGAAAAATACCATATTTAGCAAAAAAGTTATCAAACTTTAGTTGATCAAACTCTCTACCATGATCGCTTCTCACAACAACTATGGGTAGGTTTTTTAATGTTTGTAATTCTTTGCAAATTTTTGAAAACTCTAGTAAAGCCTCTGATTTTTCACGCAAAAATGAAATCCAAGTAAAACGGGAAAAATCATCAATAATAACAAGGATGTATTGTTTACCTTTAGGTGATTTAACACGCATAGGACCACATAAATCTATGTGTAGAAGATCTATTGGGCGAGAGGTACTTACAACCCTTTTGGCTTTGAAGGATCCTTTTGTTTGTTTACCTCTTGCACATGCTTTGCAAAGCTCTTTTTCTTTGAAATCTAACTTTGGTAGTCCACGTACTAAGTCCTTTGAGAAAATCTTTTTCATGGTATGCATATTAATATGACCTAACCTTCTGTGCCAAAGCCTTGAGTCACTGGTCAAGGCCTTAAGACATTTTAAGCTAGTACTTGCAACTTTGTTAGTATGAAAAGCATAAACATTATTGCAATGAGGAGCAATTAAAATAATTTTACCATCCACCTTTCTTTGTACCTCGCATTTTTCTTCATCAAAGATGACTTTATTACCTTTATCGCATAATTGAGAGATGCTAAGCAAGTTGTATTTAAGACCTTCAACTAGGTACACATCATCAATGGTGTTTGATGCATTATCTCCAACTTTTCCAATACCAATTATTCTACACTTTCCTTTATCACCAAGTGTAATTGTTCCAGCAGATTGCTCTTTGATCATTGAAAATAAAGAGGACTTCCCACTCATGTGTCGTGAGCATCCACTATCTAGAATCGACTTATAATCTTTGCTCTTGGGGATTTCCTACAAAAGAACAAAACATCAAACCTTTGGACTAGACCAAATTGCAAATTTAGATTCATAATCGGGATGGACCATGTTAGGTGGTCTAGTCCCTTTAGGAACCTATACTTGCTTGATTTGGTCTCGAAGAAAAATAGGAAATGAATTTTTAAGAATTTGAGGGTCATTCCTATGAAAAGGACAAGTTAGCTTAGTATGACCCTTTTTACAACAGTAAAAACATGTAGGTGTTCGCCAATTATCCTTTGCTTTTACAAACGTGGTCATGGTTTTATTTGGAAAATTTTTGTTGTAACCAAGACCGCTTTTATTCAAGGATGATTGGTGCTCACCTAGCATTTTTTCAAGAGTAGATTCGGAGTGAGCAAATCTAATCAAGGAATTATGTTGCTCTCTATACTTCCCAGCCAGTAGCTTCTTTTCCTTCTCCAAGTTATCATTACAATAACTCAAAGAGGTGAGCTTTCATTTTAAAACAGTGTTTTCAGTGTTCAAGGCCTTGACCTGGGTATCAAAGGATGACTCCGAGGCTTGAACCCTGAGTTTAAAAGCTGACTAAGAGGCTTTGAGATCAGTTAGTTCCTTAGCGAGACTTTCAGAAATACTTACCTGTTGGTTTAGCTTCTCCTTGAGAATCTTGGATTCAAGAATTAAACTCTCTTCATTTATAATCATATTTTGCAAGAATTCAGACAGAACATCAATTGGACTTGAGATTAAATTTTTCACCATTACCTCAAGATGTTCTTTCTTTGCATCATCATGATTAGCCATAAGACATAGGTTTGCTTGTTCATCTTCTGAGTCACTAGATGAATCTGAATCACTCCATGAAGCAACCATAGCTTTCTTCTTATAATCCTTTTTGTGGAAAGGCTTCTTCTTTCGTTGAGGGCAATCTTTCACTAAGTGATTTATTTCACCACACTCATAGCATGTTAGTGTATTAACTTTATTCATTAAGTTGGATGACTTACGTTTATATTTATTTGAATGATAGTCTCTGCCTCTTGAGAAATTCTTCTTCATTTTTAGAATCTTGGCAAGACTTCTAGCGATGAGAGCAAATGGATCTTCATCATCACTATCATCACTATCTTCATTGTCCATTGTAGCTTCTTCTGTCTTTGCTTTGAGTGCTAAATTTTTGGTTGAAGATGCTGGTTCACCATCTTCTTCATTAAGAGACATCTCATGTATGATCAATTTTCCAAGAAGATCATCCAAAGGCAAGGTTCTCAAATTTTGAGCTTCTTCTATCGCGGTTACCTTCAGACCCCACTTTGATTTTGGAAGACACCGTAGAATCTTTCTTACCTTTTCTTCATTTGTGAATACCTTACCAAGAGAATCCAGATTGTTCACTATTTGGGTAAATCTTATGAACATCTCTTTCATGGTTTCATTAGGCGTCATTTTGAACAACTCATATTGTCGAAGGAAGATGCTTATCTTGCTCTCTTTGACTTGACTCGTTCCTTCATATGTGATCACCAATTTATCCCATATCTCTTTAGCACTTTTACATGCAGAAACTCTATTAAATTCATTTGCATCTAAACCACAGTAGAGAAGGTTCATGGCTCGATAGTTTTTAGCAACACTTTCCAAATCCGATAGAGTAAAATCATCATCTTCTTTAGGAACCATTGTGCCGCTTTCATTAGTCTTCATTGGCACCCTAGGACCTTTCTTGATAATATCCCAGAGTTCCAAATCTTGATCAATCACAAACATTTGCATCAATGAACGCCAATGGGCAAAATTATTACCACAAAATAGAGGAGGGCGATTAGTAGACCTTCCTTGAGCAAAACCACCATCACCTATTGAATTCATTTTTCCTCACAGATGAAATATTTTCCTTGTGACTCTAGCTCTAATACCAATTGAAGAATCAATAGGGAGTTGGAATATGATTAATTATACTCTAGAAGGGGGGGCGGGGGGGGTGAATAGAGTATAACTGATTTTCGCGTTCAGGATCTCAAGGTCTTGAACTGACTTTCAAAGGCGGAATATAAGCGTTAAGGCTTATCTTTGAAACGGGATGTCAAAGCCTTGAAATGGGTTTCAAAGGCTTTTACTTAGGCTTTGATTGTTTGTTGCTTTGATTGATGAGTGAAGCAAACATAAAACATAAGCAACGAAGACAGAAATAAGATGAGACAAAACACGGAGATTTGATACGAAGTTCGGCAACTAATTTGCATACGTCTCCGCCTAGGGTTGTCTAACCCTTAGGATTTAAATTGCTCTTTTATTACTTCCCTTATAGACCTAAAGCACCCTAGAAGATCGTAATCCCCATCTTCTACTCCATAGCACCCCAGCTACACTTTAGCATCTCAAATCCTAGTAATAAAAATCTCTCTCTCTTTTTCTATACGTTTGAGTATTATGGGTATACTCTTAGTATAACACTCTCTCAAAATATTTGTTTTAAACACTCAAGAGATTATACTTTGATTTTCTCTCAATCTAAATACAAGATAAAGTTTATGGAACTAGAGAGAAAATAATGAAGCTTTGTTGATGTGCTTGTGACTGAAATTCACGATTAAAGTTTTTGCTCTTTACTTTTTATCTCATTGTGTCTCACGTTGTCTCTCTGCTTTTCTTTAGCTTCAAAGCTTGGAATATATACTGAACTTGATTTCAGGCCGTTGAAAGGAGGCTCAAAATAGGCTGCTGAAATCTGATTTGCCTTTAATACTTTTAGCAAGATTTCCTCCAATATGGTTGTAGAGAATAATTCATTTTGGCTGTAGAAGATTGATATCATTGAATATTTTACGACAAGAATATTTCCACTTTATTTGCTGCACCTTGAAGCTTCAAAACATATTTCTTTTTCCATAACCACAATGCTTTAATTTTGGTAATTACCAAAATTAACTTGAATAACCTTTAACATATATGAGCATCACTTATTTGCTAAAATTAAGAGATATCTTTGACAGTAAAATCATGTATAAATAAGTTAGGTTAGAGCATAAAATAAGTGAAATAGGGAAAGGATAAAACACAAGATTTAGGCAATTAGAAAATTCTTATCCTTTGACAAAGTGTTTGAACTTTGCTGACTGTTTTGAGACGTGGCTCAAGAGTTATTCTCGTCCTTTAATAGAATGCATAAAGCTTTGCATTATAGCTTCCATTACTTCCAACACATTATCAACTCTATGTATTTTGGTTTCCATCATGTTTTCAACTCTATTTGACTTTGCATTTTTGGCTTCCATCATGTTTTCAACTCTATTTGACTTTGCATTTTGGCTTCCATCATTAGACAACGTTATTAATCAAGGTGGAGTCTTCACCCCTATTTTTGAAGGTACTACACAACCATGTTGCCCTTTTGTGGCCTCGGTGGCGTCTTATTTGAGATATTGAAAAAAAGCTTTGATAAACCATAAAATTGGCTACGGGACTCCGAATGGGGCTTATAATATGTTTAAATTGTGTATTTTTTTTGAGATTTACGCATGCCAAATCATTCTACGGGGGATTTGTACCCTTATTTTCTCCAAGAAAAGCCTTTAACACCATATAATCCATGAAATTTGAGTTTTAAGGGGCAATTCCCTCATGAACCTAACATATAGCATGTAAATCTAATCAAATGAAACACATTGGGGTTTATAAAGAAGTTAGGGTTATAGGAAGGAAATGTGAGGAATTAAGAGTGGGAGGGCTAAGTGTTATGGAAGTTTAAAGTTAGGAAAATTAAGGGTTTTGTGGTCAAATATGATTCGTGTTCAAATTCATTCAAAATACATGTGTATATTTTCTTTTATTTTATATATTCATATTCTAGAAATAAAAATTTAATAATAAATTTTAATTTTCTATTTTAGTTGATTATGGAGTTGAGTACAATCAAAGAAAGTTTATTTTTGCCGATAAAAGTTGTGTAGTACCGATTAGGCATAAATGGATTCCTCAGTTATGCTATGAGGAATTTAACATCTGATGGGAAACTTAGATGTCCTTGTGTAAAGTGTGTTAATAACAAACTTTTGACTCCAGATGATGTAAATTACCACTTGCTTCAATTTGGGATGATGCATAATTACACTATTTGGATTTTTCATAGGGAAAGTGTTGATCATATACCAATTCCTAGTCCTTCTGAACCTGTTATAGAAGATAAAATGTTAGACCTTACATATATGCATCAGTTGGTGAATGACACATATGGTTATAGAGGTGATTATCCTAATTTAGATGAAAACATGTACCAAGGTGCTCATGGCTTGAGTAAAGAAGCTCAAGACTTTTATAAACTCCTTGATGACGCTAACATAGACTTATATCTAGGTTGTGAATTGACCAAATTATTTTTTTTGGTACTTTTATTCCATATAAAGAGTACTAATAATTTGACCAATAAGTCTTTTGATGACCTCTTGCAACTTGCAATTCCAAGTAGTGCAAATTTACCTAAGTCATTTACATAGGCTAAAAATGTCACCAAGAAGTTAGGCCTTGGTTATGTTAAAGTTCATTCATGCCCAAATCATTGTCAAACCTATTGGAAAGATAAAGCTAATGATGGAACATGCTCTATTTGTGGTGTATCAAGGTGGAAAAGAGTGAGTGAGAAAAGAACTTCAAGGGGACAAATAAAGAAAAAAGGAATTCCTGCAAAAGTATTAAGGAACTTTCCTCTAAAGCCTAGACTAAAGAGATTATTTATGTCTAAACATACGACATCCTTGATGAGGTGGCATGAAGATGAACTTATAGAGGATAAGGAGTTGTTATTTCATCTAGCTGATTCTAAAGCCTGGAAGAACTTTGATGCTAGGTATATTGAATTTGGTAAAGGGAGTCCTAATGTTCGACTAGGAGTTGCTAGTGATGGTTTTAATCCATTTGGGATGATGAGCTCCACTAATAGCTGTTGGCCTATAGTTTTGGTTCCGTATAACTTATCGCCATGGTTATGTTTGAAAAAATCATCTCTTATCCTTTCAACACTTATTCCGGGACTAACTAGCCCCAGGAACATGATCGATGTATATATGCAGCCCTTGGTTGAGGAATTTCTTGAGCTTTGGAATGTTGGATGTGAGACTTATGATGCTTCTAAGGATGAAACTTTTAATATGCATGTTGGGTTATTGTGAACAATTACTGACTTTTTAGCTTATGGAATGCTCTCGGGTTGGATTGTCTATGGAGAATATAAATGTCCGGTTTGCAACATTGAAACAGATTCCAAATGGCTAGACTTTGGCCATAAGTATTAATTTTGTGGACATCGTCGTTGGTTAGAATTTTGACCATCCATTTCGTTGTATGAAAGAAGCTTTTAATGGAGAAGAAGAATTCAAGGAAGCACCCAAGAAGTTCACAAGGACAGATAAGTTGCAGCGAAAAGAGGGAAAGGAAGACTTCAATGGCTCGGATACCTGGAAGAAAAAAAAGCCCTTTTTGGTCATTGCCTTATTGGGAGTCTCACTTAATTAGACACAACTTAGATGTTATGCACATAGAAAAAAATGTGTGTGGTAATGTGATTGGTACTTTGCTAAATATAGGGGGAAAATCTAAAGATAATTTGAAAGCTTGTCAGGATTTGGAAATTATGGGAATAAGGAAGGAACTTCACCCAGTGAAGAAAACAACGGGTAAATGGTATCTACCACCTACACCGTACACAATGTCTAGAAATGAGAAGCAAGTTTTCTATAGAGCGCTTCATGGAATCAAAGTACCAAATAGTTATATTGGGAATATCACATGTTGTGTCAACATTCAACAAATGAAGTTGATTGGACTTAAGAGCTATGACTACCATATTTTAATGCAATAGCTTCTCCCCATTACATTAGGAGGGCTACTCTCTAAAGATGTAGTAGGAGTTATATCTGATTTATGTTGCTATTTCAGAGAGGTGTGTGCAAAGAATGTGAGAGTGGATGACCTTAAACGTCTAGAGAAAGAAATACATATGATCATGTGCCACTTGGAAATGATATTTCCACTTAGCTTCTTTACCGTGATGGTACATTTGGTAATTCATCTAGCAACCCAAACAAAGCTTGTTGGTCCAGTAATGTTTAGGTAGATGTATTTTATAGAAAGATATCTTGGCTCCTTAAAGTCTCATGTGAAAAATAAGGCTAACCCAGAGGCTTCCATTGCTGAAGAAATCTCGGCTCTTGAATTTGCTAATTTTTGTTCACATTACCTTTGGAGTTTCAACTCAAATTTAAGTCAAATTTTGGGCATTGTTGATGATGTTGCTACAAATGAGGGCTCTTTTAAAGCATCCAAAGAGTTTTCATTGTTTTCATAAGTAAGGAAGTATCTTGGGAAGCATAGTACACACACTATAAGCTAAATGAGCAAGATACAAGCACATCGTTATGTGTTATTTAATTGTCCGGAGGTCACTGAATATCTAAAGTAAGCATATTTCTATTGAATTTAATCAACATTCTATTTACTATCCTTTTAATAAATTCTAATAAAAATGTCCTTGTTTATCAAGAGAGCATGTTGCTTAACTAAAGAGACGTAATCGTCCAAGACGGTTATCTTTGAAAGACATTGAGCGTACTCAACATGAAATATTTCATGATTGGTTTAAGCAACATGTGAGCCCCACAGTTTCATTATTTGAAATTTTTAATGATTTATTTGCTAATGGAATTGTTAATTATTAAATGTGTATTTTTAACAGGTGGATAAACTAGAGAACACAAATGACATAAGTTGTTTAAAAGAGAAAATCTGTGTGTTGGCAAGAGGTCCCCTTGATGTTACTGCTAGATACCAAGGGTATAATGTCAATGGTTTTACCTTTAGGGCCAAACGTTATGACAAGTGTACTCAAAATAGCGGTGTTGTTGTAGTTGCAAAGACATCAAGTTATTCGAGTTCTAAAGATACAAATCCAATTTTAGGAGATGTGACATATTATGGGCGATTAGTAGATGTCATCGAATTGAAATACCTTGGTGGATATTCGGTTGTGTTATTCAAATATGAATGGTTTGATGCTACAAGTGGGAGAGGTGTAAAGAAGGATTCCTCTAATTATACCCTTGTTAATATCTCTCGGTTGACAAACATGGGTGAAAAATTGGAAGACGAGCCACATATTCTTGCAGCACAAGCCGAGTAGGTCTTCTACATACAAGATCATGTTGAATTAGATTGGTCTATTGTGATAAAGATAAGCCTAAGGGTGTGTTTTATTTCGATGAAATGACATGCAGGGATCAGACCAAACCTTACCATGTTTCTTTCTTGAATAATATTCTTACTTATGGCGATGGGATTAGATGGGTTAGGAGGGGTGTCGAAGGAATTGAGGTTGATGATGAGTAAATTTAACCTAAAATTGAACAATGAATATTTTGATAGGATATAGTTATTGGATATTAGTTTTTCTTTAAGGATGTCTTAATTTAATTCATAATAATAACTTTGTATTATCTTGTTCTTAGTGCATTTTGGTGATGTAATTTAAAAAATTTCTCAACTTTTGAATTATATACTAGTTGCATGACTTTTTCATCAAGTTACTAGTTGTATAAAGTTTCTGCCATTACCTCTTTTTCTATATTTGTAGGATCATGACTGGTCATAAAATGTTGCGAAAGGGTATCGCTTCCAGTGGTGGAAGTAATTAGCAATCAAACAACTTAAGTATCTCGGGTATTAGGAATGAGAATCAAAGTAATTCTCTTAACCAAAAATAAGGAAATATCGAGGGCTCTACGTCTAATCCTGACCTCGAGGAAGGACGATTCTACGACTACATTGTGCAAGGTAGTCTCTTCATATATATGCATGAATTTATGCATACTTTTAGGAAATTATAATTACAGTTTTAGTGATGAATTTATGTGTGTACGACTGTCTCTTTATATGATCATTTATGAATACTTTGTAATGAGAGCAGACGCAAATGAAAATAGAAGACATCGAAAAATAATTTTGGCAGATGTATGGAACCTGCCAAAGGGCCATCAAATTGTTGTCGATGTAAATAATGAGATGCAACCTATTGGACATGAAGGGGGAGTACTAGGTGCGTTCTTAGGGACGATTGTAAGAAACGGAAATCTTTGCTCTCTAAGCTATTCAAGATGGGATTATTTGATAAAAGGTTCTAATAGAAATAATGAAAAAATGATATTGAAACAAAATTTAGGTAATCACCTTTTGATCTCAATTTTTTGTTTTAGGCTAAGTATGATATGATACTAATTACTTTTTAAAGACACCTTCAATACTCATTATGTTTTATAGCCTAGGTTTCTGTATCCCAAAGCTTGTGAATATTCAATATTAAAATCACTTAATCATATATGGAGGGATTACAAGTGCTGGTTAAAAGGAAAGTATTATGATGAGAATAAGATTAGTGTATTAACCTTGTTAATTTTTGGAGATCACCCGAAGGATAGGTATGTTTATTTGTTATGCTATAAATTAGTCATTATTTTCTAAATATGAGTAGTATTTTAGAGAGTGACATATTACAAATATAGATAGTCCTATCACAAATATAGACGCTAGACAACATACCATTTCAATTGATAGTGGTGGAATTTGTAATAATCCAAATTTGAATCTTGAGTTTATTGGTGGTGTTGTTATAGAAAAGAAGCAAATAGGGTAAATAATAACTTGAAAAGGCTAAAGTGAAGCCTATTTCTACAACTGGCACTAAAAGTCATGCACGCGTTCATGAAGAACTGGTAGGTTTTTATAACTGGTCGTTTTCAATTTATTGTTTAATCTTTTCCTTTTCTACCCTATTTAAACGTAAAATTTGGTGTATTATTAAGAAAAAAATGTTTAATAGAAGCCCAACAAGAACAGAGATTTATTTAGAATGTCATCAACATGAAAAAGAAGCAGATATTATGGTGTGTATTTATAGATTTTGACATTAAAATTAATTTATGAGTTAATATGCAATTCGAATTTTTCTACATTCACTGTTTTTATTATTTAATCTTTATAGAATCATATTAAGAGCCTTGTTGCTGAACAAGGTGACCAAGAAGTAAATTTAGACAATGATCCTGTTTCAAAGGTATTGGGTGAAGATGAACAAGGTCGTGTTTGCAGTGCAGGACTATTAGGTGTAAAGCCATTAGATGTAGCATATGCTCCTGTTCCCTCATATTATAAAGGCCTAAGCATGTCCACTAAAGATGAAACATTAGTGTTATATTATTTAAGCAAACTAAAGGGTTTGACTTAAAGATTAAGGAAGCGTGTCAAAAATCAAGGAAAAACCATATTGAAGTTGAAGAGGAAGCTTTATGATTGTTATGGTTCAGACTTTGATGATTCTGAAATTCTGACTTAAGTGACTCTAATAGTGATGATTCAAGTTCAGAAGAAGAATAACACTTTTATATAGAGTATATGTTAATTACTGAGCCATTTCATAATTAAATATTTAGTTTTCTTCACTTTTAAAATTATAAGTACTTTTAATTATTGAGAATGTTTTGAGTAGTCATTAGGACATCATTTTGTATTTTGAGATCTTATTGTCATTCTTATTTGATTATCATTAATGAAAATTTATTTTTATAATTCATTGTTCTTATTAATGACTTATGGTTCTTAAGTTTTTATAAGTTATTGTGAAAAAATTATAGGTATAATATAAGAAAAATTAGTTACTAAAAGGGCATATTTGTATGGCATTCAATAAAACTTAAAAACTCTTACGACGTTTTTAATTGAAATTTGTGATGCTATTGAAGTGCCCCAATAGGCACTCGATGCTATCGAGTTTGTGATGCTATTGAAGTGCTCCAATATGCACTCAAAAGTGCCTCCGTTAACCTTACTATGCTTTTGGTGTACTATACCGACGCTTTTTGAAAGCATCGTAATAGGGGTTGGAGGCATAGGAAAAGCCAGCGCTTTTGAGAGTGTCGGTAAAGGGTAGCGGCGCTAAAAAGCGCCACAATAGGCCAAAAATTAGCGTCGCAAAAGGCTATTTCCTTACTAGTGCCACTTTCTTCTTTCGTGGATCCTCCTTGATCTAAAACTCTTTATGAATGATTTATAAGCAAAAAAGAACACAAATATATTAAAACACAATTAAATATATAAGGTTAACCAAATCTCTATGATTAAAGGAAAAGACAATGGTCAACCAAATTTTACCTTGGCGTCTTCCCAGAGCGTATCCTTCACACCTTTCGGGACTGAGCTCCAATCCTTTATTGCTATGGACACCTTGGAATGAATGATCTCCTATAAATGGTTCTTGTAGTCCTTGTAGTATCCCTCATAGGGGCGTCCAAGTGCGTCCCACTCCAAAACTCTCTAGACATCGAGGATGGACTTAATTCCTTTCAAGGGACCTATCCCCATGCTTTTCTTCTTCGTCTGCTGGGTATCAACAATAGAAAATTTCTTCGGCCCTCTCTCTTCTTCTAATACTATGAACTTATGAAATCAAGTAAAATCAATAAGAATTTATCTTATAAACAAGTAGAATTAGTATGAATAGAAAAATGTAAAAGGATTTAAAACTATATGCAATGCTAAAATGTATAACTATAAGCAATGTAAAAATAGATAACTTAAGTGATATGATTTCTTTTCCTTATATCTACCTTAGTAAGTAAGATATAGTCGATATTTCATAACAATGTATCATTAAAGACATTTTACCTTACTAATTGTTCCATTTTTTATTAGTACCTTTTGTTGGATTTGCAATTTTACATGTTGAATCAATGTTCTTGGATCTTCTTTATTATTTAGACTCCCTAGCTTTATAGAATCCTTCATCATGGTTATTACGTCTAAGAATATTATCAACATCATCAACAACTAATTTAGGGATATTCCATGTGGATGGTGGGGTCTCACAAAATATTCATCGTATTCATCTTCATCAACAACATCCCCAATGTCAAGGATGTGTTTCTTACCTTCAATAACAACCGACCAATTGCAATTGACAAGATTGACCTTGTAAAAACTTGCTTTGCTTATGAAGCTAAGATAAATGGATCAGCACAATGTCCTAGGCAATTGGGGGTCACAAGGGTTAAATATCTGTGTTCGTCCTTCTTTACCCCACGGTCATTATTAACCCAATTACAATAGAAAAGAGGAATCTTTCAATCACGTAGTCAAGCTCCTAAATATCCATAATGACCCAGTAGATTGAATTCTAATTTTCGATTAGTATTCGATCCATTGAACTAATAAAATCTGAGGATAAGCCAATCACCATTGACCCACTAGTTTGCATAGTTGACTTCTCATCTTGGCCCTTTGTGTAAAAGGAAAAGTTGTTGATGTCGTATCCTTCATACAACTTAACTTGAACTTTAGCACCAAATTCCAACTATCTTAATGTATCAGAAACATCGTTGGGTGTGTCGAATAATTAAGCCCTGAGCCTTGATTTGAACTACTCAACAAATGTCGCATTATGCTCCTTTACCAACTATAAATCCCCTTTAGAAGGATATTGACTCCTCAGAGAGTTCATGTGCTCATCTAAGTACAAATGGACTTTGCTCGGGTTTACAAAATAAATAATTCGACCTCATACTTCAAATCAAAACTAACTAAAATCCATTTCCGATAAATAGTGCTATAACCCTCAAGCCTCCTTGCATGTCTTGATTTCAGCACCCCAATTTCATGTGCTCAAGCAAGATACTGTGTAATCTATGATGTTACTTCAGCAAATGTTCTTTATACTCTACAGACCTCTAGTTTGGCTGGATTCATGACTTTGCTCTTCAAGGTACCCATCTCTTGTTCAAATGGATACATATACCTCCCCTGAACTAGCCCACATAGCTCAATCTCACGAATCAAATAAATGATCAAGTGAGTTATGATTTCGAACAAAGAAGGTGGGAAATACATCTCAAATTGACACATGGTCTAAATTACATCAGCTTGCAACTCATCTAACATTGTTGGATTTATTACCTTGCTACAAATAGCGTAGAAGAAGATTGTGGAGGCAATATCCCTTAAATAGAAACTAGAATAAATTATTGCATCAACACATGACAATCATGGGATTTCATTCCTACTAACTTCAGATCATTCACTAAAACATGTCTTTGCAAAATATAAAGAGAACCCAGCTGGAATCTTAAGTCCATGTAAAGACTTATAGAAGATGATCTTCTCCTTTTCTGATAGTGTGAACCAAGCTGGAGGAGGATATCACTGTTTATAATGTTCTTAAGGAGCTAATTATGTTTTCCCTATAGTATCCATATCTCTCCTTACTTTAACCGCGTCCTTGGTTTTATCGGGCATATTCAAGAGCATCACAACAATGGCATCATAAACATTCTTCTCAATTTGCATGACATTAGGGCAATGTTGTACCTTTAAATGGCAGCAATAGGGAAGATTCCAAAACATAAACCTCTTGTTATAACCACCAGCCGCTCTTCTCTTAGAACTCTTTCCTAACACGGTTTCAATGCCCTTCACCCGATTATATACTTCACTCACACGCAAAGGGAGACGAGCTTCTCAAAACTCTATGGAGCCATTAAAAGCTTTCCTCTTAATTCTAAAAGAATTATCTTCAGGAAGGTACATGCAAATACCTATGTAAACATGCTTCCAATAGATCTGTAGGCCAATGACCCATATATCTTCTTCACATACCGAGCATGCAGCCATCCCCTTCACAACACCAGTAAGATTTAGATCATGGCATGCAAAGTGAAACTAAATTTAAATGGGCAAGATACACATCTATATCATTATCGGATTATTTAGGTCTAGATATAAGAAGCAACAACATGTTGTATCTATGCTTTATGGATAACTAAGGTGGCAAATTGTAGATAGTGAGAAGAATAGGCCAAGTGCTGTACTGAATGCTCAAGATCCCAAATGAATTCATTCAATCCATGCAAAGACCTAGCCTAAGATTCGAATCTTCCCCATCAAAAGCTGTGAACATCCTAAGCATTCATCTAGATTCGCATAATAAGCATTCATCTTGTTCTTTCTCAAATCGAGCTCATTGTGCATTTTCTTGTAATGAGCACTCCATGTACTAAGCATTCATCTACATCTGCATACTCATTCTGATATAGAACACAATCATTTTGACACCTATGGATCTTCACATACTCCATTCCCATAGGACACATGAGGTAGAAAGTGGTAGTTCATCGCCCTCAAGAAGAATGTCTAATATAACTTCCAACAAGTGTGTGAAACTCTTGTTAGTCCAGTTATGACATGCCTTTAAGTTAAAGAGCTTCATGATAGCGTTCAATTAAGTGTGTGAAGTACAATAAGGATATAGTGGCTTCTCTACAGTTATAAGGATTTCATCAAAGATATGAGAATGATATATTAAATCATTCTCAATATCTTGCATCATCTCATCTATTCTATCCTTTTCCACTATATCCTCATCACTACCCTTATCATATATCTCATTAACATTCAACCCATCTTCATTACAAGGTGTCTTCTCTCTACTAATGAACTTACTAGCGCTTGCCACAAAATCTAATATTTCACTATGCCAATTCCATGTCCTATAATCTACTATAAAACCTCAATGAATTAGATGATCTTTGATTTAACTAATATCACGATAACCCTTTGAGTTATTACTTTCACAACAAAGACACAATATTATCTTGGAATGATTATCAACTTGGTGTCTAAGTGCAACTCTAGAAAACTCCTTAACCCCTTGTATGTATTCCATTGAGGTTCAGTTACCGTACATCCAATCTCGATCCGTTTTGAATAAATTCTAAGAAGTAAATAAAAAAACTTGAGTAGGTAGTTGAAGGCAATGTGATTTATCATCAAAAACATTATTTTATATAGTAGGAAAATCGTTTCAGTGCCATATCTAACACTTTTCACTAAAAAAATTAAATTTCATTGCAGCTAGTACATCTATTGATGACATGTATAATAATTTTCACTAAAAAATTCGACAGAGTTTCCCCTATAATAGGACTACCCCAACATATCTTATCATTGCATCAAACCTATTTTCACCATTATATCTACTAAAACCAATATTTCATTCTTCAACCATAGTCCAACAAAGAAAATACAATGATTTCATATATTTATCTAACTCTATGACTTGCATATTTATTTATGGTCTATAAAAATTCAAGAAAATAAATATGAACCCGAAAAGGACTTGATATTAGAAGTCGATCCAAATGTCTTCAAGATGCACTTTGGAGCACAACAAATTAATGATTAAGTTGTACCAAATTCGATCTATAAATTTTAAAACTAATAAATATTAAACAAAGTGGAAACCTAGTAGGCATAAAAATCTAAAAAATCTGAAAAATTTTATAATTTCTAAAACTCTTAGAATTGGGTTAGTTTTAAGGGTTTATTAAAATGAATATAATGCAATGATTGATTCAAACCTTCTTTATGATTGTAGGAGGTATCCATTACCTTTTTTATTTCATAAATTTTTTGAAAATACTTCAAAAATAGTTTAAATAGTATTCATAATTTTTTCATTTTGAATAATTTCAACCTTGATAAGGAAATATATTAATATGCTTATAATGGGTATTATGTCTCGTTAGGCCCTAGAAGCACCCTTAACCATAATATTTGTATATAGATATCCATTTTACTCTATTTTCAAAACTCCTACCCTTACGTCTTAAATTCATCTTACAACCTATTAAAAAAGGAATGTGAGGCATGCAACACCATTAATTTAGTTTTTTATATTTTTTGTTATAGAGTTTACTTTACATATTTCTTAGGTGCTCTAAATCATTTTTCTTAAGCATTTTTATCACAAATATGGAAGAGGGTTTCATTAATAGTCATATTACGAGGGAGGCTAAGTTCAAATATCCATGTTCACATTATTTAAATCCTAGAATTTATGTAACTCAATTTTTTTTCCAATTCATTACATTTGTGTCTTATTGCCACTTGATGGATTGTTATCATCACAACTTTACCCTAAGTCATAAATAGGTCAGGGGTTATTGACCTAAACACGAGAACACACTCAATCTGATCACCATACCTAACTAATGTAATTCACTAACATTTTAATATTTGTGTACAAGTTACTTAGATCATTTTAGTTGGAGCTCATCTCATCTAGGTTCTATTGAAATCTAGCCGAAATTGTAATTAAATTAGTGCATTCCAGTTAAGAAAAAGTTAAACTAGTTATGATAAATATGAATATAACTAATTCCACATGTTAGCGAAACCATCCAGAAGGCAGGGAAATTGATGGGGCATCTAAAAAAATTATGAACATCATGCCTATTCCCCTATGATCTCCTATAGAATTATCCTATCAAAATTGTATACTCACCATGCATCAACCTTCTTTAAGCATAAACATTTATTTTGCATAATTTGAGTTTGAAACCCTAAACCCTAATTCGAGTTACAACACATGATTACAATAATTTGAGTTGGCAACATAACCCTAATTTGAAATCAATATCCTAATGTTCGAGTTTGAAATAAACCCAAATCTAAAGGAACCCTAGTTCGAGTTTCCAAATAAACCCAAATCAAATATCTAAGAAAATTTAAGAAAAAAAACAACAATCTCTAAAGGCCAAATACGCAAAGAAGACCAACACGATTTACGAAGAGAGAAATGGCAAGCTCAACTATGCCAAAGCCATGGACAAGCGTATGAAGAGAGTGAAGGATATAGAGTGGGTGTTTGTGGGGTTATGGGATTAAATGGGTTATGAAGGAGGATAGAGATGAAGAGGGTGTTGGGTTTTTTTTCGTGCTTGGAAGGTTTGGGAATAGTGGTGATGTTAAAGGTTTGGGAGTAGTGGAGATGTTGAAGGTTTGGGAGTAGTGGTGATGATAAGGCTTTGGGAATGAAAGGGAAGTTTCTTTTCATGTTTTAAAATGGGATGGACAAAGGAAAGGCAAGATCTTAGAGACAAGTGCTAGGGTTTTCTATTTAAACACATCACTTACAACAACAAGTGCTACATTTAAACTAAAAACCATAGCATTTATTACTAATGATGCAGTTTATTATTTAACTATAGCACTTGTTGTTTTAAGTGCTGCGTTTAAATAGAAAACCACAACACTTAAAGTAAAGCTACATTTCATATATTTATGTGCTTCGAATTTGTTATAACCTTAATATTTGAGACAAAACAATTAAATGGTTTTCTACTTATGAATAATAATGCATATTTCAAACAAAGCGGTCAAAGAAAATAAAAGTTTAATCCAACCTCAAGGCAAGCTTTGTCCACTTGTAAGGGTCAGTTTGTCATGGGACTATTTTATATCTATAGAAGCCCCCACTTTGGTCGAATTATCGAAAAGACTAAAGTCAAAGTACGCTTAGATAGAGAGAAGGAATGTATAATGTTTGTAATCTTAAACCCTTCTTTTGATGGTAGTACTTGTAAAACAAATTGGGTTAGTTGCAAATAACACATGTTTGCTAGTTTGGATTACTAAGGAGTCGTTGTGTAAATGGCATAGCTTGAGATGGTTTTCAGAGGGCAACTAAGGGGAGCCTTTATCAGGGTAGCACAGCTTGCTAGATATGCCTAGAATGCCCAATGGGAGCCACTATCAAGGTGGTTAAGCTTGATTGATTTGCTTGACATGTATAGAGGGAGTAACTATTAGGGTTATGTGGCTAGATGAATAGTCCTAGAGAAATGATGATGTGCTCATTTTAGAGCATATTTATAACCCTGTTGTAGTGTCCAGTCTCGTGGTTTTAGATTAATTTTATGCACATTACACTTGATTTTACCTTGATCTTGTCCTTGAGCTGTTTTAAGGTCATTTCAGGTATTTTTGATGATTTCAAGGTAAAATGCAACATGTTCGAGGCTTTGACACTCTTATTAAGAGATAAGATGTGAGTATCGGAGCTTGGGCATTCGTTCCAAGTTACTCTCGAAGATTCTACGAAGTTTAGAAGCCATTAGACACTTCGAAGAAGCTCTTTAGCAAGATTCAGGCTCAGATTCGACTGAGTCTGATCACTATTCGGTCGAATGGATGACAGGAACTCAAGCATATGATTCAAGCTCTCTGATATGGCCGAATGAAATCCCATTCGGCCGAATCATGATCTATTTGGCCAAATCAAAGCTTCATTCGATGGAATGGTGGACAGGTCCCAGACTTATGTTACTCTCCTCTCTGTTTTGGGCGAATCACGTCACCATTCAGCTGAATCACAACCCATTCAGCCAAATCAGCAGCTTATTCGGTCAAATGCTTCTTATTTCTGCAGAATTTATTTCTCTCTTGAGCCGACCCTCGAGGGTTCTTTTAGGGTTTTACCCCCTTATGTCCTTAGGGTATAAATACCCCCTTTCTCTGTGTAAAACCCTCATACCTATTTTGAGAGCTCTTGTGCCTCAACTTGGAACATCATTTCATTGCTTTCATTTTATTGCTTTCATTTCATTCATGCATTAGTTTAGATTTAAGGCTTTTATTGTTCTCCTTTTCAAGCACTATATTTCGGATTCAAGCAATTTTTCATTCAAATATTCTCGTTTACATAAGTTCTTGTTTCCTTTATTTCTCTTTTCTGTTTAATTCTTTCACTTATTGCTTTTGTTGATTTCATTACTCTTGTTGTTATTATGTCTTTATTTATGGCTATGTGTGAGTAGTTCTCTTAGGGGTTTGATTGGTGAAACCCTAGGTTTGGCTTGTTCTTCATGCGTAGGGTTAGGGTTCGAGATTATCGATGATTGTTTGATTGATATTCGATGCGAATTTTGTCCTACCACGATAATAGACATGGGGTGATTATAGGTTGTTCATGTGATTTATAAGGTCGCAAACTTCCTCTCGTTATCTAGAGTGTCTTGACTGATTGTTGATCGATTTCCCCTGACCTAGTTTATCTACTAGTTTTGTTGTCCTGCCTAGGGTGGAGCTAATCTATCCCCGTTTTTCTTTCATTGTCTATTATCATTTTTTTATTCTCGCTTGCTTTCTTGTCATTAGTATAGTTTAGACAACCCGCATCTCAAGTAAATTCTTTACATCAAGTCTAGAAACTAGCATCCCTTGTCCTTGAGGTTCGACCCCCGACTTACCATTACACTAGTTGTAGTAGTATTAGGGTGATTATAAATATTGTTTGTATAACTAGTCTTTTAGTAAACGACGCTAAAAGCCGGTTATCAAAATGGTGTCGTTGTCGGGGACAAGGCGTTATGTTTAGATGATAATCTTGCTATAATTCATTTTTATTTTATTTTTATTATTATCCTTTAATCTTGCTTGTCAGTGCTTATGCTTAGCACATGCAGATCAAATCAACACCTAGTACCATATGACCCTGAGGTTCAACGTAGTAAACGGCGAGTTCCATCCCAAACTCTATTACAACTAAATACTCCCAACCCTCCTACACCACCAATGGACGAAAATCAGTAGTTATTTGGCCAATTTGGGACACCTAGGTCCCAAGAATTTTAAGGGGGTGTCATGTTACCCATAGCACCAACTCCTTATCTGATACATCCACAATTCACCCGGATGGTGAAAGAGACCCCTTTTGGCGGGCTGAAAAAATAAATGCCCCCTCCAACACTTGGAAGCATTCTCAAATATTTGTGGGCTTATTCCTCCATGCCCCAACAGTCCGGACTATGTGCAGATATACCTATTTCACTTTAGTCTAGCTGGGGACACTAAGGATTGGTATAAATTCCTAGAGCCAAACGCAATCATTAATTGGGCTCAATTAAAGACAGCTTTTCTAGAAAGGTTCTATCCCATGGTTCAAACGCAAGATTGGTGTAAGAAAATTGCGTCCTTCATTCAAGAGGATGATGAGAATCTCAGTGCTACTTGGAGTTGGTTTAAAAGAATGATTAAAGCATGCCTAGGGCTGGAAATGAGTCGTGCCGATCTTGAGCTCAAAAAGCTCATGGCTCAGCTTGCCTTAGACTCATAAAGCTCGGGCTCGGGCTCGTGGCTCGCTGAGTTTAAAAAATTTGAGCTCGGGCTCGGCTCAACAAAAGCTCGTGGCTCGGCTCGGCTCGGCTCGGTATAAGCTCGTTACTTAACTCAGATTTGTCTTATGCTTATTCGAGTAATTAAGCTCGATTCTATTTAAATATTTGTTTTAACTACGCCTTTAATTAAGCTCGGCTCGTTTAGGCTCATTTAGGCTCGTCGAGCCCTCGAGCCTGAATTGTTTGAGCTCGAGCTCGGGCTCATTTTTGTAAAGCTCGGGCTCGGCTAGGCTTGGGCTCGCCTAATTTTGAGCTCGAGCCGAGCTTTAGGCAATCCGATCCTGAGTAGCTCGCGAGCTAGCTCGGCTCATATCCATCCCTAAGCATGCCCCCATCATGAGTACAGGGAGAACCATCTCAATACATTTTTCTACGATGGTCTCAAGTACTCCACCAAGGCACTTCTAGACTCAGCAGTTAGTGGACAACTCTCAAAGGTCCCATGCAATCAGGTGAAAACTAAGATTGAAGAGGTGGCCAAAATAGCTCTTGGGGAGGAGCAAGAGGTAATGGACTACCGAGGGGGATGATTGATTCAAGTAACTTGGACACAATTAGTTCGAAAATTAAGGCTATCACGGATAAGAAACTGTCCAAGTTCAAATTTTCTCAAGGTAGCTCCAATGTATCATCGGCTAATGAGAAGCCCTTTTCATGTAGAATCTACGAGGGCACCAATCATGATACATCTTATTGTGGGGGTTCAAATTTTGAACATGTGGCAGCTGTGGACTATGGGGGGTGCAACCAAGAAGGATCTCCAGTCATGAGCTATGATGGTTATCGGTACAATCTCGATTGTGTTGCAGCCGCGGGTTATGGTGGTCAAAACCAAGGGTTTGATCAACAAGGTCCCTACAACAATCAACCCTTTAGACCTCACTTTAATCCAAATTCTAGCCAGGGAAACTTTAACCAGGGGTACAACTCCAACAATAATGTCCCCTTTAGCAATCAAGAAAATGGGAGTTTTCCTAGGCCGAATGGGAATAGGCCGTATCCTTAAGTGCCAAGGCCCAACCCTAACCTACCCTACCCATCTACACAACCACCACCAAACCCACCTCTAAATCATGATTACCTTTCCACTCAAGTGAACTCTCTTGCTCAACAAAATCAAACCCTCTCCCAAATCAATCAAACCTTGATCACTCAAATGCAACAACTTCAAGCACAATAGAAGTTGTTTGAGTCCCAGCTTGCTCAAATGGCCAGTCCACCTTCTCCATTGCTATTCCCATCTCACCCTCAACCAAACCCATCTATCCAACCTCCATCACCAAACACTCCTAACCCCAACCCCAAACATCACACATGCAAGGTGATCTTCCTAAGATCGGGAACCTCATACTCTACTCTAGTTGTAGCTCTAAAGGATGATTTAGGGGAAGGGTCCTCCAAGGATCTTAGTTTTCAAAGGAAAATTGAGCATAAGGATGATCTTAAAGGGAGAAAAGAGAAGAAGGTCGGTGAAGAAGGTGAGAAGAACAATGTTAAAGTAGATGGGCATGATAAGAAAAGGAAGGACGAAGAACAAAAATGGAGGGAGATACAAGAAAGGAGAAAACTTGAGTTTCAACATGCTTTGCCACTACCTTTTACAAAAAGGTAGAGAAATAATTGGAAGAAAAGTTTCGTAAGTTCCTAGAGCATATGCGACAACTTGAGATGAAGATACCATTCTTGGATTCCATGGAGCAAATGCCTCAATATGCTAAGTATCTGAAAAGAGAAAGCTTGGGGGCGAAGTGATTAGTTTGCGAGAGCAGGTGAGTGCCATCATTTAGGACACTTGGACCAAGAAAGAAAAAGCTAGAGGGCCCTTTGTGCTCCCAGTCACCCTTGGAAAACTAAATTCTAATGGAGCACTTGCTGACCTTGGGGCCTCCATTAGCCTTATGGCGATGTCCATTGCCAAACAACTAACCTTCAAGCTCAAGCCATTAAGGAAAACCATCCAACTAGCCGACCGAAGTATAAAAGTCCCATGTAGGGAGTTTTAGGACCTTCCAATCCAACTAGGGAACATTGTTGTTCCATGTGACTTCATGGTGCTTGATATGATTGAGGATCCTTGTACCCCCCTCATCCTAGGGAGAGATGCTTTAAAGACTTTGGGTGCCTTGATTGACTGCGAATCTGAGACTATCACTGTGAGGGTAGTCCAAGAGAAGGTTGTGTTTGCCTTTTCTAAGTCCTCCAAGGAACCCATGGTCGAGAAGATTTGTTCCTTTGGTGTTTTTGAAAATATAGTTGAACAAAAGGTTGAGGGGTGTGATGTTTTTGCTGCCCCGGTGTTTGTTGAGGTGACAGAGGAGGAGAAAATGATTAAGAATGTTGTTTTTGATGTTGAGAAGAAGATGGTTCTGATGCAAGAAAATTATGATGATTCAGAGGGTACTGACAAGCCAATCCATAAAAGGAAGAAGGGTTGAAAAAGAAGAAAAACCAAAAATAGATCGATGGCTCCACCCTAGCTTGGGGGATCCCCGCATTATAGCTCACCTCCAGATGACCCTGGTTCTACTTTGCTTACTTTTGCCACTGCTGCTCGGTGGAGAGTTTTGACTCCCCACGCTGGAGGTGATGGAGATGCTAGGAGTGAGTCCACTTCTACGACAGGTATAATTTCTTTGTCTTCTTTTTCTATTTGAGCTAGTGGCTAATTGTGTTGAACTTACCGACGTTAAATAAAAGTACTTATGGGAGATAACCCGGTGTTAGTATAGTTTGCTTGTTTGCTTAGCTATAGTTCCATAATTCTGATCTTTCTCCCTTTTGGTTCTCTTATCCACCTTTCCCAATTACCAAGACGATTCTTGAGCTGGCTTGGGGGAGGGTTCTTGTGTTTTCAAAGTTTCAAAAGATCTTTATTATTGAAACTATTCCCTTGGTTTTTGTTATAGTTTTTGCATGCTTAGTTGTATTAAGTTGATGTGCTTGAGTTATGAAACCGACAGGCAAGCTTCTGATGTGTACATTCTAGTGGTCCTATGCATGCTTATGTTTTCCTAGCCTTGTGCCTATT
Source organism: Dysphania ambrosioides (assembly GCA_026401315.1). Lineage (NCBI taxonomy): Eukaryota > Viridiplantae > Streptophyta > Magnoliopsida > Caryophyllales > Amaranthaceae > Dysphania > Dysphania ambrosioides. The sequence goes on along the minus strand of CM048664.1, from coordinate 16,824,129 downwards.
TTGGGACTAAATGATTGACTATTTTCCACCTAATATGGGGATCTAGGCTTGCTTGGTTTGTGGCTTGGATGACTACCTATTTAGGCACATTTCGACTAGCCTAAAGAGGATGGAGCCTTCTAGGACTCCATTATGAGTCCTATGTCATCGAGTGCTAGTTAGAGAATCTAAGTATTGTGTCTGTTCTCCTCCAGCATAGTCTGCTTTTCTAAAGGTTAGGGATGATAACACGTTTGTAGTTACAGCTATATGGCCAAATTTCCTACTATGAATATTAATTGACTTTAGGGTAAGCCATGCCCTTACCTTCTTCACTGTAGCCATACTATTTAACTCTACATGAGTCAAACATCCCCTCTCTTTACCTAGAGGATAGTCAAGTGATCATAGTGAAGTTGATGTCCGTTGCATTATGGTATAGGATTTCGGTCTGAAAAGTGGTTGTTGGATGATATGACTCTATACATTACTCTTAGTATATTTCAGAAACATTAGCAAAGAAAAAAAGAGAAAAGGAAAAAAAATAAAACAAAAAGAAAGAAAGAAAAAAAAGAGAAAATAAAAAGAAAAAAAAAGAAGAAAAAGAAAAAAAAAGAAGAGAAAAATTTGAGAATAAAGGTTGGTGTAATGTATTAGAGTTCATTATTGCGTATCTCGAGGATTTTGGAGTGGCATTGCTGTCGGAAGTCATAGTTTTCCTAGGTTTTATTACCTTGGATTGCTTACTATCCTCTATTTTAATTCCACATTCCCAAATTTTACCCTACCTTGATCCTAGCCTACATTGCAACCCTTTCTAAACCTGTTCGACTTGGTCTGATTAGTAAGTTCTGTGTTGGAGAGTAGATAAGATACAATTCCCAAGACTTTTCCCTGTTTAAGCGTTTAATTCCCAGCTCATCTTTAGTCGGATGATTCTGAGCGAAACGCATACCTTATTAAACACACAAGCGTATTAGAAATTTCCCACATCTTTTTGGGAAGTAGCCTGGGGAGCGTAGACTTGTGACCTCATTAGGTAGTAGGTGGCATGGCCTATGTTGTAGCTTTTCCAATGATCCTGAGTCTGTGGAAAATGTTGTTCACCTTGGTATTATGCTCTCCTGAGCCCATTGTACTTGTACACCCATGGCTATGGAAGAGTTTTGCGCATACATGGCTTGCATTGTCTTGTTTTCCGCTCACCTTGCTTTTCGTTTGCTTTACTCATTGTGTTGCCCTGTGCCTGCGTGTTCCCCTGCTAGTTTGTTTGCTAGGAACTAGAAAAGGCTTGGCTTGGGGGACGTTGATGTGCTCATTTTAGAACACATTTACAACCCCGTTTTAGTGTCAAGTCTCGTGGTTTTAGATTGATTTTATGCACATTACACTTGATTTTACCTTGATCTTGTCCTCGAGCTGTTTTAAGGTCATTTTAGGTATTTTCGATGATTTCAAGGTAAAATGTGACGTGTTCGAGGCTTTGACACTCTTATCAAGAGGTTAGACACGGGTATCAGAGCTTGGGCACGCGTTCTAAGTCATTCTCAAAGATTCTATGAAGTTCAGAAGCCATTAGACACTTTGAAGAAGCTGTTTAGCAAGATTCTGGCTCAGATTCGACCGAATCTGATCACTATTCGGTCGAATGGATGACAGGAACTCAAGCATTGATTCAAGCTCTAAGATATGGCCGAATCAGATCCCATTCGGCCGAATCAAGGTCCTTTTGGCCGAATCAAAGCTTCCTTCGGTCGAATGTTGGACAGGTCCCTGACTTATGTTACTCTCCTCTCTATTTTGGGCGAATCACATCACCATTCGGCCGAATCATAACCCATTCGACCGAATCAGCAGCTCATTCGGTCGAATGCTTCTTATTTCCGCAGATTAGTTAACTAAAAGACTAGTTATGCAAACAATATTTATACCAACCTACGAACTATACGAGTATAGTGGAGTAGGGGGTCGAACCACGAGGACACAGGATATCAAGACTTAAATTCTTAACACAACCGAACTTTTTGGGTTTGGAAAAAACTAAACTAATTAATGAGAATAGAGATTACGATAAATTACGAGGTAAATCATGGACAAGATTAGATTCACCCTAGGAATGAAGCTTTCAAAAACGAATATGATAGGTTAGAGAAAATCTAATAATAACTAGCATGGACATCCAAGAATATGAGAGGAAGTTGGTGATTCCACAAATCACAACGAACGACCTATAATCGCCCTATGTCTCCAAAGGAGTGGGAGGACAAGATTCGCATCAGATTCCGAAACTACTTATTATCATCATTCCTACAACCTTAGGCAATAAAGATCATAGCTTTTCCTAGGGTTTCACCAATCAAAACCCCTAAAATAATAATTACTCACACATATTCATGCTCAATGACATAATGATATTCAATAAAGCATGCAAAACGATCATGAAAAGAAATTAACGAGAATGAAAGCAAATCAGAAACTATTCTCGCAAACGATAAATATAGAACTAAACATGGAATGAAATAAAGCGAATGAATTCAAAAGTAAGGAATAGATTAATACTCACAAAAGCTTCAATGTATTATCCACGATCATAATTTAAATGACAAAATCCAGAACTCAGAGTACAAATGTTGAGAAAACAGAAAATCCAAAGCTAGAACTAAAAGAATTTAGAGGCTAAACAAAACTAAAAGTGCATAAAATATAAAAACCTAGCTACCCCTCCCCCCCCCCCCCCCCCCCCCCCCCCCCCATCAGAGGGAGGGGTATTTATAACAAAGCATAAAATAATTACAAAAACCCTAAAATGCCTATGGGCAGGCCCTAAAAAGAAGTAGTTATTCCAGAGAAAATACAGTCATTTGACCGAATTCAAGACTCATTCGGCTTAATATAGCTCCATTCGCCCGAATCCACTTCCATTCGCCCATTCCATAGGCTCCAAAGAATTGCTCTCTGTCCACCATTCGCCCGAATGTAGGGTCTGATTCGGCCGAATGGAAGCTCATTCGCTCGAATGAGTTCCATTTGGCCTTCTTAGAGACCATGGAAAATGATCTGAGGACTGTCCCTCATTCGACCGAATTTGTCTCAGATTCGGTCAAATCTGCACCATTCGGCCGAATGTGTCTCAGATTCGATTGAATCTGAGACCATGCATTCCTCTTTTCACTTCTATCCTTTTCGAACTCCGTGGGATCTTCATGATGAGTTGAAACATTTTCCCAAGCTATGATATGCGTGTCAAAGGCTCGAATGCATCGTATTTCACCTCGAAATCATCAAAAATACCTGAAATGAACTTAAGACAACTCAAAGACAAGATCAAGGTGAAATCAAGCATAATATGCATAAAACCAATATAAAACTGCGAGACTTGACACTAAAACAAGGTAGTAAACATGCTCTAAAACGAGCACATCAACTTCCCCCAAGCTAAACCGTTGCTAGTCCCCAGCAAATGATATAGGAAGGTGTCATAAAAGCGTATGGAAAAACAGTCATAGAAATGAATGAAGAATAAGGATAGTGAAAATCAAGACAATGCAAGCCGTGTACATGCAAAACCCTTCCCTGGCCATGGGTGTGCAAGTACAATGGGAATAAAAGAGCATAATCAATGTTTTATACCTACTCGGGATCACCAACCAAGCTACATTATAGTTCATTCCGCCCGCTATCTAATGAGGTCGCAAGAATACGCTCCTGAGGTTATTTCCCAAGAGATGTGGGAAATTTCTAATACGCTCATGTGTTTATAGGGTATGTGTTTCGCTCAAAATCATCTGACTGAAGATGAGTCGGGAATTAAACACCTAAACAGGGAGAAATCTCAGGGATTGTGTCTTATCTACTCTCCAGCACTTATCTTACTTATCAGGTTAAGTCGAACAGGTTTGGAAAGGGTTGCAATGTAGGCTCAGATAAAGGTAGGGTAGAATTTGGGAATGTGGAGTTAAAATAGAGGATACTAAGTGAACCAAGGAAACAAAACCGAGGAAGACTATGCCTTTCGACAACCATGCCTTTCGACAACCATGCCACTCCTAAAATTCCCAATAATGGACTCTTATACACTATGTCAACTTTATTCTCAAATTTTTCTCTATTTTCTTTTTGTTTGTTTTCTTTTTTTTTTCTCTTTTTTTTTTTCTTTTTCTTTCTTTTACTCTTTTTTTTCTTTTTTTTTCTTTTTCTCTTTTTTTTCTTTTTCTTTCTTTTTCTCTTTTTTTTCTTATTGTTCTTTTCAAGCTTGTTTTTCTGAACTTTCCATGTGAATACTTCCTTGAAATACACTAAGACTTGTGTATGTAGTCAAATCACCCAATACTCACTTTTCCAAATCAAAATCCTATATCACTATGATCATATGACTATCCTCTAGGTAAAAAGAGGAGACATTTGGCTCATGTGGAGTTAGATAGCGTGGCTATAAAAAAAAGAAGGTAAAGGCATAAATTTGGCTTAACCTAGAGTAAATTGATTTTCATGGTAGGCACTTCACCTATGTAGCTTCAACTACAAACGTGTTATCCTCCCTAACCTTTAGAAAAGTAGACTATGCAGGAAGAGTACAGACCCAATTCTTAAGATTCCCGGACTAACACTCAACAATATAGGACTCATAATAAAGTCCTAGAAGGCTCAATCCTCACTAGGTTAGTCGAAATGTGCCTCAATAGGTAGTCATCCAAACCACCTACCAAGCAAGCTTAGATCCCCCAAACTAAGTGAAAAACAGTCGATAAACTCTTATTCAAAACAGGCACAGGGCTAGGGGAATACGAGTTTGGATAAATCAATGTAAAGTGCACAACAAAAGCTTGCATGCTTGTTTGGAGCAAATGATGGAAAGAAGGGAGCATATGATGGAAAAAAGGGGGCACATGATGGAAATAAGGGAAAACAAACACAAATATAACTAAATAAATAAATTTGGATTTTCAAGCGAGCAATCATACCAGTACGTAGGTGCAGTGGCACATGGAACTTATTATATAAGCACCTGAAAACAACACCAAAAAGAAAAGTACAAAACACAAAACAACACCAAGAAACAGAACACAAAAACACAAAACAATGCAAAACTACACAGCACTAAAACTGACAGCCAAGACCAAAGGACACGCAAAATAATAAGTAGTGGACTATGGATACCCCGCCCCCCCCCCCCCCCCCCCAAGCTAGGGTGAAGCCTTCCTCGGCACTAAGGGAGGCCTTTAGGTCTACCACTACTCATCCCCTATAAATTCCTAATCATCCCCTTGGTCATCCTCCTCCTCCCCACCCGTGTAGTCCATCCCATAGTCATCTTAGGCTCTTCTAGGAGCCGGTGGGATGAAGTTATTAAACCTACGCCTACCCACCCGCAATCGGTCAAACCCATGACTTAATGATATTTCGTTATAGTTGTCATGACGGGGGTACCAGGAAGGGGTGGCCATGCTTTCGCCGACCATATAAGAGCGGTAGGCCATGTCATACCATGAGTAGTACGCCTGCTTGAAGTTTTGCTCCAGGTGATCGAGCCGAGCGGTGTGGTGGGCTTGGGTGGTGAGGACCTGATCAAGCCTTCTCTCTATGTGTCCTAGGGAGGACATAATATCAGATTCAGACACATCATCTGAATCGTCATGGTCTGGTAAGACCGACGTGGAAGCCCTAGGTCTGTCACACATAGAAAGGGTGTGAGGGTGAGGAGGGGGTACAAGTGGGGGCTCAACAGCGTATCTCGGCACATCGCCGTCTAAGATATATGAGCCCCCAAACTGTATTAGGGGAGGTAATTGAGGACAGGGAAGGGGAATGGTGCAGTGAAAATAAAGTCGGCCCGTACGAGGCATTGCTCGTGAAGGGTGGTGGAACCGGCATATCTGTCACTGAATTCTACAACATTCATAACATTAAGGAACTCAGCGATGTGGAATACGTGTCCCCCTAGACATAGGTCAGTGTTTGTAGCTAGGGTGGATGTGTTGTTTAAAAACTTCCATAGCATCATTGGAAGGCTTAGTACGGTGTCGTTGTACGGTGCAAGGTAACGGTGTAGAATGTGCACTTCATGTGTTCTAACTAAGTGAGGGCTAGGGGAAGGGAACAAAGTCTCCCTAGCAAATTTAAAAAACATACGCAAAACAGGGTGATGTACATCAGATGCATATATATTCCCATTCGGATAAACAAGCCGGCTAGCAATTTTAGGCCATAACTCAGAAACTCGAGAGTTGTTCGGTTGTTTATCCAAAATAGGTTCATTATTGAAACCATAAACGGCACAAAATGCAACATAATCTAGAAAATAGGTTGCATTCCATAGCCGAAAAGATAAATGCAACCTACCTTCACATTGACATGGGGTTAGGGAACTAAGAAACTCATAAGTTAAAAGCTTATGAGTCGGGTGCCATATGTTAATCCAGTTCTCTAACCCACATGTTGTTAATAATGCAACAAATTGCTCATATATACCCATTCTTTGCAAAATAGAAAGGTCTAAATAACGAGTAGGGTTAATTTTTTGTACCTTAAGCTGTTGGAAATGTTCATATTGCTCCAAAGATACGAAAACTATCATTGGATGATCCTCATCGAACCATAGTTCTTGGCCGGGAAGTTGTTGTTGGCCCTCTGGTTGTTGTTGAGAACCGGTTTGTTGTTCTTCCCGTGTCGCTCCTGAACAAGATCCTTCTCCATGCTTTTTTGGATCTCTTGAATGGGTTCCTCAAGGTTCTTATTAGACCTATAGTGATTGATCAGGATTGAGAAGGGAAATGAGAAGTTTGAGGGATAGCAAGTGAGTGAGGGAGCTCGAGCGATTTTTAGGGTTAAGTGAATTTGTGGTGAAAAACCCGTGGAAATGAGCTGTTATATATAGACCTGGCCTTCCATTCGGCCGAATAAGTGCTCCATTTGGTCGAATGGACCTCCATTCGCCCGAATGGATGCCCTGTTTGGTCGAATGGAGAGGAGCTACGAAGAATTCTTCGCTCCCATTCGATCCAATTGCAAACAGATTCGGTCGAATGGACCATTCGCCCGAATGGAGTGTTCATTTGGGGTTCCCAAGGGCTCCCAATAATTCCCTCTGTAGGTCTATTCGGCCGAATGGGGGACTCCATTCGGTCGAATACAACCTATTCGCCCGAATTTGACTCTTCATTCGGCACTTTTATAAACTTCTCCAAATTTTGGTTAAGTTCATGGTCAATGCTCATTCGGCCGAATGGGCCTATCCTTCGGCTGAATGGAGAGCTATTTTGCAATTTCTTAGCTTGCACAAAAATCTAAATAAATCGGGTTACCTCCCGGAAATTCTTTATTTAACGTCGTTTAGCTCGACGTAGCTCGGGTAAACAAAAATAATACGAAACAAAGATCAAAGTTAAACTAACTACTTAAAACTTAACAAAACTTTAGAGAACGACGATTCGAAATTACGATACTCGATAAGTGCCAATGATTATACCAATCATTCGAATTCGACATCATCTAACCTTCTACGCTCAATGGTGTTGACTTCGTGAAGGCTACTCTCATGGAAGAGTTTTAACCGATGCCCATTAACAATGAAACTACCTCCATGATAGTCTTTCAGTTCTACCGTTCCATACGGAAATACTTGTAAAATCTCTAATGGTCCAGACCACCTCGATTTCAATTTCCCGGGGAATAAATTTACTCTTGAATTAAAGAGCAGCACTTTATCTCTTACAAGGAATTCTTATTGGATGATATGTTGGTCATCCCAATGCTTAGTACATTCCTTGTAGATATGCATGTTATGGAATACGTCGAGCCGTAGTTCTTCCAATTCCCTCAATTGGGCGGCTCGCTTCTCATAGAATAAAGTAGGGTCCAAATTAAGGGTTTGGATTGCCCACCAAGACTTACATTCCAATTTCACTGGTAGATGACAAGACTTCCCATACAATAGCCAAAACAGGGTGGTGCCAATCGGGGTTTTGTAACATGTACGGTGGGCCCAAAGAGCGTCGTCTAACTTTAGAGACCAATCTTTCTTGTTTGGGTTTACCACCTTTTCTAGAATTCTCTTAATTTCCCTATTGGCTACTTCCACCTGTCCTTGAGTCTGGGGATGGTAGGGTGAACCGACTTTGTGCACGACTCCATAATTTTTCAAAAATTTGTTTAGTTCGTGCTTAGCAAAGTGGGAACCCCCATCACTTATGACTATTTTGGGAACACCAAATCGGGGGAAGATTATGCTTTTAAAAAGCTTCATAACTACCTTGTAATCATTCGTAGGCGAGACTATGGCCTCCACCCACTTAGACACATAATCAATCCCTACCAAAATATATTGGTTCCCATGAGATGATACAAAGGGGCCCATAAAGTCAATACCCCAATAGTCTAACACTTCACACTCAAGGATGTAATTTTGAGGCATTTCATTCCTCATTGAGATATTTCCAACTTTCTGGCATCTCTCACAGCTCCTCATAAAAGTTTCAACATCCTTATGTAATGTTGGCCAATAGAAACCCGCGGTGGCGACCTTAGCAGTAGTGTTCATTATACCATGGTGGCCGCCACACACGTATGAATGATAGTGAGTTAGAATCTTGGGAACTTCCTATTCAGTGACACAACAGCGGATTATGCCGTCGGCGCAGGCATAAATTAAATAGGGGTCATCCCAAAAGAAATTCCAGACTTTACCAAAGAAAGCCTTTTTCATAGCCCTTGATTTGAATTCTGGAAGTTCTCTACAGGCTAAATAATTCGCAATATCTGCGAACCAAGGGGCTTTCCCAACTACTATTGCTGTCATTAGGGTTTCTTCAACCATTTCATCTTGGATAGGTACGTAGTCATTATTAAGCTTGGGTAACCTAGACAAATGGTCAGCTACCACATTTTCACTACCCTTCCTATCTTTCAACTCAAAATCAAACTCCTATAATAGGAGCACCTAACGGATCAACCTCGTCTTTGCTTCTCTCTTCATCATTAAAAATTTTAGAGACGAGTGATTAGTGAAAACTAAAACTTTTGAACAAATCAGATACTGGCATAGTCTCTCAAAAGCATAGACTACCGCCAGCATTTCCTTTTCAATTGTAGAGTAATTACGATGTGCTGGATCCAGTGTTTTACTGATATAACATATGACGTGGTGCTTTCCTTCCTTTTTCTACCCAAGGACAACACCTACAGAGTTATCACTGGCATCGCACATTAATTTAAATGGTAAACTCTAGTCCGAAACTTGTACAATGGCGCAGGTATTAGAGCTTCCTTTAGTCTGTTAAAGTCATTGAGGCATCTCTCATCAAAGCTAAAATCAAAATCCTTCTAAAGCAATTCATTCAAGGGTTTTTCTAAAGTAAAAAATCCTAAGATGAGGCGCCTATAGAATCTTGCATGTCCTAGAAAGGATTGTAATCCTGTAACTGAGGTAGGTATAGGAAGTTTCCTTATCACATCAATCTTAGCAGGATCTACCTCTATGCCTTTGAAAGACACTTTGTGGCCTAGAACAATGCCTTCTTGAACTAAAAAGTGACACTTCTCCCAATTTAGTACAAGATTTGTTTCTTGAAACCTTAATAAACTTTCTCAAGATGTGTCAAGAAAGTGTCAAGAGAAGACCCTCCAACAGAAAAATCATCTATGAACACTTCCATGAAGTCCTCTAACATATCAGCAAATATAGCCGACATGCACCTCTGGAAAGTGGATGGAGCATTGCATAAACCGAAGGGTATTCTCCTATAGGCAAAAGTCCCAAAAGGACAAGTGAAAGTTGTTTTCTGTACGTCGATCCTCGGGGTGGATTAGGATTTGAAAGAAACCCGAGTAACCATCTAGAAAACAATAGTACTTGTGCCTTATCAATCTTTCAAGCATCTCGTCGATGAAGGGTAAAGGAAAGTGATCATTTATTGTAGCCTTATTGAGTTTGTGATAATCAATGTAAACTCGCCATCTTGTGGTGGCTCTAGTGGGGATCATCTCTCCTCTATCATTCTTGACAATGGTCATTCCTCCCTTTTTTGGAACAACATGAACATAACTAACCCATCTACTATCTAAAATTGAGTAGATGATGCCAGCTTTGAGGAGTTTAAGGATTTCATCCTTAACTACCTCTTTCATGTTAGGGTTTAGTCTTCTTTGTGGCTCAATGGAGGAAAAATGCTCATCGTCAAGATAAATCTGGTGCATAATGAGGGATGGACTAATCCCTTTCAAATCACCTAGTGAGTACCCGATGACATCTCGATATTTCCTTAATAAAACTACTTTTTCCAACGAAATGTCATCGAGCTCAGAATTCACTATGACAGGACTACCTTCATCATCGACGAGATAGGCATATTTTAGGCTAGGAGGTAAAGGTTTCAAACTTACTTGCAGGGCAGGCTAAGGACTTTCCCCCTTTTGAATAATACCTTCCTGAACCTCACAAAGTTGCTCAAAATCTACTTCTTTGCTCTCATAATCCTGGGCCTTATCTTATTGGCCTTCCAACTGCTCATCAATTATACAAGTATCCTTATACCCAACTTCTATTTCTCTTTCCCCAAGACAATCCTCACTCTCCCTATCATCCACTTCAAGGTGGCAGACCTGTTCAACCATAGGTTTCTTTAAAAGAGGGGAGAAGACTACCTTCACTTGGGCTACTTATACCGTTATGGTGTCATCATGGCAATTAATAACTGCTCGAAGTTTTTTTTGAATGGCTCTGCCCAAGATAAGTGGAGTATAAGGGTCCTCTTCTATTTCCATTACTATAAATCGCAAGGGACCACTAGTTCTCCTACTTGAATAGGTATATCGTCAAGTTCTCCACATGGCACTTTTATACTCCTATCTTCTAATTGGATCATTTTCCTTGAAGGTCTAAGGTTAAAGGGTAGCTTTTTGGCAATTGATAGAGGCATAAGACTAATCGAAGCCCCTAGATTGGCGAGCGCCCCTTTAGGATCAAGATTTCCCAACTTTACTGGGAGGTTATAAGGATAGGGATCTCGCTCTTTTATAGGCATTTTCCCTTGTAATATGGAGCTAACCTGATGGGGGAGACTAATTACCTCTTCCTTAAGCTTTTTCTTATTAGACAATAAGTCCTTCAAGAACTTAGCATACTTTGGCATCTATGCCATAGCATCAAGGAATGGAATTTTCATCTCCATCTTTTGTAAATGTTTAAGAAACTTCTAGAACTTATCATTAAGTTGCTTCTCAAATTTCTTATAGGGAAAAGGAAGTGGGGGTGCATATAATAATTCTAATCTCTTTCTCTCCTCAATCCCCTTTTTCTTCTCTTCCTCACTCTCTACTAACTTCCCACTTCTTATCCTATCATCCTCGTCATCCCCATTTCTTTCATTTTTAACTACTGACCCCTTACCTCATTCCTCTTCTTTTTTGATTTTATCCACTCTCATCTCATCCCTCACCCATACCAAAGGTGCATTAACCGGATATGAAGGATTGTCATACTGAGTCCCTGATCTCAGATGGATAGCTTTAGCAGTGTGTTGGTTTGAGTTTGGGTGCTGAGGTGGAGGTTGTGCAGAGGGGTTAGGTTGAGGGTGAGATGGGAATAGCAGTGGTGCAGGAGGATTAGCCATTTGGGTAAGTTGAGTTTCAAATAACTTTTGCTAAGCTTGAAGTTGTTGCATTTGTTGGATGAGAGTCTGATTAATCTGAGTAAGACTCTAGTTCTGCTGAGAAAGAGTTGTTACTTGGGAGGCTAAATGGTCATTGGTTGAGGTATAACCTTGTTGTGGTTGAGAAGCCGCATGATGAGGTTGATTAGGCGAGAAAGGCGGGTTTGAACCATTTCTAGGTCATTGGTTAAACCCTAGGGGTCTATACACATTAGGCCTCGATACATTCCCATTAGATTGGTTCCCTTGGAAACCTTGGTTGTTAAACCCACTTTGAGCATTTCTGTTGTATCCCGGGTGGAAGTTTCCCTGGTTTTGGTTTGAGTTAAAGGGAGGTTTGTATGGTTGATTCGGGAAAGGTTGTTGTCCATACCCTACTCCTTGTCCCTGTCCACCATAGTTAAGGGCTGCTACATGATCAAGGTTATACCCCTAACCATCATAATTCATCACCTGCGGTTCTGGGTTATACCCTCCATAGTCAACTGCAGCAACATGCTTGGAGTGCGAACCACCACAATAAGATGTATCATGGTTGGTACCCCCACATATGTCCCATGCAAAGTGCTTTTCACGCACTGGGGGGGTGTTCGAACTACCGACTAGGCTTAATTTGGACAGCTTCTTATCAATAACTGCTTCTATCTTACTACTAATGGTGTCCAAATTGGTTGTGTCTATCATCCCTCTAGGTAGAACCTAACTCTTAGTTCCTCTCCATGCATTATTCTTAGCAACTTCCTTAATTTTGGCTTCTACCTGGGTGCAAGGAATTTTGGAAAGTTGGCCACCTGCTGCTGAGTCTAGAAGTGCTTTGGTTGAGTCATTAAGACCATCGTAAAAGAATGTGTTGAGATGGTTTTCCCCGTACTCGTGGTGGGGGCATGCTCTAATCATTCTCTTAAAACAACTCAAAGTAGCACTAAGGTTATCATCATCCTCTTGGGTAAATGATGCAATTTTCTTACGCTAATGTTGTGTTCGAACAGGATAGAACCTTTCTAGAAAAGCAGTTTTTAGTTGAGCCCAATTAACAATTAAATTGGGTTCTAAGCATTTGTACCAATATTTGGCATCTCCTGCTAGACTCAAATGAAATAAGTGCATTCGCACTTAATCTAAGCTATTAGGGCAAGGAGGGATAAGTCCACATATGTCAGAAAATGCCTCTAGATGTTGAACAGGGCATTCATTTCTTAAGCCACTAAAAGGTGTTTCCTTAACCATTCTTGTGAACTGAGGGTGTATTTGGTATGGTGTAGTAGCAACAGGGAGCACTACACCTTCTTGGAACTCTTGTGAGCCAGGAATTCCAAATTGACCAAACAATTAATGTTCGTCGATCATTGGGGATATGGATGGATTTTGGACAGAATGTGAGGTGTGTTTTGATGGGCGTTGTCTACTCACGCGTTGGATTTCAGGATTATAAGGTGTTCTTGGCTGGTTTGACCTACGCGTGTTATAGGGCATGCAAACAACAAAGTCAAAGACAACCACTAACAAAAAGAAAAACAATAAACAGCAAGCAAAAAAGAAATAAAATAAAAATATATCAAGAACAGAAAAGTCTAAATATTACGCCTTGTCCCCGGCAACGGCGCAATTTTGATAATCGGCTTTTAGGTCGTTAACTAAAAGACTAGTTATGCAAACAATATTTATACCAACTTACGAACTATACGAGTATAGTGGAGTAGGGGGTCGAACCACGAGGACAAAGGATATCAAGACTTAAATTCTTAACACAACTAAACTTTTTGGGTTTGGAAATAACTAAACTAATTAATGAGAATAGAGATTACGATAAATTACGAGGTAAATTAAATAGAGAAAAACGGGGACAAGATTAGATTCACCCTAGGAATGAAGCTTTCAAAACCAAACATGATAGGTTAGAGAAAATCTAATAATAACTAGCATGGACATCCAAGAATACGAGAGGAAGTTAGTGATTCCACAAATCACAACGAACGACCTATAATCGCCCTATGTCTCCAAAGGAGTGGCAAGACAAGATTTGCATCGGATTTCAAAAATACTTGTTATCATCATTCCTATAACCTTAGGCAATAAAGATCATAGCTTTTCCTAGGGTTTCACCAATCAAAACCCCTAAAAGAACTACTCACACATATTCATGCTCAACGACATAACGATATTCAATAAAGCATGCAAAACGATCATGAAAATAAATTAACAAGAATGAAAGCAAATCATAAACTATTCTAGCAAACGATAAACATAGAACTAAACATGGAATGAAATAAAGCGAATGAATTCAAAAGTAAGGAATAGATTAATACTCACAAAAGCTTCAATGTATTATCCACGATCAGAATTTAAATGACAAAATCCAGAACTTGGAGTACAAATGTTAAGAAAACAGAAAACTGAAAGCTAGAACTAAAAGAATTTGGAGGCTAAATAAAACAAATGGGTGGGGGCCCATTAAGGGCCCTTGACCGACCCATTTATAAAAGGGCCTAATAAAAAATGGGCTTAATGGGTCGGTCTCTTAAAAGGTCAAGTGTTATTGGGTTTTTGATGGGTCAAGTCGGGTCAATAATGGGCCTATAGTTTTCAAAACTTTTAAACACTTTCAGATAATAAATTATTTTCACTTACTTAACGATGATCCACTACCAAAGATAGGAAGTGATTCACATAAAATATCCCCCTCTATAAATAAAAACTATACTCTCTTTGGACGGCCCGGCCCGACTCGACCCGTTATACATCTCCCTTGACCCGGCCAGGCCCGTTTTGAATCTTCTTTTACCTGACTCGGCCTGGCCCATTTTACTTGTGACCCATCCTGTCCCTGACGTGACCCAATGCACAGGTCTAGTTATAGCAAAGCATAAAATAATTACGAAAACCCTAAAACGCCTATGGGCTAGACCTAAAAAGAAGTAGTTGTTTTGGAGAAAACACTGTCATTCAACCGAATTCAAGACCCATTCGGCCGAATACAGCTCCATTCGCCCAAATGCGCTTCCATTCGCCCATTCCAGAGGCTCCGAAGAATTGCTCTTTATCCACCATTCGCCAGAATGTAGGGTCTGATTTGGCCGAATGGAAGCTCATTCGCCCGAATGAGTTCCATTCGGCCTTCCCAGAGACCATGGAAAACGTTCTCTGAGGATTGTCCCTCATTCGACCAAATCTGGCTCAAATTCGGTCGAATCTGCACCATTCAGCCGAATGTGTCTCAGATTCGGTCGAATCTGAGACCATGCATTCCTCTTTTCACTTCTCTCCTTTCTGAACACCGTGGGATCTTCATGAGTGACTTGAAACGTTTACCCAAGCTATGATATGCGTGTCAAAGGCTCGAATGCATCGCATTTCACCTCGAAATCATCAAAAATACCTGAAATGAACTTAAGACAACTCAAAGACAAGATCAAGGTGAAATCAAGCATAATATGCATAAAACCAATATAAAACTACGAGACTTGACACTAAAACAAGGTAGTAAACATGCTCTAAAACGAGCACATCAAGCGCCCTTTCAGTGGTTGCTTGCCTCCCGCTCGTATTCTTCTGTTTCTCACCTCATCTTGAATTAAGTGACATCTTAACAATCCTTTTGAGCGGACGCTCAAGTTTTTTTAACTTAAGAGTCCTCTTTGCTCTTTTTGGAGCAATCTCTTGACTTCTCTTCTCTGTATTTCTACTACATAATCTTATTTCTTGATTCTCGTGCCAAGTAGATACCTGCATCAAGCAAATAAAAACACGCATAAAAGTACAAAAGACATGGGAAATAAAGAAAAATAGAACAGGAATAAGATAAATGACCCTAAGTCCAAATCATGCATAAAATGATGTGATTTGGCATAAAAATAGGGCGAGTTGGAGCCAAAAGTGTATGAAAACTCTACTAGAAAGGCACAAATGAGTGACATAAATGTCACTCATCTAATTTTCCCCAAGCGTGGCCTTTTCTCGTCCTCAAGTAAGACTCTAGGACAAAGAAGAAAGAGCATCAAATGAACTAACACTACAATTAAAAAAACTAAAACCTAACTTACTTTCGTAGAAATCATGGTTGATTTTAGGATTAATCAATAAGCCCTTTAAACCTCCTAATCACTTAAGAGGACAAGTGTGTTCTCATAAGGGTTTCTTGGTTGGTGACTCATAACTCTCAAAACAAAAAGAAAAGCAAGGAAAGAATTTCAAAACTAAAAAGTTAAATAAGAAAAACGAAAAAGAAAAATAAGAGAGATGTAATGAGTTGGCACTCAAGGGACAACATCATGATGGATATCTAACTTTATAAACAATAATAAAAGACATGGTAAATAATGCATAATAATGAATAAAGGATAACTAAGAAAGAGTAAGTAACTATATCTCTCATGCACCTAAACTAAAGCACAACCATGTTCTACCCGAGCCTCGTTTCCACTCTAATGGAATTTGCTCCTCATTACTCCTTGAGGGAGTTGAACAAGTAATACAATAGGGGTAATGACTAATGACTCGACGTCTTAATTACCATGCTCACTCAATATGCTTAACCTTTGCCTCCTTACACCAACTATGACTCAACTTCCTAGAGTCAAAAGGACTTCGGGGTAGAATATGAATAAAATGGGGAAAGGATTTGGAACAAAATAGGGAAAGGCTTTGGATAGTGGTGTTAGGCTTAGTTTAATGAAAAATATGATTTCTATGATCTTGGCCTTCACCTCCTTCCTAGGCCTTGGGCCTCATAATTCAATGAAATGCCATCTAGTTTCCTCCCCCAAGCTTATTAATGAACATATTTGAGTTTCTCTTTCTCAAATCCTCACAAAACATACTACATCCATATTTTATCATTTTCCTTTCCTCATTTTTTTCTTCTTTTTCTCTTTTTTATATATATTTTTTCTTTTTTTATATTTCTTTTTTCTGATTTTTTCTGAATTTTCTTCCTTGAAAGAGATTACAAAAGAGGAGTATTTCTAAATAGATATTATTTAAGAAGACACAATTGTTGTCCCCTTAAGCTTCATGACTCCTAAATCACCATCCAAACACTCATATCAATCTTCTCGTCAAAGAAATCCCATCAAGATGGAAGTAGTAAAAGCATATAATGGTCAATGGTTATCAATATGGCTAATTTTGGACAAATTTAAGCTCAAGTAGGTAGAAAAGGGTAGGAAAGATATAATATACAAGAAATGAATAAAGGTTAATGGTTAAGGAAGAAGGAATAGGGTTCAAAAGTACCTTTGTCTTTCCCTAAGTAGTTCAATTACGGTCGCGAGTAGGCATTAGACAAGTTCTTGATCAAGGCACGACATTAAGGATCTCTGCCACTCAATGAAAATCATGTTGATGGCTTCTAAACGTTTCCTCACCATGGTTGCAAATGCTAATCCTAAGGATTTCACTCAGCAAGGGAAAAGGTGGGGTACTTAGCTAGGGTTCATAATCACAATAGTTCCTTAGCTACCTTAACAAAAGTCCATTCTAAACTCTTTCCAATGCAATTTAAGTCTAAACCATGTAAACTCTTAAAGTTTAGGAAGTATAATATTCAACAAGATGTATGTCCTATTTATGCGTGACTCTATGCAAGAAAAACAAATCAAAAAGGAAAACAAACTACTTACCTTGCAAAGTAAAACTCAAAATGTTTTTCGATTTTCTAGATTTTTGCAAAGGAAAAAAAAGAAAAGAAAACAGGAAGGTACATACATAAGAGTATGATATGGGAAAGGTTATCAAATAATCAATACAATCAATAACTAACCATAGTCATCAAAATCAATGGTTTCCGGCTAACTAATCCTCAAAAAAAGGCTAAATGCCTTCAACAATAAAGTGTTATATATCCTCAAAAAATCAACTTCCTCTAGACTAAAAAAATGGAAAACAAAGCAATGAAAGAAATAAAGAAAGGGAACAAGAAAGATTACACCTTAACCTCTTGCTTTTGCTCATCTGCCAACACTCATGAACAAATAATAGTTAGTAGAGTGTTAACCAATGGTCACTTAAAAGCAAAAAACAAGAGAAACACAAGAATAAAAGTTCTTACTCTAGTTCTAATCACAAATAAACAAGAAAATAAAGCTATACATGGATTATACAATGGAGGAAGAGTAGAAGAAGCTAAAACCCAATCCCTTTGAAATAACCCCCCAAGCTTAAGTGAAGCATAGTCCTTGGCATGAAATCTAAGAAATAAAAGGGGGGGTCATTCATTCGGGATATAACTAGCTAGAATTAGGGTCCTTACACTTCTTATGCCTCTCCTCATCGTCATGGGAAGAGACGTTGTAGGTTTGGTCAACATCGAGACGATGCATCTTTGTAGGGCGGCCAGTCATACCGCGGATGATCAAGGTAATTCTTGAAGGGTGGCACACCTACTGGGCTATCCCACCCACTTGTCAGCCCGGTCCATCATACGGATAGGTGAGACCACCTCGATATTCATATCCCTTACTCTTAGTATAACCATAGGGGGAAAGAAAGGGGGTATGACACCAGAGACAGAATGTCCAATATGGGTAGGTGGGTGTGTTATCCCTAGACCATGAGGGGATGGGAATAAGTTGAGGGGATCATAGGGATAATTAATGTAGGGGGAAAAATCCCAACGGTTAACATGATAGTTATAAACTTTTAGATTGACTTCCCATCTTCTCTCTTTAATTATACTTATCCTTTTCCTTGTTAGTTAATTCTAGAAGGTTATAGAAGACAAAAACCATAAGGAGTGCTTCCACATAACTCACCTCTATTTTAAGCTTGGGATCCTCTTAGAAATGGGAAGATCTAGGATAGGCGGCCAACCTCTTGGAGAGAGCGATGTGCATAGACCAAGTGAGTAAGGATGCAGCTCTATGGACCTCCCGTAGGGTTGACTTTCAGTTTGAAAGTCGGTCTTTAGCGGGTCATCATTACTTGACTTAGAAACGCAAACATCTGGGAAAGAGAAAGCACAGTGAGCCTCACTTTTTGGAGTTGGTCCCAGTTTACACTATGGTGGAGCAAGTGTCATCCCTGCCACCCCATAATCTCTCTCTCCAAACCAACTTACCTCATCCCATTCAAATCAAAATAGAATAAGTACCTATGACTAAGAAGAATAGAATGTTGACCATAGGGTAAGATAATCTTATGAGGGCAAGTGACTAGTTCTCGGGAATCATAGTATCCCTTTGAGCCTGAACTTAGCCCTGCATTAACATATTAACCTTCCAAATTTTTTCCTCTTAGTTAAAAGAAGGGTAGGGGATATGGGAAAAAAACATACCTCCTTCATATCTAGGTGGGGCTATATGGGCACTAGAGGCATGTGGCTGCTATACATTGTGTGTGGGGATCTTCCATATATTACCTCCTGCCTGAGATATATCAATCAGCTTGAAGATGAATTACGAAGATAATGGGTGAAAAGAGAGACGGGTTCGTGTTAAAAGAATTATGGGCTCAGCAAAAATCACGTATGAGCGTTGTTTAATAGGATGAGGAATCGGTCATTACGACACCCACTATCAGAAAACCTCGACTTCACCTATTATGAGTAATGGTCAAGTAAGGTTTGTGATCCACAGAGAATGACTTCTAATAGATATCGAATTCTAGCAACTTGAATACAACCCAGCTCTGACTAAAATGAGATAGGATTGTAAGTCTGCTAAAAATGCTAAATTCGAGGTTCTAAGGATTTATTCTATAAGAGAAAAGTGCTAGGGGTTTCAGGATTCAACACCAATTCCTGACATAAATAAGCCAAAGCTAAAGATTGGACACAAAATGAGATAACATGGGGCTCAAAACTCACTATCGATCTATGCGCCGAACCTAAAACATGCTGCAAGGAAGGGGTTTCAACCAGGAACCAACCTCTCAGTCATCTTCAAGGAAACAAGAACTACAATTAGGAATTCTTGCCTAATTATTATCTAAAGAACCCCAAGTAACACAATAAGGACTACACAATAAACCAATAACTCAAAAGTCAACAAATCTAATATCGGGTCACTACTTAAATCAACATTTTTCAATGTCTTTGACCTAAGAACATGAATAGGAGAAACATATATCCCCAAATCTAGGATCCATCCCAAACTCAACATCAAATCACCTAATTATTTATCAATGAACTAACTCCAAACTTTAATCAATATCCATGCTCGAAATTGGGTTTTCACCCTATCCCATAACAAATATAACTACTCATGCTTTAGGCTAATAAACAATATCAAATTGATCAAGGGAAACATATCTTGAAATTTGAATAATCATTAACTACTTTATGATTGAAACCTAGAGTTAACAAGCTTAAATCAAAGCAAAAACAGAAAACAATAAAAAAAAACAACGAAATCTTAAGCAAGATAAGGGAAAGAAAATACTGATTTATATAGATAAATATGAAGGTTTAACAAGCCTTGATGCAATTCATTGATAATAGAAAAATTTAGGAACAAATTTTAAACTAAACTAGCAATATTTAATGGAAAAAAACTCTAAAAACTATGCTATCTACTTTCTAAAAATAGGCTAGAAACTAAAAATAATGATCTCCTATGCCATCGCTACTGCCTCCCCTTCAATAAGCCTCGTAAAGAATTCCAAAGTTGTACAAAACTTACGTAGTATAGACCTGAGCAGGAGTTAAGGCCAAGTTATGAGCACCCTCTCATAAGCGAAAACCTTATGCTTTAGAGAAAAAAGTGGGCGCTCAGTTCACATGTTGAGCGCCCATATAAGGGAAAGTTCTGAGCACCCTCCCAATGGTTGCTTGCCTCCCGCTCATATTCTTCTGCTTCTCACCTCGTCATGAACTGAGCCGCCACTTAAGAATCCTTCTGGGCGGCCGCTCAGGTCTTTTTTACTTAACAGGCCTCTTGGTTCTTTCTAGAGCAATCTCTTGGCTTTTCTTCTCGACTTTTCTACTACATATTCTTAATTCTCAATTCTTGTGCTCATGCCAACTAGATACCTACACCAATCCAACAAAAACATGCATAAAAGTAGGAAAGACACAGGAAAAAAATAAGATAGAAATAAGACAAATGCCCCTAAGTCCGAATCATGCATAAAATGATACGATATAGACAAAAACAAAGGGGTGAACTTCAGCCGAAAGTGTATGAAAACTCTGCTAGAAAGGCACTAATGAGTGACATAAATGTCACTCATCATATATCTCTATTGTATACCTTGGGTGTCCTATGTTGTATAAAATTGTTACCAGTGTGGGAAACTATTCAATTCCGACATGTTCTCATTGTTAAGTGTTTATTTTTCCCTTAGGCTTGAGATTTAGGTTATTTATTTTTTAAAATATATTAACCAAATAATACTTGGAATTTTTCCCATGATTTATTAAGCATTATGAACTCTAATCAATTTACTCAAACAATTTTATGTGAATAGCTTCAAAAAGACAATAATGATAGGGTTAGGGAACGATATTCACAATACCTACTATCAAGAAACCTTGACTTAACCTAATTGATAAGTCCTCTTTTAATGTGTTGATAGAGGTGTTTTAGGATGGTTTTTGATGTTCTTCATGGAGTTTTATTGGTTTTTATAAGTCTTAGCCATTTCAACTCACTTATGTGCAATTGAGGGAAATTATGGAGTTGAAACGACATGTTGAACTTGGAGGAATGATGAAGAACGATCTATATTTGAGCAAGAACGATCTACCTTTGAGCGAGAAAGATTTTAGATGATGAATATCAGTACAAGCTACTAGAGCCGCTACCAGAGGCAAAGGGGCAGCTAGCAGCGGCACTTACAGCAAGCAAGAGAAGAAGAATGTTGCCTTAGCCGCTGCCAGTGGCTAAATAGCAGCTGGCAGCGGGTCTTCCAGAAATTCGCAACTTCAGTGTTTTCTAGCGGCATTTTAATTAAGTAAACTTTTGTTTTGGGCCGTCTTAGGTTAGGCATCTGTAGTTTAGGTTAGTTAGGGGAGGTACCTATAAATAATGTTTGTAATCTAGGGTTTTAAAAACACTTTGGAGATTGGAGAAAAAGCTTAGGTTTAATTTTCCTCTTTGTTCTTTGGTTTAATAAGAACTCTATGGAAGCCTAATCTATATTCTTGGTTAATGTAAGTTATGATATTTCTCTTCTATTAATATATATTGAATGTTTACTATTCTCTTGTGTTATTTCATGATTTGCTTGAATCAAATACTAGGTTTGGTTATTTGGATTCGCTTGCATCTATTTAATCTTACCAAAGTAGTGACTTTAGGTTATTAATGCATGCTTTATGATTGATAACTTGAAGGGAGAATAGTATTATTGAGGGAATTAGACTGCTTGTGTTAATTTCGTCAATCCTTGTTGATTTCTTTGCTTGATTGCTTCTTGTGAATGATTTAGAGTGCTTATCTTGAGTTGTTCACTAGAAAGGGTTAGAAAGGAACGCTTTGTTATTTCTAGCTAATTCATGAGAATACAAAATTTTGGAATTCTACAACATGGTGTTCAATGGTGTTAATTGAGGAGACTTCTATGATTAACTTGTAGTTCATAAGTGGATTTCAACCAACCAAGAGTGCTCTTTTCACTGATTTGTCATTTAACTAGTTTCGGTTATAATTAGGTTATTAAATCTATCTTGCTATTGCAAACCCCCATCTTTATTTAGTTTATTATTTTGTTAAGATAATTTTACGTAGATTTTCAGTTATTAAGTATCTCTTCTCCGTGGATACGAACTTGACTTCCCTAGCTACATTCATTTGAAGTTAGATAAGTTTTGATTTTATTTGGTAGCCTACGACAAGGCACACCACTAATACAAGTAATGGGCATGTAAGTGTTGAATCCACAGGGAAAAGCTTCTAATAGCTATCGAATTTTAGCAGTTCGACTACAAGCTAGCTTAGACTAAAGCAAGTATTAGGATTAGATCAAACTAAAATCTAGTGCGAGGTTCTAAAAGTCTTGTTCTATAAAGGTAAAAGCACAAGGGTTTTGGGATTCAACACCTATTCCTAACATAAGTGAGCTAAAACTGGGAATTTGACTCAAAATGAGATAATATGAGGCTCACTAACTCACTACCGACCTATGAATTAAACATAAAACATGCTAAAATGAAGGGATTTCAACTAGGAACCAACCTCTAAGTCATCTTCAAGGAGGGGCATTACAATTGGGATTTCTCGCCTGATTGTATTCTAAAACATCCAAGCAACACAATATATTCAAATCAACAATTAATAGCTTTCAAGTCAACAACATTTAACATCGGGTCACTACCTAAATTTGCATTTTGTCAATGTCTTCTACCTAGGAACACAAATGGAAGAAATCTATATGGACAATCTAGACTTCAACCAAAACCCGACATCAAATCACACATAAATCATTAAGAACCCAAATTCATATTCTAAACATCATCCATGCTTGGGATTGGGTTTTCACCCTATTTCCTAACTAATCTAACTATTCATATTTAAGACTAGCAGACATCGCAAAATTAAATAAACAATACATACTACCGAATTCACGAATAACGATTAACTATTATGCAATAAACTTGAATTCAACAAGCATAAAACCAAACAAAACATAAAATAGATGAAAATTACGAAATATAAAGCGAGAGAAGGTGAAAGAAATACTGATATATAGATAAAATTCTAATGTCCAACAAGTTTTGATGCAAAATAGCAAAAATCGAGAAATATTTCTTCAACTTATCTAAGAATTCTTGTAATGGAAAAGTGAAACACTTAACTATTCTCTCTACTCTCTAAACCTAGGCTAAACTAATGTTCTAATGAATCAATCCCCCTCTTTCTTCGTGCTTTTCTTAACTTTAAGCCTGTAGAAAAGTTTTAAAAGTACATGAAAGTCACCCAATATCATTTTAAGCAGGCACTCAGTTAAAGGGAAAGCTCTCTCTCATAAGCTAGAAATATGCACTTTAGTGAACTAAGCGGTCACTCAGTACAACCATGAGCGGCCGCTTAGGCCTTAAAGCGCCCTCTTGGATTCTACTTGATGCCCGCTCGTGACTTTCTATCTGCTTATTTCCTTTGAACTGAGCGGCCTCTCTGGATAGAGCAAGTGCCTGCTCAGGCCTTTTTCTCTTAAGAGGCTTCTTGGTTTAATTTTTGAGCGGCCTCTTAGCTTCTCTTCTCGACTTTTCTACTATGCATCTCCATTCTTTAGTTTTCATGCTTGAGCTTATTATATATCTTCATTAAACCACAAAACACGCATAAAAGTAGAAAAGATAACGGAAAATTAACGAAAATATGCCAAAAACACGAGAAATGCCCCTAAGCCTAGACTATGCACAAAGTGATGCAAAATAGGATAAAACAGGATGAACTCGGGCTAAAAAGAGTAAGAAAATCTACTAGGAAGATACAAATTAGTGACATAAATGTCACTCATCAAATAACAAGGTTGTAGATAATGTCTTCTTCTATGCCACTTCAATTTCACTCAAATGACATGAAAATAACTAGTCCTAGTGAATTAGGTAACAAACTAGGAGATACCTAGTGAATGAGGTAACAAAATAGGAGATATCATCTTCTACGCCAATTCAAGTGCTTAAAACCTTTCTCTACACAATTAGCCTAGTGGAATTCTAACAAAAAAAATAGTACTGTTCACTGGAGAGACCTAGTTTTCACTAAATATGCCTATAAATAGCAGCTAGCAAGTTTATGTGATTTTTTATAGTACTCTCTTAAGCAAAATACACTCACATATGTAGAGTTCTATACATCTCTTTTGAAAAGAGGGGTTTACATTTTTAGGGAGTTCATAATTGAAATTTTACATGGTCTATGAAAGGTTATAGTAACCATGGTGCCACTCTACACAGTACTTATCTTAGGCTATGGTCAGTCAAGTGGTGGCTCCTCTTTTAGCCCGTTTAAGTCAATGCTATAAATTATCTTGTTTGCTACTTTACCCTCTTTCTTTTCAAAATGGATTTTATTACTCACAATAATCCCTTTAAATGGAACTACAAGTTCATAGCCATAGATGTCATATCTAAGGTCATCATAGTTGTGATCCTAGCTCTTCAGGTTAGGTGTAGTACTAAAGGAAGGTATTACTGATCAATTACTAGTTTCCATTTTTCTACCCTAAATAAATTTCTTGTGGTTATAGTGCCCTTACTAGGGGCCTCATATGGTCATATAGGTGTCAACCTAGTTGTTCAATTCAATATTACTCAAGCTATTATTTTGCTTATAGTGCTTTTATTTGTTCTTGAATTTCGTGAGTCTTTGTATGATTTTCCAAATACCATGAATTATGGTAGTAGATTAGTGAGGGTTCCTTCTCAAGTTAAATCTCTAGGTTGTGTTCAAAATGATTTAAATGAAAAAGATAATAATAATGATGGTTTAGGGAAATTAGTGGACAATCATTGTGGTTTTTAATGAAGGTGGTTTGGATGAAACTTCTTGCTAATCACAACATATTATCATATGATTTGCAAATTATTAATATTGTAATTTTACATATATTACTTTATTTTATTAGAATATGGAATTTCAAGTTTAATATTGTTGATGTAGGTTCAAATTTCAATATTATAAATTTCAATAATACATAATATAATTTTAATAATATATAATATTTTTTAACTGTATATATCTCTATTGTATACCTTAGAAGTCCTATGTTGTATAAAATTATTAGCAGTTTGGGGACCTATTCATTTCCGCCATTCTCTCATCATGATATAAAGAAGGATCCTATGAAGCTCTAACCGGATTAAGAACACAAAGTTATGGGAACCCAAACAATGGAAGAACAAAAGGAAAAGAATAAGAGTCAAAATAAAGAGGACTCCGGTCGAGTGTGTAGAGGACTCGACCGAGTGGAAGTACTAAAACATGCATAAAGTGGCTTCCAGGTGAAAAGATGAAGAAAACAAGGACACTCAGTCGAGTGTGCAGAGCACTCGATTGCTCCCTTCTCTAGCAGCCAATTCTGACCTGATTCAAAAATCTAAAGAAAGAGCATAGACTCGATCGAGTGCTCCCTGTACTTGTTCGAGTATCTTTGTTCTAGGCCGATTTTCTACACATATTTTATTGAAGTCCAAACTCTTTGTAAATAATCTTACGCTTTTCTAGGTTATTTAGGATGGTTAGAATATGCTAGATTATAGTATTACTTTAGATGTTCATATGTTTCATTATATCGTCTTAAGTTCTCTCTAGATTTCTGATTTTGTTCTCTAGTTTTTCATTGAATCTTGGATTTGCAACACTCTAGTCTTGTAACAACAGAACTTGGTTTGTTTTATATTCAATAATCTTAGTATTATATTCTCTCTATTGCTTCAATATCTGGTATTGATCATGTCTATTATTATCACTTTAATTGATTTGTCATTCAATATGTATGAGTAGATTCTTATATTAATCTAGGATCCCGATTAACCCTAGTATGGATTAGGTATAGACGAATCCTGATAAATGCATAAAATTAGTTCCTTTAATCTTAAATTGGCTTTAGTTCCATTAAGAGGCTAGACGTAGTTGATTAATGGCTTGAATTAGGTTCACGGCGAGAGTCGATTCATAATTTACATTAAAATCATTGGCTAAGGTGTGATTGATGATCACAAAAGTAGACATCATGACCATTAGGACTATTATAATGTCGTGTTTAATATATTTCTATTGCATGAATCCAAGAGAGTAGGTAGGATTTCTTTAGGGGCAAGCTATTGATACTCGAGAGAGATCCTTAGTATTATTTAGGGCATATTTGTCTTAGAAATTTCTTTATGTGTCGAATTCAAGGGATTGAAATAGAAATCTATATCTAACTCCTATTAGTGGGGATTTATTGAGATATTTGTTTCATATTGATATCAGTCTAGTATAATTCGTATCCTAGTTCAATTTAGCTTAGTCCTTAGTTAGAATATCAATCTCTTTAGTTCGTGACATTCCTAGTAGAAATTAGAATTGCCATAGACAACATTAGAGCCCGATAGTCTTTTGAGATTTTGACCCTACTTACCCAAACTACATTAGTTTAAATGAATAGGTTACTTTTTATAGTGTAGCCACAACTCGGTTAGTATATCATAATGCCTTTCTATGTAATCTTAAGACATTAAGTAAACTTGATGTTTCCTCTTCTCCTAAAGAAGAACTCACACTAACTGGATAAAGGACAAAGGACCTAATAATTCATTCCTTAGATTTGATGATAGAGACTTCATCTCCACTTTTGAGGCCTTCTTGTTCTCTTTAAGCTCACTCTTAATTTCATCATATCCAATGACGAGATGGAGATATTCTTGAAATGTTATAGCGGGAGTAGAATCAAAGTGTTCCCTCATCATCCTCATCTTCTCACTAGCACCATGGGTTTTATCTCCACTCAACAAAACAGAAACGAATAATTATTCATATACAAATGCTCATGCAAAATATCAATAATTGTGTTTTCAATTAAATTAATATCCATGCAATCACCCATGTTGGATGGGCATTTTATGACATGTGCCAAACTAGATTCTACCTTATCATTAGCAACTTTTAAAGTCAATTTGCCATTCCTTACATCAATAATAGTTCTTGTAGTTGCTAAGAAAGATCTTCCTAGATGATCGGCACATCGGGGTCTTCCTCCATATCTAAAACCGCAAAGTCAAGAAGAATTGTACAAGAAGTTAAGAGCGGAATTTGGCAACATGTTTTGAATGTAATGTTATAAATGAGTTTGCATTCTTACTAATATCTTTTATTATATTTGCATTTTATTGTAATATTAGTTTCTATCTTAATATAATATTTTTATAAAATTTGTTTTTAAAGTAATATTATTTTCTATCTTAATGTAATTTTTTTAAGTTTTTGTTTTAATGTAATATTAGTTTCTATCTTAATGTAATATTTTTATTAAGTTCATGTTTTATTGTAATATTAATTTCTATATAAATATAATGTTTTTTCTTTGTGTTGTTAAATTTATTATATTATCAAAATTATTAATTAATAACTTTTATTTATTATATATATTCAGGATTTAACTTCAATCATAACTTTTGTTGAAAAAAAGGACTACGTTGTAATGTAAAATCATGCCTTTGAAAAATCAACTCATTATAACATCTAATCCATTTATCAATTTTATCTTCTGCAACTCATTATTTCTTATTCACAAATCTTATCTTCTGCAATAACCTTACTGAGCACAAATCTTATCTACCGCAACTCATTATGTCTTCTTCACAAATCTTATCTTCTGCATTTACATTCTCTACTTAGCAAAATATCTTTTACAACTCATAATGTCTTATTCAAAAATCTTATCTTCTGCAATGACCTCATCAACTGAGCAAAAAACTTATTTTCTACAACTCATTACGAAATCTTCACAAATCTTATCTACCTCAATCAATGAACATGTATTATTGTTAAAGAACATGGCCTATATATTACTCCCTCCTTTTATATTACAATTTGTATTGCCAACATCTTCATTTTGAAATTACTTCCTCCATAGTTTTTTTAATCATTTTTCAATCACAAAATGAGCTATGAGTTTAAGTCATCTACTTCAAATGATAAAATATACGAGCACATGGTAATGAATTTTCTAGAAGAGAATGATGAATTCCAAATGGTTGAGGATATAATAAAATATGTTGTAAACTTTACAATTCAACAAATTAAAAATCACGATAAACGTGACAAAAAAAAGAGGATAGTTATACCAAGAGATCGTGAAGGAGCACACAATCGTTTGGTTGTAGACTACTTTAGTGACACTCCACTCTATGTAGAAGACATGTTACGCCGAAAGTTTCGCATGCGTAAACCTGTTTTTGTTCGTATTGTGAATACCTTGAGTGCAAATGACCGCTACCTTCAGCAATTACCAGATGCCACTATGTGACTCGGCGCTTCAACTCTGCAAAAAAGCACGATGGCAATAAGGATGTTAGCATATGGTTGTGTTGCTGATCAAGTTGACGAGTACTTGAAACTTGGTCCAACTACGGAAAGGGAATATCTTATCCACTTTGTAGATGGAATGATTGCTCATTTCTTACAAGAGTACTTATGAAAGCCAAAAGTCGATGATCTTCTTCATCTCCTTAGAAAAGAGGAAGAATGTGGTTTTCTTGGCATGATTGGGAGTATCGATTGCATGCATTGGCAATGGACAAAATTGTCAAGCTTGGTGGAAAGGAATGTATCAAGGAAGATCTCGAACAACAATTGTCATCTTAGAAGTTGTTACTTCATATGATTTTTGGATTTGACATGCCTTTTTTGGGAAACCAAGGAGTTGAAATATAAACATACTTCAATGTTCTCCTGTATTCGACGATATTTTAAATGGTCAAGTTGTTGCTTGAAATGAGCTTTAATCAAGCTCAAACTCGAGTCAAGCTCGAGAATTGAGTTTTCGAGTCGAGCTCGAGCTTTGGTTTTATGGCTCATGAGCTTTCAAGCTCGAGTTTGAGTTATCGAGCTCGAGTCGAGCTTAGGCAGACTCGAGCTCAACTCGGCTCATAAGCATCCCTAGGCATACTTACAATAAGGGATATTATATATAACTAATGGGATCTATCCAAAATGGGCAACTTTTGTTGATGTTACAACTGCTCTACAAACTCCTAAGCAACAATTGTTTACTTTAAAACAAGAGTGTTAGAAAATATGTTGAGCTTGCATTTGGAGTGTTACAAGCTCGATTTGCATAATAAGAAAACTTGCTTTGGCGTGGAGTGTCAAGATATTATGGAGAATCATGATTTCTTGTATCATCATTCACAACATGATCGTGGAAGACGAGCGTGGTAGTTATGCTAATTATAAAGATCTCAGATACTTTGATGGTAAACAACCTAAAAATATAGCAAGATTTAAGGCAATAAGAAATATTGTATGTGACAGACAAATGCATGTCTTTGAAGAACGATCTTATTGATCACATTTGGGGCATGTTTGGGATATCGAATATGGATTAATCGCTATTGTATGTTCATGAGTATTTTTTATGTATTTCGGTAATTTTCTCTAATGCACTTAATATATTTTTAGGTTTGATTTAATGTACTTTTAGGTAATTTAATGTATATTTATTTTACTTTTATGCATTTTTATGTATTTTTGAACTATAAATTAACATAGATTTTTTATAATCCTAATTAACTTGGTAATTAATAATTAATAACCAAAACTACATTACATAATATTTAAATGAAATGAAATTTTATGGTGAGAATGTGAGATAAATGTAAAGTAGAAAATAGAGTATTGATGTGGGAAAAGCAAAGGGAAGAGGATTGAGATGATGAAAGAGATAGCGGAAAATAATATGGTCTTGTTTATTAGGTGCTGCTATGGCAGTTTTGTAGTGATTGTTTATGAAGTTTGTACTTTTGGTACCACAAAAAGCAGACGAAGAGTAAAAAGTTGGAAGTTGATGCAAGTCAAGGAAGTAGGCCTAGGTTGCGGCCTTGCACTGGTGCTATTTGGTTTGAATTTGAAGATCTTGTGAGGGCAACTAATAATTTCTCTCGAAAGAATTTTATTGGCCGTGGTGGCTTAGGAATGGTATACAAGGGAGCATTACCAGATGGGAAAGTAGTTGCAGTCAAGAGGATTACTGAACCCAACATTGAAAGGAATTCTGATTTTAGGAATGAAGTAGCGATAATTAGTAACCTCAGATATCGGAATCTGGTACCAGTCAAAGGATGTTGCATGATTGATGATACTGAAAACGATGATGATTGTGGAGGACAACAGGGATGACCATCTCTTTCAGACTTCGAACCCAAGTGGCGCAACCATAAAACCATTAATGTGGCCTCAAAGAAAATGCATAATATTGGAGGTGGCAAGGGGGTTAGCTTATCTCCCCCATGGAATAAAACCTGCGGGATATCAAGGCTACAAACATTCTCTTAGATTCTGGTATGTAAGCAAGGGTGGCTGATTTTGGCTTAGCAAAAGAAATTAAGGGAGGGCATTCTCATCTCATTACCAGAGTGGCAGGTACTCATTGCTATTTGGCCCCTGTATATGCGCTTTATGGGCAACTTACTGAAAAGAGTGATGTCTACAGCTTTGGGGTGGTGGTTTTGGAGATAATGTGCAGCAGAAGAGCTCTTGATTTGTCAACTTTAGGGTCCTCCACCATTGTATTAATAACAGATTGGGCATGGTCTTTGGTTAAAGAAGGAAGAACGTAAGAGATTCTCGACGCTTTCCTGTTAAGAGAGGGGGATAACATGGAGCTGAATCCAAGGGGGATAATGGAACGATTTGTACGAGTTGGTATTCTATGTGGCCATGTTGTGGTTGCATTAAGGCCTACAATCTCAGAGGCGGATCTGGCTTGTGTCCTGGTGGGTCAAATGACTCACTAATTGACCCAAAAAAAAATTTGGATGTGTTTTTTAGTATTATTATTTGGATGTTTGGTAAAAAAAATTTATTACATGTTTTATTGTCGATTGTGACTGATCAGACGGAAAATCCTTGAAGACTCACCTTGATGATGATAATATGTTCATATTTGCTTTATACGTTTTAACTTGATTAAATGTAGTTGATGGAAGTCAAAGAACACCACCTTATGATATATGTCATGCATGAAACACGGTTACTATGTGATTACTTGTATTATTTGTTTGTTTTGTGGCTTGGATTACTTGCTTGTTGTCCAGATATAGTCGAAGAATTCAAAGCTTTTAAGCTGCTGAATTCTTGCTGAAACTTCTCTTAAAAACAAGGAAGTAGTTACATGATGGACTCTTGAAGGTTTAAATTCAAATGGCTTAAAGATAAGTTTGAATTTCAGTCTTCCTAGCTTTATGGGATTGAAAAAGTACTGTTGAAGATATCCCCATTCAAATATTATTGATCGTGCCATTCAAAATAAGAAGACTCATTCAAATCTGTAACGGCTATTCGGTCAAGACCTTTGAAGCATACTTCAGTAACTGCCCGAGCATCATGGAACAAATTCTGAAGCAGTTAGTCAAAGACCTAACATCCGATTCAAGAGCAACGGTATTATTGAATATACTGAAGACTATCCGTTGCGAGAAGAAACTCTTTAAATAGAGTGAGCTGAAGCTTGAAGATTAAGAAGTTCCTCAACAAGATACACAACACAAGCTGCAGAAAACTCAAACACTTTCCTCTCTAGAGCTTTATACTTTAATTGTATTTTAGATTGAGAGAAAAGAAAAGAAAGTCTCTTTGAGTGAGAAAAAGAAAATATCAAAAGAAAAAGAGAGACTTATTTTGAGTAGATTTATAATACTCAAAGATTCAGAAAGAAAAAGTAAGAAGATTTTTATTTCTAGGAATTGAGATGCTAGAGTGTAGCTAGGGTAAGCTACGGTATAGAAGATTGGGTGATAATCTTCGAAGGTGGCTTTAGGTCTCTAAAGGAGGAAATAAAAGTCGTTAAATCCTACGGGTAGGAAACCCTAGGCGGAAACGTAGGCACATTGCCGAACTTCGTAATAAATAATCGTCCCCCTTACTTTTGCATTTACATATTCGTTTTGCCTTATGTTCTTTATACATCTCGTATCAGCCCAATCAAGTCAAAAAGCCTGAAACACACTTCAAAGCCCTTGAAACCAGTTTTATTATTTTCTGCATTTGAAAACCCGTTTAAAAGCCTTTAAGCCTAATAGCGAAAATCGACCATACTCTATTCACCCCCCCTCTAGAGTATTTTAATCCTTAACTATCTCCTATTGATTCTTCAATCCTGAATCATCACTGATCTCCGATGCACTCAAATTCCAGACCGGCCCATGCCTTTCGGGCTTCCATCTTTCCATAGGGATGGAAACCCTTTCAGCATTTCTCCTGGCTTGAATGGGCAGCAATTAGATTCTGGTGAGATGCTTAGGTGATTAAGACTAATCAAGTAAATGTGAGCTCCATTTTCACTTGCATGCCTCATGCTCACGTTAATGAACCTTGTACAAAAGAAATTCAAAGATCCAGAGTTTCTTGTGAAGATTGGATGTACTGATGTCATGGTTTTGTAACGAAAAGAGAAAATTACACGAAATTTCAAACGTTTGCCAATAAAGCCCGTTCAATGTTATGTGCTATAGACTATAGAGGAAATCAGGGAATTGATTTCATTTCAAATGAACTTAATCTTAGTGCTTGTTTTCTAGTTAACTCCGTTGAAAAGAAAAGGAATGAGTGTCGGGGGTTTGTTTATTTGCATTATTTACTACAAGTTGCTTGTGATATCTTTCAAGTATACATGTGCAATTGATTGGGTCCCATTGGGGGCCCTAGTCTAGCCCTTTATAAATGGGTTTATATAATTATGGATTTAAATGGCTAGGGCTTTTAAATGATTATTTATTATTGGTATCAAATCGGGTCAATTCTTTTATATAAACATCTCATTCGCCCTTCAAACTTAAATGCAAAAACCTAACACTTTCACATAAACATCAAATAAGCTCTCTCATTTTCGATCTCTCTGCTTCTCTTAAGGTTAGTACTTTGCTTTTCCTTTGAATAATTTCCACTTTTGCTATCTTTTGTTCAATTTCTCTATTTTTCTATGTGAGTTTCAAGAACTGGGTTAATGTCGGTAAAGTGGGGGAATGATAATGGTTTGATGGGGTTAAATCAGTGTATTTGCAATGAACCTTGATTATATACACCAGAAATGGTTACACAATGTAGAATTGCTTACTGAAATGAAGCTCCTACATAAAAACCATGATGGATTGTTTAGTTTTCTTACTTACTATAAATTATGAGACTTGGCAGTAGGCACATAGTGGTTTTGGTATTGTAGGCACATACTGCAAATCGAATGTTGGACTTTGATGCATGATATGTCCTTGGTGCCCCAAAAAAATGTTGATTGTATCATCTAGCTTCTATTGATTATTGATTTTATTATTAATGGGTGTCAAACTTGTGATATGTCCTTGGTGCCCCGAAAAAATGTTAATAGTATCATCTTTTTTTTTAATTGTGATATGCTTTTTTCAATTATTGTATAAGAGATTAAATCAGAATCTTATTTCTTCTATTTAAACTTTAATTGTGATATGATGCCCTAGATAAGTAATGATTGGATCTACACTAATGAACAATTCAACTATTAATGTGTAGATAAACTTCGTATGGAAAGCCAAGCAATGATATCAAGATCAATGGACCAAGTGGAGGATGGTTATTCCGAGTACAGTGCTCTCACACCCCAAAGGGCAAAAAGATAAAAAAAAACATGGCGAGAAATAAGGGAAGAAAAAAATGAGAAAGGTGAGACCATTTGTGCTATTTGTAAGCATTGTAACATGTGACTCTCTATTGGAGTTAATAGTGGTACTTCTCATTTAAGACGTCATTTTCTTGATAGATGTCTAGTTCGACAAAAGGGCATTTCTCTTGGAGAGGCTAGTAATATTGATGATGACGAGGGTGGTGAATTTGTCTTTGATTTGACTAAGTTAAAGAAGGAAATCTTACTCTTTGTAGTTGAAGGAGGTCATTCTTTTTCAACCATCAAAGAAAATGGTTTTAGGCATATGATGTCTAAAGCAAACCCTGAATTTACATAATTTAGTCCTACTACCCTCACTAGAGACTTATTTTCCTTGTATTATACCAATAGAAAAAAGATACAATATATTTTATCAAATGTTCTTGGCGGAGTTTGCTTAACAACAGATAATTGGAAATCATCTCACACTTGGCAACATTACATTTGTGTCACCATCCATTTTATTGATTCCAATTGGAAGTTGTACAAAAGGATTCTAAAATTTAAGGCATTGTCACCCCCTAATGATGAAAGTAATATGTCCGAGGAGATTTAACATGTTCCTTAATCAATGGAAGCTAGATCACAAGTTACTAAGCTTTACGGTTGATAATGCTTCTTATAATATGCTATGGTTAGCCATATGAAAAACCATCTTGCAAATAGAGGAATGTTGGTTAGTGGTGATCGATTTTTTAATATACGGTGTTGTGCACACATTCTTAACCTCATTGTTCAATTCGGCTTGGCCCTTGTAAAGGAGATTTTAGGGAGCATTAGAAACTTGGTAAAATTTGTTACCAGGTCTTCCACTAGAATCAAAGAGTTTTATGACCTAGCGCAAAAGCATTTTTATTTAGATGTAAAGAGGAAGCTTAATTTGGATATGTCAATTCGTTGGAACTCTACATTTAAGATGCTTGATAATGTGCTATTTTATCAAAGTGTTTTTTCTTCATTTGGGGTCCATGTATATGTCTTTTAAGAATATTGTTCCTTCGGATGAAGAATGGGAAAAGTTGAATGTTATTCACAAGTTTTTGAAACTTTTTTATGATGTTACTTGCATGTTCTCAGCCAACAAGTCTCCAACCTCAAATATATATTTTAAGGGGGCTTTGATGGTCCATCGTCGTTTAGTTGAAGCATCTAAAGGTCCTCATGTTTTTTTAACTCAAATGGTCACACCTATGTTGGAAAAGTTTGACAAATATTGGTCTGAATACAACGTTTATTTGTCATGTGCGACTATCCTTAATCCAAGATTTAAGGTCAAGTTTATTGAATACTGTTTAAGCAAGATATTTGGCCCAGAGGAAGCCGTGGTAAGGGTAAATGAGGTGTTAAGGACATTGAGGTCCTTATATGATGAGTATAAATTATTTTCTTCTACCTCACCAATTGTTATATCCCCTAATTCAAGTAGTAGAGTTGATGATGAGGACTTCTTTGATGATTATAGAAGTTTTGATCCAATAAGTACAACAACTTCTACCAAAAAAGTCAAAACTTGGAGTTAGATATCTTAAAGCATTGGAAACAAAATGTTGTAAGATATCCGGAACTTGCATTGTTGGCACGAGATTTACTAACTATTCTGGTTAGTACGGTTGCTTTGGAGTCCGTATTTAGTCTTAGGGGAAAGATTATATCTCATAATCGTTGCTCTTTGAAACCTAAAACTGTCCAAGACTTAGTGTGTGTTAAAGATTGGTGACGGGATGAACATAACATTCCCCTGGGAATTAGATCGCGATTCTAGCTCTGGTGATGAAGTAGTAGATGAAGACATTGAAGACGAAGATGATAGGGATGATGATTTCCTTGGAGGTTATTGAATTCCACACTTTCTAGGTAATGTTTTCTGTTTTCTATTTTCAGTTTTCTTTTCTGTTTCCTATTTAGTTTTCTTTAAACAGAAAAACCAGAACTTGGAACTCTTCTTTGATCTCTGCACAGGGTAAAGATTCTTTGTTGACTACTGGGGAGCATGATTTCATGAAGGAAATTTTCTGGCAACTTCAGAAACTCTATGCTGAAGTCTTTGTATTAGACTGGTTTTGGAAAGATGTTTCGTTACTATGTTGAAAGTGTGTTGATGGTTGTTACTTTGAACTAGATTATTTTGGCTACTGAGGTGATAGCATTGTAATATCAGTCACTACTAGTAAATGTTTTTTGTAAGCTACCTTTCCTAATATGTTGGGTGTGTTGTTTGAGTACTCTTTTCTGGAAAGAGTACACATACTATCTCTTTGTGAAGGTTAACCCAATTTTGTTTGGTTCCATTCAAATATTATTGCAAAACTTATTGCATAGTGTATGGAATTCCTTTTTATGCAAAGTTTTGGTGCAGGACAGATTCTATGTTATGGAACCTATGTCTTCTATAATAAATTTTAAGTGGGAATAAGACAGGCAGATTCATCAAGTACAACAAATCAACCATAGAAGTAACTGTCCTACTGCGTGATCTTGTCTTTTCAAATGGAGTGGCAATGAGCAAAGACCGTTCATTTGTGCAGGTAGCTGAAACTGACACCTGCAGAATCTCAAGGTACTAGTTTATAATTTGCATTAAGCTGTTGCTTCACTTTTTTCTCGAATTCTAATCCTCCATTTGATATTTGTTAACCTATAGTATTGCTGATAATAGTAGGATTAGGATTAGGATATGTTCAATCCCACTATTAGTACATCCCTATTTATGTTGCTGTTGTTTTGTACTTTTATAGTCCCTTCCATGAAGAATACCTTTTAATCTCTTAGGCTATGATAATATTTGTTTTTTTTTTTCAGCTCGAATGTGGCATTAGTAATCAGTGGAACTGTTTCAAGTTTCTATGTATGTATTGTGTATATTTATAAAAGTGACAAAAAAAAGTAGCATCACTCTGCACAACTGTAATATAGGTTTCCCGATCAAAATACTACTCCTGTTTTAGACAATTGAATGAACTCTCTGACTGATTATCTTATTAAGAAGTCTTTGAAGTGCTAATAATTTTCAATCTAATATAGAGTCCATTTATTAGAAATGTGTGATCAGGCTGCGGAAATTTCTAGTTGGGTTCTGTTTTCTTCTGTAAACTCAATTTTCAATGTACATAACTGACTGATCTGGAATCAGATTATGTCTTTTACAGAACGTGTACATCCTACCCCCTTATTTACATAGAATACAAAATCTTATGAAATCTTGCATCTGCATTTGACAAACAAGTGAAGGAAAAAAATTACAGTGGTACAACACTTTATTCAGTACTATGGTGTGTTACAAAAAAATGTCAAAATTATATGTTCAATCCTTACACATCAATAACATCTCTCTGAAAAAACATTACAAAACGTAGTAGCTGCTAAAGTTATTGGGGGAAATTGCAGAAATTTGCCTCTTCTTCCCATGTCTTTAAATGGTGATTGAGCATCTCTGAGGTGTAAAAAACATAGGGAGGAAA
Organism: Dysphania ambrosioides; assembly: GCA_026401315.1. Taxonomy (NCBI): domain Eukaryota; kingdom Viridiplantae; phylum Streptophyta; class Magnoliopsida; order Caryophyllales; family Amaranthaceae; genus Dysphania; species Dysphania ambrosioides. The sequence goes on along the minus strand of CM048664.1, from coordinate 16,786,772 downwards.
CTGTTATTGGGAGAGATTCTCACCAGAAATGCTTAACATTTTTAATCTCATGATTTGATACTCTCTTTCTCAGCATTGTCTCAGGCCCAAGTATTAAGAATGGACAATAGGAGTAATCGTGATTATAACTAGCTATAGATAGTAGTCATGTGTTAATGTCACTACATGTTTATCCCTTACAGCCTGGTCTGACCCGTTTTGCATCCCTTAAAATCCGGTTTATTTTGCATGTGACCTAACCAAGTCCTAATCCAACCCAATACACAAGTCTACTGTCAAGTGTTAGACTATTTATCAATTTACCCGTATTTCTTTGGTGGTGTTACATTCGTTCGTGTACATGTTGCGCTCTTCTGTTTGGGAATGTTAGACTAGTTATCAATTTACCCGTATTTCTTTGGTTGTGTTACATTCGTTCATGTACATGTTGCACTTTTCTGTCTTTTTTCTTTTTTTTGGTGTTTTTATCGATAACACTTTTTTCTTCTTAAACATTATTTGGTCTGGAAACGGTTTGGGTTTGACCGCTTACACCTTTGTGGTATAATACATTAACCTCTTTCCATAATCAGAGCTGCAAACTTATAATTTTTCTTCAAATGTGCAAAGAAACTTCCTTGAAATCAGAAATGATTTTAACTCTCCCGATAGATATAACCACAATCCACTGTCTCAAAAAAGGTTGCTGGAGGGTGGAAACCTCGCACGAAGGAGGATGCGTTATAACGTTTGGGAGGGTTGTAACCGGTAAAGCTGTCAAAATCATACCCAATAACTTACCCGAACTGAATCCGATCCAATTATGACGCGAAAAGTGAGACCTGAAAATCAACCCAACCCGACCTAAAGTCAATCCGAAACTGATTTGACTCGATATTCGAAAACTCAAACCCGATCCATGTCCAACTCGTTAGGGACCTGACCCGTATCAGACCCGACCTAAAAAGAGCCCGAAATCTATTGAACCCGATACATAACCAATACAACCTGATTTAGAACAACACGTGACCCGAATTAACTCGATATGTTAACAATATGAATATCCAAATTGATTCGATTAAATCTATCATACTCAATTGACTATTCGAATTTGAGTTTGTTTGATAGATATGTCTATACCTGATATTTGATACTTGTTTGTATTTAATAGAATGATTCAATCATCAAATTGATTATATATTTATATGATATATATGCATTAATGTAGATAATTGATATAGATAATAGTCATAATACAATGATACATATCATACATTGATAAGTTAAAGATACATATCTTATACTAGTTTGATACGATAATTCACATTTATTAATCTTTACCTCATAAATATTTTGTTTTACAATGACTTATCAATATCATCATTATCCAATTTACAAACCATCATATAAAATAAGTTATCGCATAAGCTGACTCGAAATGAGTCAAATAACCTGATATAACCTGAGATGAATACAACAAAATAGTCAAACATTGAGTCATAAATCGATAATATGTCATTAATAACCCGATGTGAAACTGATAAAAGCCCAAACTGGACTTCAACTAAAATCGAGGCGACTCATTACCAAAATTGACTTGACCCGAAATCAAAATAACCTGATATAACCTGCTCAGGAACTAACTCGATTTTACATGAACGACCTTGACCTTAACCGAATACAGCCTGACTCGAACCCGAGTAAGAAAATAACCGAAACTCAACTCGAAATTGACCTGACCCAACCCGACTTGACCCGACAAGCTAAATTGACCCGATGTAACCCGAACTGATAAGAACCGACTCGCGATGGATCAACCTAGAAAGACCAGTAGACTCGATTTGACACCCCTAGCTGCAGATTGCTTCTCATTTGATTTAAGTTGACATATTGCTAGCAAGCAGAAGCGGTTCTAGGCATGAGCATGGTGCCTGACGAAACAGGGCCCCCAAATTTGAGGGGCCTCAAAATTCAAATATATTTATATTAGTTTTGTATAATAACATAAAATTGTAATCAGAGTAGTGATTTGAATACTTGTACTCTATATGAAAGATCTCAAGTTCAAGAGGGCCCATTTTTTTAGAAGTTAAATATGAACACATAAATAATATGTAATTGTTGTCCCAACCTCATAAGTGACAACTATTTCTTAAAGAGGGACTGTAACTCAAACTATTCGACTTTTCCTACTACTAAACTAGGCAATGTCACATTTATTTTTGAAATAATGGCGATGTCTTGACATACATCTCTTCACGTACGATTGTACAGTCTTCAATGACATCACTTCTTGCAGCCTCCAAGGCTTCTTCACGCTTCAATGAAGGTTTGCTCAAACACCACCAACCCTATTTCATGCTAACCACCATTGCCTTCTTGAATAAACTGCATTGTGTGTGTAACTCCCATTGATAGCTGTTTATGTAATGACAGTACGTCATATGTTGACATTATTTTGAGTACTCTTGGTATCTTGCAAACTTGTTAACTTTTTACTGGTCCTTCATCTTCTAAAAGGATAGCTAAACCTATGTGATGTGGGAAAATCTGGCCTTAGTAATTCGATGGTGACAAGTAGAAGCAGGAGATGGGGATGTCAGTTTGGGTTGTCGGTACAGGTTCAATTCGGTACTAATGGATTCGGTACTGTCGGGTCAGGTTGAAATGAATTGTTAATTATTTTTGGATCGGTTCGGTTTTGGGTTAATAATCGGATCGGGTTCAATCGGTTATTTACTTAATCGGTTTGGTTCGGATTCAATTCGATTTTGACCGATTTGGGTTTCACCGGGTAAGAAGGTTCATTTTGGGTTTGGCTCAACTTTGGCCGAGTCCAATTTGGACGGGTTAAGACATTTTATTCTAGGCCATTTCGAGACAATTTGGTTTGATTCATGATTATTTTATATTGTAAATCGCATTACAAGTTAGCTTAAATTCATATTATTTAGTATCTATTATGCACGTGTCAAGTGACAATAAACAATGTTGTTAAGATCATGATTTTATTTTAGTAAGATGGACTTGGAAGAAACTGATTGAATCGCAGAATCTAACGATCCTACATAATAACGTATTTACACTTATAACTCCCAACCTTTATCTATAATATTCCTAATTTTTTTATTGTTTGAAGAAAAAAGGACAATTTATCAAACTATAAATTGTTACAAAAATCATTATCATCAACTTGTCGGAAACCAATACAAATAAAGTATAAAGGTATAAATTTGTTATTTCGATAGAAACATCAATCATCATATCTAAAAATCATAATCTTATTCAAGATCGTTAAAACTTAGGGTGTGCAAAATAATCGTTACTGTTAGCCTTTTCCAATAACCGTTAACGGTTAACCGTACAGTTAAGCCTGAACATCCCAAATTAAAACCAAGTAATGATGCTCCATTAACATTTCAATCAAGTATGAAGCCTTAAAAATCAACTAGTGTTTCAAATGATTCAGATTAAAAGATAAGAATTAACTAACTATAGATTTATATATAAGTGATATACAATTGACTAAGATTTTGCATCTTGGTAAATTATCACAGTAAGATACTAATGAAACTACAAAAATATGAATTATATGATTCTATCTACTTAGAATTGAAATAATTTAATCAACAACATTATTAGATTTGAGCATTTTAGTTGTTTTGTGTCCGAAAAGATAAATTGCATACCAATCAATGACGAATGAAAGTCTATTTTATTGGATAGTCGTTAGACTTCTTTTGCAGTTTTGCGCAATTAACAATTTTTTTTATTTTATAAATTAGTTTAAATAAAATAATTCTAAATTAATAATTAAAATTTTTATGTGCTTATCATTAATTTTGTAGAAATATCTTGTTTTTTTTATTAGAATGTAACATACGTATTTTAGTATTTCACATATATTGAAATATGCTTCTAAGTTGGAATTTTGGGAAATAATTAATAAGATGTTTGTTAAAAATCCTAATAATTTGCAAGAAAATGTGATTTAAGTATTAGAACTCTACAGTTGGGTTTATAACAGATTAATTTTAAACATGCCGTTTTAAATTGGATTAATGGTAAATGTCATTTATGCCTTATCGATTTGTTATCGAGTTGAATCGGGTTCAGGCTGTTACTAATTGGTTGTGAAGCACGGATACGCCTAGAGAGCATCGTTTCCCGTACTAGGTACAAATATGGCCGGGTTCGGGTATGGGTTCACACTGGATACGTCCCCAAATCATCGGGTACGGCTAAGCTGAAATGGGTACGGCTAGAGTACAACTACCAACATTGTTAAGTGTCGACTGCAAGGCTACTGTCATTCGATGACCAAAGTAAGGCTGGTGGATTGACATGATAACAATACTATCACTTTGAGCTATCCTTTGCAAGACCTTCACCACCATAAAGGTGCTTGTAGAATCCAACCGCGAGGTGGGCTCGTCGAGGAAGAGGATGATTGGGTCATGGAATTGAAGGATGGAGAAGAAATGAAACGTTAGAGACAAGATGGAGAAGAAAAAGAAGTGGGTGTTGGCTGGTTTTAGTTTTGGTAAAGATAGTTTTTTTTTAGAAAAGAAAAGATAGGGTTAGTAAAAAGGGTTTTGTAACATAAGTTGGCCTTGGATCCAAATTTTTTTTGGTAATTAATTGATCCAATTATTTTTATTGTTCAATTCTTTATTTAAATTATGTTTTATTTCAATTGTAAGAGTTACATTTAAAAAAATTAATTTTATAATTTCTGTTTTTTTTTTTGCTGTATCCGTATCTAAAAATTTTGATTTTACTGTTTTCGTATTTGTACCTGTACCCGTATTCGTATTTGGATTTGTAACGGTGCAACATAGCGAATCGGTTTACAATCAAGTTGGGTTGTTAACGGGTTAGGTCATTTCAGAATAGGGTTATATTTGGGGTGGAGTCAGTTAGGGTTCGAGTCGAGGTTGTAGTTTGGGTTAAATCGGTTTCTAGGTTGGATTTGGGTTGGGTCAGTACGGGTTACGGGTTACACCTTTCGGGTTGTAAACCATATTGGATTAAAACGGATTGGGTCGGTACAGTAAGGTTTACGGTTTGGGTTGAAAATTGATAACTCTATCGGGAGATATCAGTTATCATGGTAGGTTCCCCAAAACCAAATCCAAACGCCATGTGGAAATCTATAGAAGCTTCTCAGGGAGAAAAGACCATCAGATACAATTGCCCAAATTCTTAACCAACGGACTACTTCTCACTCTCAATCTTCGTGTCTCCAAATTACTCGAGCTACAGATCTTGAATTCATGTCCAGGTCCTTAAATAATCAGTCTTGGGTCACCAGAATTTTCCTTTCAAATAAAATAACCCTTATTTGGGTAATATTGTTGCTCGCACTTTCTGAAGTTGATATGCTTCATTGTAAAAAAAATAGTCAATAGTTAGCCAGGTCTACCTCTTCCCTCGTTGAACCTGGATCTCTTTTGCAATTTTTGCCTAGTATTGTTTCTAGTTGTTAATTATTGGGCTTAAAAACTTTAATTCTTAAATTCAAATCGGAAATGAAAGGAAATTTGGGAGAAAGACCGTAAATCTTGTTTCCAGCCACAAAATCAACTTTTTTTGCGTTTACTTGTTTTCGAGGGCTTGGTGCAACTAAGACTAGTTGTCGGCTTAGCTGTTCATTTGCAGAGCTCCCCAACCAAAGTCAACCCTTTCCTCTCTCTCATTGTAATCGTCGAACACATTATTGAACAATATAAAGAATCAATCAATTTGCATGATTAAGGATAACTTTATCAACCATCCACCCGTTTACTTGCAACTAGCATAACTTCTTCCCCACCCCGTGTTTCGACTTCACAATCGGATTGGCCTATAATGATCCCAATCTTCATCAACCCCACCCCTCTCGTTACTGTCCCTGATCTAGCAACTAATTAAATTTTGCTCGTTCATAAACCTGTTCAAATGAAAGGGGCTCTGTTAATGGCCCTTAACTAACCCATTTGTAAAATGTCCTAATCAATAGCAAGTCTTGTGGGTCGATATCTTAAAAGATCATGATTTATTGGGTCTTTAATATGTCAAATAAGATTATTAATAGCCAATAATTTTCAAGACTTTTAAATACTAACAAGTAATAATTATTTTCACTTATTTGATAATGGTTCACTATCAAAGATTAAAATTAATACATATAAACTATCATCCTCTATAGATAAAACTTTACTATTTTAAAACAACCCGATCCTACTCGACCCGTTATATATTCCCTTTAACCCAACCCGACCCGACCCATTTTGCATCTTCTTTGGCCCGACCCAACCTATTTTGCTTGTGACCAATCCCGAGCCTAATCCAACCCAATACACAGGTTTAATTGTCCACAACTCATTTATATGATCCATTTTACCATACTCAGTAGTTTCAAGTTTTATAGATTTCAATTCTTGTGTTTACATAAGACTTCAAATGGCATAATTAAGTCATAATTATGATTGCAAACTTATGTTTACCGAAGTAAGATGCCTGGATTTGCAAGCAATTTCAACAAATTGGCAAGAAAGAAAAAAGCATAGCTTCAACAACAAAGATATACACAGCTGGGAAGCTTTGTGACTCATTCCAGGCGGCGCATCTCATTTAGCATTTGCAATGCTGCCGTTTCCTCAACAAACTTTTGCTACACTTCCCATATAGGACAATTGGCAACTTAGAATAATGATCAAACCCAGAACCTACAATTGGGGCGAGGGGATTTCAGAAAATTGAAAAAGGGGCGACGTGATGTAAGACAGCAGCTAGAACTTTTCCATCACAAGGACAAGGAAGAAACACCTTTATTCCTTCCAACTACATTTTTCCCAAAATTGTGGGGAAGCCAGAAGCGCATGCATTTCAATCATATGCAGGGCGGTGCTCATCAGACTTCCTTCCCAAATAAGTGCATCAATTTCTGGAAATAGTAATGTCAATGTATCATGGCAATCTCATTGAATCTTGCCGTCTAAGGGGTATACCCTCAGAGTCCTCAAATCCATTCTCTCCCAAGTGCTTACTCAATTTCACCGGCAAAGAACTAGATGCACCTGCAATATAATCACAATTTTAAAAGGTAAAGAACAGAAAGTGATCTTACATTCCATATGGAGAAAGAATAAAAAAAAACTTGTAGAAAACATGCATTGTGCACATCTGAGAACAATAACATAGAACTTACATTTCACAAGGACAAGAAATTGAAAAAAAATCCTCAGAGAATATCAATTTGCATGACAAATAAACCTAGTTAGGCCAGTTTCAAATCAATAATAATAAGTTTTGATTAGTAAAACTAATTCCAGTTTAAGCGAACTGAAAAGGGCATTAAACTAAACTTTTTATACCTTCGGTGTCATTCATTAACATATTTTATATGTATCATGCAGGAGAAAGCATGTATCATGTATTTTAGTTGACTAAGACAGCACGGATGTTAGTTAACTTTTTATTCCATTAAGAGAAGTCATACAACATGGGGTGACATTACTACTTATCAGTCATGATATCAACCATAACTACGCAGCATTTTTTTAGTTTTTGCAATCAATAGTTTCTAATACCCTAAAATCATAATTGAACTCTTATTTTTTGTCCAAACCAAGGCATCAAACATTTTAATTATAATAAATACAGCTTTCTGGTTCATGTTCAAACAGGTTTGTTTTACAGGCTTAAATTTATACCAACTCTAATTCCGAGCACGTGACACCTAATCCTTTCTTTCAAAACACATCAAGCAACAACAGATGAAGTATATACTAATCTGCGCAGACATACTGAACTAAACTGCAACAATTGTCAATGAAACCCAAAATTTTTTCCATTGACTATCAACTAGAGATTAAAAATTTTGGTCCAGGATGTAAATACCTCAATAAAAGAAATGCCATCATGGAAGCATGGGTGATTATGTGTCCATAGAAAGCAGATAGAAATAAACCAAAACAACTAGGACATAAAAGATCCAGATAAGACTATTCACACAGAATTGGTAAGAGGAGCATACCATCAGACATGTCTTTTGTTTTGTGAAGAAGAAAGGTCCCCGAAAGGATGGTCACAAAACCACACATTTCAGTCACTATTTGAGTTGGATTCTGTCTGTCCCAGTCCTGACGGAAAATTGGAAACTAAGTTTAAGCCAGAGAAGAGCAAACAAATTATTACTGAATAGTTATATTTCTTTACCAGACCATAAGATACTTTAGCCTAAACTCACAAGGATATGCTAATTCTTTATTTTCTAGCAAGCATAAAGAGATTATGAGAATGGTTAATGATCAATAGACAAAGCATATTCCACTTTCAAATTTCAGATTTGATATGAGACCCTGAAATATATACTTCCTCCGTTCTTTTCTATTGCAACATATACCTATGTAAGAAGATTTGTATAAATTGCAACATTTCTAGTATCGGATAACTTTGACACCCAAAATGACTTTATTGCTGTTACTTTGGTGTAATTTTCTCTCCTCCTTTTACATAATCAAAAGGGCCAAGTAGTCATCCCAAGTCCCAACCCTTTTCCCCTTCCTTAATTTGAGTGCCCAACCCATATGTTGCTATAGATAAAGAATGGAGGAAGCATATTTTTGGGAGAATAGATATTTGGTTGCTGGACACAGTTGTTAGACTTAACAGACATAAGGTACAGACAATTGTTGCTCCACTAACAAAAGATAAATTCATAAATTCTAAAATATACCTTGAACATGATTACACTAGCCAATATTGTAAATGATGTAAACATGACATAATAAATTGGAGATACAACAGCTGTGTTGAATGTATCTAGAGCCTGCATGGTTTACAAAGGAAAGATAAGAAAAAAAAATCAGCAGTAGCGAAACTGACAGCAGCAGAACAAAGTATAATCTCTATTTGCAAAAATTTACAAAACAATTAATGAAACACACAGAAGACAAAAACTAGCACCAGTAGAAAATATCTTTCAAGAACCAGTGGAAGCATCAGTTTAGTACAAAATATAAAAAAATTTGTATAATTTCACCTAAATAGAGAAAAGAAACAAAAATTCTTTATCATTTAGCTCAAATTTTGCCGCCCATAAAAATAAAATAATGGACATTGTCCTTTCACTTTTTTTTAACAACAGAAAACATAAGTGAGAGTAATGATATCCCCATATCCCTGCCCCCTTAGACCATCTGCAATACTAATTAATACTCCACCCAGCCCCATTTCAGGTCATATGTCTCAAGTACACTATTATCTTGTGTACCGCTTTACATATTTGGATACTTCACCCTTTGATGATATAGATGAAAGTAAACAATACAACAGAATTGTAAATAACAGGGCATTACAGACACAACGTGGGATAGAGAATCTAGACTCACCCTCTATATCCTAACTAGTGTCACTTCTGGTGTCTCACACTCCCACCTCTTTCTAATTCGAACTCATCATCAAATTTCTTGATAAGCAAAAAATCAGATGTACGGATGTACCTCATACAAATCAGTGTAATCAATAAAAATATTTAGTACAATAATAATCGGGAGTCAGGGTTAAAGGGGCAGTGGTGTGAGGCAGTGAAGTTATGTGATTAGCTGCATCATCAAGTAGCATAAGAAGCACAACATGAGAGATAGAAAATGAGGGTAAGCAAATGCGGTATCAAAGATGGATATGTATGCATTTGACAGAGCGACCAATGTTTTCCAAGGTCTTTTTTCAGGAATCTGAAGTACAAGTAGATTTTCCATTAACATCTGTTTCAACATGGGTAGGTTGGTGGAACCTGAAAATTAAAGGTTCTGACTCCTTATATTTGGTAGGGACTTGGGATATGAACTTGGAAAATCTCCCAATGAGATAGTCCTTGTGTTCATGATAAGCCAGTTTGGACAATGTTAACTAATTTACTAAACCCACCAAGAATTCAAGAACTACCATCCAAAACATGCAAATAGGTACAATGTAACATTTTTGGACTAATTTGACACAATTAAGTTGCAAATTGTGTTCCTGAACCAGTGCTTCATAACAAAGTATACCATGAAATAGGTACCCCTGGCTTTGGATAATGAAGGCATCAATGATGTCAAGAGAGTGATGAAAAATGACATGACAGCAGATACACTTCTTCCACAAGTTCACTGAGTTGCATATTACAAAGGAGTAACGGCCTTTACAGCAGTGGAAATACATATTAAAGCCTGGCAGTGGTTTTTAGATACAATTGTAAAAAAGTTAAAGGGTCAGACATTCCCAGCGAGAACATTATTGTATGTATATGAGTGCTCAGATGATAGAGATGACATACTTTTTCCCATACCAAACTGGAAGATATAAGAAACGACAATTTTAAATGACTCTTAAGAAAGAGAGAAAAAGATTTTGGAATACATTGGCTTACTGATATTTCAGCCAATCAAAGGGCTTACAAGATACCCTACTGTAGGGCAAATTAGTGCTCTATGTATCAGATGTGAAGATTAAGATAGCATATTGTAACAAAATTCCTACTGGAGGTGGTACACAGCCTCAAGGCGATGACTGCACAAAACTTTCTGTTTAGGCTTAGTAGTGCAACCCTTTGTGTGAAGGGGGCCGATAAATGACAACCTTGCTCAACACCTAGGAAAGATGGATTTGACCATTAGCAATCCAATGGCGAGTTGGATGCTTATTCTAGGGGGAAAGTAGAATCATAGAGAATCTAATATGCAACCGGGTACACCTAGCTCCTCAAATTTTCGTACTCACATGGTCCAACATGAGCATTTGAGTGATCTATGTGAGACAGTGAGGCAGTGTAGCTCAATCCCTGGTCCATATAAGAAATTTCAATACATGAAGGGATCTTAAGAGAGGTATTCAGAAAAAATTGATATCTTAATTTTATCATCACAATGTTACATCATTGCATTCTCTAATTGCTTTTCTTTTCCAACACAGTAAATAATTAAATAAATTTTTTTTATGAAAATCATAATCATAGTTGGCTTAAGGGGAAAAATGAGAAGTTGGGCTAATACAGCCTAAAATTTTAAAAGTAACAAGACCATAACAAGCAAACTACTAGGAAAGAGAGGTTGAAGATATGTATGTCACATTAGATTCTTCAGAAAATAAAAGGATGTGTGAAAAACAACAAAAGGCACATAGGAAGAGAATGCATTTACGAGACAAATTAGAAGAAAAGTATAAAGAGAGAATGACAAAAAGGCATTTCAAGGTGTTACCTTGTTTAAATAATTCATTTGGGTAATTATGCAAGTAGCAACAATCATGGTGAAGGCCCATGTTTGAGGATAAATTAATTGATTCATTCCAGAGAGAGTTAACTTGAGAGCAATTCCAAGTGCTTTCACACTCATGACCTGTAATATGAGGTTTCTCAGATACTTTACTCCAAAATGTAGTGCTTCTCAAAATAAACCTTAAAATCTGACATACCGATAAAGAGCCCACCAATGAGCAAACTCCAATATAAACCATAATATGTGTTTGTCCATACTCAGGAATTACATGGAATATGAGCACAAACACAGTAGTCACAATCAGAGCAGCATAAAAGAGAAAACCTGCAGAACCAAAGCATTTATGTCAAGTTCATTAAAACAAATTTTTTAAATATATGTAAAATTTTAAAATTATTAAAGAAATAATTCAAGAAAATGCGGCCAGCAAGCCAATATACCAGGTTCTGTAGCTAGGTTCCACACTTCAATAACAGACTCAATCTCACGTTCTGGAGGAGCATGAAGAACAATCGTGGTTGAACCAACTACACATAAAACACAACCAAGCACTCCAAAAATATGTAGCTTCTCCTTCAAAATAACATGCGCAAGAACAGCACTGCAACAGCATATAGTTTAGCAGTCAAAACTCAAAACAAGGTGAACCTCATTTCAATATAATATATTTAGTCAAAGTAGAAAGCAAGAAAGAGGGACAGTGTGCCAACATACCTTATGATGATGCTTAGTGCCCCAAGAGGAGTCACCAAAATGGCAGGTGCAAAAGCATATGCTGCAAAGTTAGCAATTTCTCCAACAATCACTGTAATAAGAGTACAGATCCATCAAAATCTGCACACAATAATAATGCAAAAGTGCAACATGTAACTGAAGTCAACATGTTTTATATAAATAATTAAAAAATAATCAACATATGACTGAAAGGTTTTGTGAACTAATCAACAATACTAATTGATACAATTCACCTTTTCAGCCAAAAGATCATAGATGAACTAATAATGCTTGACCTTTGATGACAAGTTTTGCTGAAGAGCTACAGAATATAATTTGATTGATGTCGTATCAGTTGAGGTAGAACAGATTCCTTTACTATATTGCTCAAGGTCAACTGCTGTTAGATGAAAGTTTGGAACTTATAAGTTCCTATTTTATCCTTCATCAATTATTTTTACTCAGCCACCTCTGGAGTACTATGGGCATAAAAATTGTTATTTGTGACAGACTTTATTTATCCTAGCTCATCCATCAACAACCAACATTGTTGCTAATAAATATACATAGATTCCTGACCCATCAGTACAGCATATTCATAAATAGAAATCTAGGTTTGTTACTTTCCAAGGCACATAGAATGTTTCAGGATCTTAGACCCTTTGCTTTAGCAGTACAATGATGGAATGAGAGCAACTGCAACTTATTTTGCTAGGACAAGGAGTGTGATTCTCACATAAGAATCTTAGCACACATGATTCAGGCTCAACCTTGTCACCAGCAAAGCAACAACATACCACAAATCTACAATGTCATTGATAAACCAATTGTTTGTCAAAAGGCACAGGTACAAAAAAAGTAAACTGCACATTACGCAGTTACTTCATGCAGTGCTAGGCTGCTAGCAGCCAAAAGTCAAAGTTTATATCAACTGGCCCAATATAATAAATAATAAAAACAGGAAATTGAGGCCCTATATCTGTAGAACAAGTCCTCTAAACAAAAGGGGAAAAAAATAAATAAAGATGACTCACCTTGCAACCACTAAAACCCACAGTTTATTCAAGACATTAACATAAAAATCAATTTACTCACTTGTAATCATGCCAATCCACCATAATGGCTCATATAGATAAGAATAGCCTCCAACTCCTGCACAATAAAATCACAATTGATTATTTTTAAAACAATTGGAAATTTCCATATGAACCAACGTTAATTACACTCCTTTTTTAAATCATGTGTGGGGGTAAAACATACTTCTAAGCCATAATTGTTTTTCAAAACAAAACCATAAATCATTGCAAAGTTGGTTACTTCTCTGGCAACATCCAGGCTGGAACATAATGCTTCAAGAAATAGACAAAGATCCAATCCACATGTATTTGACGCTGTACCCAAATCCCAATAAGATTCTTGAGTTCCAAAGAGGTCCAATTTCAGATCCAAACTTCAAATTACAAGCTTCTATCAATTCAATGTGCTAGAATCAATATCTAAGAACTATTACTACATAACAAAGTTTCTAAGAACCCTAACAATTTCAACTTAATACAAGCAAAGGGAGCTATACTTAAGGACTTTTAACACTCCCCAGGTTCATTCAAACTGTCAAGGACCTACTAGGACCTTCCACAGCAATTAACCATCACTGACTTTACGAAACTATCACAAAATGAAGCTTAATCCTGAATCAGTGAACATTACTAAACACATTACTTCCATAACTTTTTTGTCAACATAGCAAGAGCACAATCACTACTGTAAAAATGAAAGTTCCTCACCAATATAGTTTTTGATCTATTTCACATAGTTTTTGAGACAGTTCCCAAAATGATTTTCTAGATCCAAAGATTTCAACTGTCAAATTAAACCAACTGCAAAACTTTTTAATCAACCCAATATTCCCAGTACCCTCCGACCATCAAAGCCACAACACCTACACAACAAACATTCCAAGAACCCCAACAATTTCAAGTTTTCAACTCAATCCATGCAAAGGGGGCCTATACTCAAGATACTTAACACTCCTGAATTAATTCGGGCTGCCAAAGATATTTGTCTGCAAGCAACCGTCATCACTGAGTCTATGAACCAGACACAAACAAAAGCTTAAATTCTCAACCTGTGTACATTATTAATCACATTTACTTCCTCAACTCTTCTTCCGACATCACAAGAGAAAAACCACTACCGTAATTTACGAAAGTACTCATCAAAATAGAACCAGAAAATCGACCTCACACATGAATAGACAACAGCTATACTCCCACCAACTCAAGACATCGCACTATTTAGAGGCGGATGTATGTAGGCGCAAGGTGGTCCAGCGACACACAAAAGGAAGAACCCGTCAGAATACTAATATTGTTCGTAACTCTCATATTGCAATTCTTTTGCATATTATTTACACAAGATTGACACCCAAACTTCAATTCTTGAATCTGTCTCTGGCACTATCTAGCAATCAGCACAACTAAGTAGCTCCTTAAATTCACACCAATTCCGCCATTATAATGAACTTCAAAACAGTTTAAACCAACCACAATCGCGCTTAGATACATTAAAGCAGTGGGGAATGAACAAGCACATACCCAAAAAAAAAAAACCGAAACACATCGCTTGCAGGAGTAAAATGCACAAAAATATAGGGTAAATCGGATAGAAGTATCATAGAGTAGCAACAAAAACAAAAAGTAATGAAAACGCAAAGAATCGCAGAAACGCACCCGAAATGAAACCCGAAAATTCTAGATTAATAAAAGGTCTAGTAGTAGTACCTGCCCTAATTCCAGAAGCACCGGCTTTCTTCAACCCTTTCTTCTTAACGATAAAGCTAGCACCAATGAAGAAGCTGGATGACAAGGCCATCACCAAACCCTTGATGTTATCCGCTGACATACCATTATCCTGGTCTGGACTATCCGAAGTCGACGCCATTTACTCAACGATTCAGTAAAATTATGCTCAAATTAGAGCTACTTTATCGACTTTGAAGAAAAATTGAAGTGAATTTGGAGTTCAATTTGGTAGGAGATTGAATCTTGGAGATCTGTCTGTCGGTGGGAGGAGTGAAGTGGGGTGAGACGCAAGGAAGGTTAGATCAGAGGAAAAGGAGAGGAATATTTTTGAAGGGGAAATGAAATGAATGACGGCTGGTTTTTCGAGTATTTTGTGTGTTTCAGAAAAATTTTGAAAAATAAATGAGTCATGCCCACTTGTATATCTACTCGCTTTCTACGTTTTTTATGATTTATGTTGTGTAGAGTTTTGTGTCATGTTTGCTTTACTATTTTTTTGTTGCTTTACAAATCAAAGTAATCGGACTTAATTTAGTTAAACAAAGTTCTTGACTTGATATTCTAACAAACCAAGTCAAGCGAGTGTCAACTCGGTTTGAACTCATGAACAAGCTCGATTAAATCAAAAATATATAACTAAGGAACTAACTCCAAGTCTAACTTGGGGTTGAAATAAATTAGAATGAAAAGGAAGATTATTTGAGCAAAGTAAAGGTAAGAGGGTGCACAAAGTATAAAGACAAGTTTGAATGTAGAGTTTAAAACAAGGTTATAAAAGTTAGGTTGATAAATATTCATCAAACTTCAGGCAAAACGATATGGCTTCAAAAACATATACATGAAAACAATGAATATGCAGGCACACTAGCTTACAACATGAGCAAATTATTGGGAAAGAAAAATATGGTGATTCAAAAGATTTTGAAGAAGAAAAGTTAGGGAGAAAAGACTTGTCAAATACAATATGCGTCATGCAACATAAAAGATGTCTAATAAGAATAGGAGAATTGACCCTCATGTCCCATTCCATATGACATATGTATGAACTCGTACCATATGTGCACATTGGAAAATGGGATGTAAGATTAAAGTTTAGGACATTAGACTATGCCAATGAGTTGTGTTTTATAAGCCACATCAAGTATGAATAGGAGTAGTAAGAAGCAAATCATGTCAAAGTTGATCAGGATCCATATCCATATCCACATCGACCATATCCCTCTTTTGATTCCTCTAATTATTTTAGTTATGACAACTTGTTTCTAATGGTTTCTATGTCTAGATATATGTAGATCATTGTTATGTGTTCCAGAGTAGGTACCAAATGATGATGAGCTGCATTAACTATACTTAGTCTACCCATAAGAAGTTTGAAGCACTTAAGAAAAAGCAAAAGCAATGCATTCTTTTGATCATTTCCATCAGGAAACATCTCACCTAACACTTCCAATAAACTTGTGAAACTAGTATCACTCCAATTGAACTTTGACTTAACATTAAAAAGTGTCAACATGGCTGTCAGTTTGGTGAATTTTGTACATCCAGGGTAGAGAGGCTTCTCAGAAGCTTCTTTCCACAACTCAAAAACACGAGGACGTTTTCCTAACTCATCCTGAACCCCTTCCATCATCTCATCAACACAATCTATGTCCTCATTCATATACTCCTCTTAATTCTCATACTCATTATTCTCCACCATATGAGCAATATCTTCTTCTTCATGGACATTTCGAGGAACAGTGTTTCCTTTATAAACTCCCTCCTTGCCATGCCAAACCCAAACATGATAATGAGGCCTAAATCCACGCCGAAGTATATGCTCCCTGAGGATGTCAATGCCATCGACCTTTGATACATTGCCACACTTGACACATGGGCAATAGAATCCAATTTCCCCTGTCCTAGCCTGATATTCGACAACAATACTACAAAATTCCTAGACCCCATCCATAAATCCCGATGATTCAATGCCCCCATACATCCACGAATAATCTTTTTCCATCCTTGGACTAATCAAGACTTACAAGTAATGAGTAAGTATTGAATGAGTTCCTTAAAAATAAAGAGCATTTAGAAACAATCTGGTTTACTAACAATATAATAGAAAAATTCCTAAATAAATAAAATGGGATAAAGAAGTAAAGAACTTCCATACTTAGCTTTGAATACATGTTTTCAAAATTGTCACAAACAAGTCAAACTAATTAATCACTTGCATACATTTCCCTGCAACATATGAGCATAGGAAATGGGATACAGACTGTTATCACAAATTATCCTATACCCATTTCTCACACAATCATGCACTCCCATTGCATACTATACCGCTATATATATTCACTTCCCTTCTCTTATCACCTCATACTAAGTAAGCTAAGCTAAGCTACGTTAAGAAACAAAGCTAGCAACACATTAGCTAGCCTTCATAATGAACAGATGCTCTTCTGAGAGCTTTTGATATTACCTAACCGCTTTTCTTAAACTTTACGAAAGCACAGTTATAATAATAATAATAATAATAATAATAATAATAATAATAATAATAATAATAAGTTGTTGCATGTTTATTTGGCTAACTGCATGTTAAAGCAAGTAACTACATATCCTACATATTATTTAAGAGGAAGACTGCCAAAACCATATGAATAAAGATACACTCAACATGGACTACCCCTTAAATTTCAAGTTTTATAGGGCCAAGTCCCTTTATTTTCATCCTACACCCAATATAACATCACACTTTCTCTTTTTTAGATATTTTCATCTCACTTTTAAGCAAAAGAGAATATACAATGATGTAATCCTTCTGTTCACTAATGTTATTTGTATTCTTCATTTAAATGTGTTCTACTACATAATGTAATGATCACATTTAATCCACGTACTTTGCAAAACAGAGTTACTTTAATCCCCAAGAGTAAACATATTCAACGTAATGTACATTACAAAACTTTATGGTTTAAAAAAAAGGGAAAAAAGAATGAGTTACAAACTAGAAACGATGCATAAAAAAAGGAAAAAAAAAGAATGAGATATAGACTAGCTAGAAATGATGCATAAAAAAAAGGGTCATCAATAATAATACAATGCATAACAAAAATTCTCACTTTAAATAAAACATTACCTTCTCAAATGGCAAATTATATTAAAGTGGAATCTTGACTCAAAAGTCTAATAAGTTGTAGATAATCATCTAAACGTAAAATTTAAAGAGAAGCACTCCAAACTCCATTCTAAATGAACATGGAAACAATAATAAAGAAGCATAACCCTATAAGTCTAGGCACTTACCCTTGACTATCATTCGGATTTTATCCTTGTGCTTTCAATTGAATAACATTACATAGCCTAACCAATTTAATTTAGTAATCATCATATTATCGAGTCAAAATGCAAAACCTAGAACATACATCCATGTCTTGTAACTCAAATGTTAATTGCCCTAAAAACAAACCAAAAAGCTGAACATCTCTTGACTAATAGAATAAAGGAAGAAGAATGATGTATTATAATACAACATCAATTTATTTTGTAATTTAAAAAAACTTGAAGCCATTTGAATGATGGGGACCTAATTCATCAGAGAAGTAGGCGATGAAGCTATGTTGCAGCAATGTCATCTCTTAGGATGAACGTATAATTACTCTTTTTATTCTCATAATAAGTGGATTACTAGTCATAACTCACAACGCAAAAACCATTTAACACATTTCAAAACCATATTATTAAAACCAACAAGATATAAGAGCACCTTGATTTTCATATAATTCTACTCCGTAAATATATATATATATATATATATATATATATATATATATATATAAAGTCTCGAGTACGTACATCCATAATGTGTGACAAAGTGGTATTCCTATCACATTTTAAGTGCATATTTGAGTTTTTGTCTCATTTTATTAGAGTTAGAATGGAGCAATTATAGTATATTTCAATAACTTAAGCAAAATTACAAATGCAGCCCTATTGAACTTTCTTCTTCCATTGTCTAAACAAATCAACCCATATCCACAAAATGCTAACAGTAACTGCCATTCCAATAACACAAATCCAAGAAATCATAACCCAAGTCGAAATACTCCCATCCCCATCACCTTATCACTTATATTATAATACAACCGAAAAGAGAGAACGAGGCCTAAAGTTAAACACAAATTTGAGGAACATACCTTTAACAAAGAGAGAACGAGGCCTACAGTCGTTTGAATTCAGTGTCGAAGAAGATCGAGGAGTTGTTGAACGTTGAATGCGGTTATGGTGTTAATTTGTGGCTTAATTTGCAATGTCAAAGAAGGGAGGTTATGGTGTTGAAGTGGGTTCTAGGTTGAAGAAGAATGCACCGCGGGGAAAGGTTTTTGAAGAGAAGTAAGTTGCGTGCTGCGCTATGGGTGCTAGGTTTAAATTCAATTTGCTCTAGGTTATATGCTCTGGTCCAAATTAACTACAGCCTTAAACATCATTATATGCTCCGGTTCTATGTAATCGGAGCCTTAAACATCATTATATGCTCCAGTTCTAGGGATCCAGAGTAGTTATTAATAAAAAAAAAACCCAAATCATCCTTATGCTCTAGTTTTATGAAGAACGGGAGCATATAGCGTGTAGTATATATGATTTTTTCCACTAGTGGATGGAGTTTTGAGGGGAGTTCCATTCTGCCATGGTGAACTGTTCCAAAGTTGGAAAGGTGCACTAGACTTTGAGTGAATCCCAGCTTCGTGGAGTAAAGAGTGAAGTCCAAACATGAGTTTGTTATAGGGTATATGCAAGCACGTAAGAGAGGTCTAGATGGCTCAACTAAGCTCAAACTTGCATTGCTTTTAAAAAAGTTTTTAAAGGAGGTTAAGTCTTGGAAATTTCTCAACTAAAAATCTAGGCAATCTTGGCTTTATCAAACAAAAAAGAATTTTAGTAAAAGTGTCCACCTTTTTCTTCATGTATTTCTTCCATGCAAGTAAAGGCATTTTTTGGGCATCAAAGCACAAGGATTTTAAACAAATACAAAGTAGTTAGTCCCAATCGTACTTATATACAATAAATAACTAACTTTATACTTTTGCTTCCTTATTTCATACAAAGTGGCGAGTGAGATGTATTCATGACCATGAGTATATAAGTGCCTCATCCTCCCACTTCATAAATGTAATTTTACTAACCAAGTACCTAGTGCTTTTATTAAAAATGTTTTAAGTATCAGTTGCCACCTCTTGTGTTGAACTTGTTCTATCTTCATCCTATCCTACGTGCCTTAGAGTTTTTTTTTCGCAATCCTTTAAGAAAGATTATTGTACAGAGTTATGTAATAGGTCAAGAGTGAGTTGCTAAACTTAGAGTTAAGTTCAAGAGAGACGAGTGAGGGATTTAGAGTTAAGTCAAATGGGTGTAGAGAGAAGAGAAAAGGGAACCCACTATTTAGAGTGGAACACAAGGGAAAGAAATCCTAATAGAGTATATTAGGTGTTGCCCATATAGTAAAGTATTGTAAATCCCTGAGTAAGGCCATGATTTTTCTCTTGGGATGGGCACAAGAGTTTTCACGATAAAAATCCCTACTGTTCTCTTATGTTTCTCTATTACAGTTGTTTTAATTATGCAAAAATCAAAATTTTCCCTTACTTCCAATTCACCCCCTCTTGTAAGTGTCTATCTAAATAAAAACTAGTATCAGAGAAGGTTCTCATCAATTTAAGACGTCTTAAAGAGAAAAGTTCCTATAAGAAGATGAACACTTACAAGAAGTTTGAAGAAGGCTACTCTACCCAACGTCCACTCATGTTCAATGGTAAATTCTATACTTACCAAGTATGGCGTGTGACAGAAGTAGGAGATTTTGAAGTGACTAAAATTAACGAAAATAATGAGGTAGTTCTAAAATCCATGTCTGAATTTAATAGAGAAGATTTTGAGAAAATGGAATTAAATGCTAAGGCTATTAAAATACTTCATTGTGGTTTAGGACTTCATGAGCACAATAGAGTAATGGGTTGTAAAACAGCTAAACAAATTTTAGATTGTTACAAATTACTTATGAAGGACCAAAAGAAGTGAAGCATTCCAAAATTGATTTACTTATGTCTAAATATGTAAGGTTTAAAATATTGCTTTGGGAAACTATTTAAGATATGTTCACTAGATTTACTTATATCACGAATGAGTTAGGTTATCTTGGTAGAAATACTATCACTGATGAGCAGGTTCAAAAGATCGTGAGAAGTCTTCCTCAATATGAAAGATGGAGAGCCAAGGTCACAGTACTTCAGGAGACCAAGTACTTCACAAAATTTAATGTGGAGCAGCTTGTAGGGTCACTCATGACTCACGACTCCATTTGGGAACTCACAAGTACAATAGTGAAAGTTCCAAAAATTGAGGGCTCTAAAAGCCCAAGAGGAGTCCGAATCTGAGTCAAATGATGAAGAAGAGGCTATGCTTATGAAAATTCAGAAAAATGTATGGGTACAACAAGGCCAGTGATCGTAAGAAGATAACCTTTAGCAAGAAGAATTATTCCTAAAAGATTGTTTTGGGTTTTCTCAAATGTGCTAGCCTGGAATATTCCACTAGAGAATGTCCATTGTGGGAATCTGAAAAAGATAAAGGACAAGTAAAGGAATAAGCAAAGCCTAATAGGAACACCTATCTAAAAGCGGATGCAAAAAGAGAAATGATTGCTGCTTGGGGTGATTTTGACCCCAAAGAATAAGAGTAACAACAAGAAGAGGAATGCGAGTTTGTGACTAATGGAAACTCGTGATGAGGTATCCTCTAACTCTCTTGTATCCATGACAAAAAATGAGTTAGTTTATTTAGTTCACTCTTTGGATGAAAAGAAAAAGACTCTCATGCTCAAGCTAAATCAAAGTGACATGGATATATGAATATGCAAAGTCCACATGACCTATCTTACTAATTTAGAACAAATGTTCAAGAATAATTTTTTAACTTAATGGATACGAATTTAAAATTAAATGAAGCCAATGATAGACTTAGGAACGAAAATATAATGCCTAAACGTTGAATTAACATGGTAAAAACTTTTAAGCCTTAATCTCACCTTACATACCACTAAATTTATAATTCATTGTTTTAACAAAGAATTTGAAGCTCTTAAATATGATTTACAAAATGCTAAGATATCAAATGATTTGTTTCAAAAGGAGCTTGAGGTGTATCGCAGGGAGAAAAGTAAAAAGTTTATGGAAGTTCCAAAATGGATTGAAAATGCTCAAGTTAAGAGGATAGAATGACTAGGGTTTACTTACAATAAGAAGAAGTTTAAAAGGAACAAATATGTAGACTTATCCAGTAGCAAAATTTGTACAACATGTGGTCAAATTGAATAAATGTTTGGAACTTGCGTTTGAAGCGAACACTAATGTTGAGTATATGAAAAAGTCTAATGTCATAGAAGAAGACAGGGAACCCAAGGGATACTAGGTTCCTATTTCTAACAAATAATCTGTTTTGTAGGTGCTAATGAGAGGGAATAACTTGTGGTATCTCGACAGCGGGTGTTCCAAACACATGATAAGAGTCAAATTTAAATTTCTCTCACTAGTAACCTTTAATGGTGGGCCTATGATCTTTGGAGATAACAAGAAGGGCAAAATTGTTTGTGTTGAAAAGGTCGGATGGTCTAGTTCTCATTATGTAGACAATGTATTTTTGGTTGAACGGTTGATGCAGAATTTACTTAGCATATCACAATTCTGTGATAAAGGCAACTCTATAAGTTTTACTTCTTAAAAATGTATAGTTTAAAAGATTAAAAATAAAGAAGTGATTTTGGAAGGAACTCAGAAAGAAAACATGTATACCGTGAACCTTAATGAGATTCCTAGGAACAATCTGACTTGTCTAAGTGTTTTGGAAGATGATCCATTACTTTGGCACAGAATATTTGGACATGCTAGCCTTTCACTACTTAACAAACTAAAGTCAAAATATTTGGTTGTAGGCTTGCCCTCAATCAAGTTCCAAATGAACCAAGTTTGTGATGTGTGCGTGAAAGGAAAGCATGTTAAAAGCTCCTTTAAGTCTAAAAATATTGTTAGCATATCTAAGCTATTGGAACTCATCCATATGGATTTTTGTGGTCTAATGCATGTCCAAAGTAGAAACAGAAAGCGTATTGTACTTATTTTTGTTGATGATTACTCACGTTTCACTTGGGTGATGTTTCTTATTTGCAAAGACAAAACCTAATTAATGTCAAAGGTCTATAGGAAACAAGATAGTTCACATGTGAAATGACCATAAAACTGAGTTCCAAAATTATAGGTTTGATGATTTTTGTAGGGAACATGGTATGAGTCACAACTTCTTAGCCCCAAGAATACCATGGCAAAATGGGGTCGTGGAGAGAAAGAATTGAACATTGGAAGACATGGCAATAACAATGTTGATTGTTAGTGGTCTTCCTTGAAGCTCTACGGCCGAAGCTATCAACACATCTTGTTATGTGATCAATAGAGTGATGATTAGGCCAATCGTGAACAAAACTCCATATGAGCTAGTGAAAGGAAGAAACCCAACATCTCCTATTTTAGAGCATTGTGTGTAAATGCTTTTTTCATAAAAATAATAAAAGGAACTTGGGTAAATTTGATGAAAGGAGTGATGAAGCTTTATTCCTTGGTTATGCCACAAATACCAAAGCTTATAAAGTGTATAATTTGAGAACATTGTGTATTGAAAAGTCTATACATAGTGTTTTTATGAAATTTCCTTACTAACCCCTAGAAAGGAACAAGAATATCTTGAAATCAGAATGGTGTGACCCACTGACCTAGTTGAAGAATAAGTTAAGAAAAATAACATCAAATTATTGAAGATGGAGAAAATTCGGAACATCAATTAAGCACCTGATAATGTTCTAGCAACAAATGAAGCAATTAGAATAACTAAACCTGAAGTTCCAAATGCAGAAGCCAATTCCAATCAAGAAGGCAACCAACAAGTTCCAGTTGGAAACTTCCAACCTAAACCTTGAAAATATTAGAGTTCCCATCCTTTAGATCTCATCATAAGTGAGCTAGGGAAAGGAACACAAACAAGGTTCCAACTCATAACTTTTGCGCCTTTCTTGCATTCCTATCAACTTTAAAACCCAACAATCACTTGGAAGCTCTAATTTTACAAGACCTATTAAATTGCTCTCACACGTAATAAGATAAATTTGGACAACCGGTGTAAGACCCCTTAATCGTGAGGACTCTAAGAAGTAATCACCCTAATTTAGATTAATTACATAAATCTTAACTAGCTAACTACCTTAATCTAGAGGTGTTCTTATTTTGTTTGTGCATAAATTCCTAGGAACTATCAAACCTTAGTTTTCATCATCTTAATGAAAATGCTTGCATACCATCTTTGGATTGATGTAGATAGTTTATTCCTGAACCCACCTTTGGTTTGTAAACCATTTACGTGAGTCATTTTGGGATTCTAATCTAATTAGGTGTCCAAACTACTCTTAAAGGTTTGGTGGTGACTCCACGTGACCCTTTGGATCCAATCCATACAAGGATAGCTAAAGGCACATCGTTGAACCTTAATGATGCGCATAATATATAGAACACTAGTGGGAGAGGGCCCCTTTTCCTTTATCTTTAGTCATTGAGTTGTCCACCAAAAACCTAATTGGCTTTCTTAGCCTTAGCAAACAACAAAACGCCCCTACAACTAATTATCTTTTTTTTATTTTGTAAATTTCTACCTTATAACATACATTCTATTTATATTAATACCTAGTTCTACTTTATGGGGAATTTGACCAGAAAGTAATGTCATAAAAAATCCACAAGAGAAGACTTTTTTTTTAATAAAAAACTATTAGCATTTATAGAAAGATTATGGGTTTTTATTCTTTTATTTAATTATTTTATAGTATTTTATCCCAAAATATAATTTTACCGCCTAATACATATCCATTTTTGGCCAAATTTGCAAGGAAGTGGGATAAGTATGTAGTAATATTAATATTTTCATTGGGTAGTAATTTGCAGAATTGAAAATAAAAGTAATACTTTACAAAGGGACAAGTTTTCTAGGTAGTAGTTGGCAAATAACCCTAAATAGTTGACATAAGTAAAGATGAAAATCATTTTTAATGAGATCTCAAAAAAATATTTATATATGATGAAGTATATCTATATTCAACTTGGTTAAAGAAGAAGGGACAAGAAGAATATAAGAATTGAGAGAAACATACATAATGTCTTTGTGTTTTGGTCTAATGTTCGAAGGGATGGAAATGTAGTAGCAAATCTCTTAGCTAAGCTAGTGCCTTTTAGTGAATGATAAATTTAGAAGAATCAATAACCTCTAAAGATTTCTTATGTATTTGTAGATATTTTATTCCTTAATTAATACACTAGCTTCTTTTCCCCTATAAAAAAATTAATCATAGAGACTAGTTTTTCCAAATAATAATCTAAATATGTAAGGTTTGATAAAAAGAAAAATACTAAAATTTTTCCCAATTGGATACATAGAAAAAGTTATCCATAATGGAGCAAGTATCTCTATATATTCATGGGTGATATAAATATTTTTCTAAATATTAAAAAATATATCTTGGAATTATATGAGCTTAAAGCTCTATTTTCCTAATCTTATTTGAATAATTCTTAGAAAAACTGAATAAAGTATGCTCATCAATAACTAAGATAAGTATGTTCATTACGAGATTTAACAAGGATTGACTCAACTTTAAATCTACGCCCCTTTCCATTATCAATCTTATTAATCCTCTTTAACAAAACTAATTACAACTCAAGCACAATTACTTTACTCCAAAGATCGATAGTCCCTCTGTATCTATCGTTAGTGGTGCACTTAAGTGTTTTACCTTACTATAAATCACTTAATCAACTAGAATGCACCCTAAGCACAGTATTCAAATACAATATTATAGAGTACATTTTAGAACATATAATGCACTTTTATACAAGTATGAGTGTGATTTTAGAAAAAGACGCTTTTCGAAAGAGTGTAAAATAAATGCTAGAAAAGCTAAGTTTTCAAAAGGTCAAATATGCATAATATATAACCTTTTGTATGTTTATTATGATCTCATAAGATATCTTTCAGAAATATAAATTCCTTGAATAATCAAGTTTTTTAAGGAATTTACGTCTTTGTTATTATTTTATAAAATATTTAAAAATAATATCTCTAGGTTTCTTTATAATTATTGTATGAACGTATAATAACATGTTTTGAGGAAAATATAGATACTTTTCGAAGATAAACTTAGAGAGTATGATATTGAAATTTTTACTAAAACTATGTTTTGCTTAGAAGAGTTCATTGGATTAGTTGCTAGGTGATGTCATAAACTAGTGTTTTGATTACTTAAGATATTGATCTTAGCACCTAGACCCCTTTACTTCTTTCTAGTTGTGTCATACACATAATATACTCAACCACAAAAACACATGAATACCAACATAAAGATCAGACTAAACTATTATAAGTCTTTGAATATCTACATGTTATTAAAGTATTAAAGCTTTATTTGATTCTTCATCCTTAAAAATCTTGAAACTTTTCAACAAGCTTTTTACTTTGAGTCTTGACAATATCATTTGCTGTAATTCATCTTAAGGTTGGTGATCTCAAATGAAGTATGATTTTAGTTTGTTATCGTCGATTAAAAAACCCTTTTGGATGATGTTTTGATGATGCCAAACAATGGACACAAAATATGTATTATTGTAAAAATAACCTTTAGGACCATTAGCAAATGATGGTTTGAAGCTAGCGGGAACAATGAAGCAACAAGATATGCAAGTTGTGTTGTATGGATCCAGTTTCAAATGAATTTATTGGCTCAAGGACTAAAGTGTCAATGTTGGTAGTTAAGATTCGTGTTTGTGACAATTCTATTTGTTCAACGTTGCTATATAGGGACAATGCCTATAAGGAACTTGTGTAAGGAACAATCTACGTCAATTTCTAGATTCGAATCAAAGTTATTTACTTAAGCTCATTTTTTAACTTAATTAAGTAATCTATATTTTTTAAATCTAATGTACCTAGACTTAATTATGGGATTAATTGTTTTGGGTTGTTAAGATTACTTTGACCCTATTAAACTATTTTCTAAGTAATAAGAGTTATTCTCTCCACCTTTTTAAGGAAGTTAATGAAGGTTTGATAGAATTTCTTTTCAACAAAATTAATGTTTTAATCTAATATTTTATTAAAAAATTATTTTTGGTTATGGGAAGAAATGAGCCAAATTAAACTTCCTATTTCTTAGGGAAGTTGGAGTAATCATGGTGTTCGTATATAAAAGTGGCTCCTTATTTAAGGATGTGTTCTTGGAGAGTAAGGTAGATGCTATTTAAATTGATGTAAATCTAAGCTAAAGACATAATTGACAGATTTGATTTAGAGAATTCAGTAAGAGAAATTTTAAAATATCATTTTTGTCTTAATCACTCTTGAAGGCTACTAAGTCTATTCATTGTGAGTTTCTTGTTATTTAGAGTACACTGTTTTATGAGAAGCTTTGAAGGTTAAATATTTGATAGCTATTTAACCATAGCAACTTGTTCTATAAGTGTTATTGCAATATGACATTTAGGAAGTTTAGAGTAGATAGTTGTGTGGACAAGCATTTGCTAGTTAGGTAGTAATAATTACATCTAGTTGTACGAACTAGGAGAAAATTTGTATCTAGTTGTAAAAATTAGAGTGAAAATTAATTTGTGGGAACTTATTTTGGGTAAATATTTGTGGGAACTTATTTGGGTTAAACATCTTATACTAGTGTGTGTAACTTTTTAAGCCTTAATTTTCTGGAATATGTGTGAAAATCTTTTTGTGGTAATGGTTTTTCCTATTGAGAGTTGAAAAGGTTTTTCATGTAAAAATCCTTATGTTTGTTGTTCTTTATAACTTACTTATTCCTCATTCCAATTTAGAATATTCATTATTTTGTATTTTCGCTTAAAGGACAAAAAGAAGGAATTGTTACTTGGAAATACAACTCACCCTATTTCTTATATGTTCCTTCCACCTATGTACTTGACTTTTATCATAAAAACCATAGAGGATCACTTAGGGATAACGTGACTTAAATAATAAGTTTAGTAAATTTAAAATAAGTTCAAAAAAAGTATGTTAAGGAATAGATGAGTTTAAAAAAATAATAAGTTCACCAAAAATATAATAGGAAGTAATAATAAGTTAAAATCACTAAAAGAAAAATAAGTTTAGCAAAATTAAGTTAAGTTTAACTAGAAAAAAAAGTTTTGCAAAAATAAGTTAACAAGAATAGTACCTTTGAGGGTTCGAATTTTTATTTCTCTCTTGACTTAAAAATGTTACGAATTACCCTAGGTATGATAAGTTTTTGGGAAGATATTTGGAGTCCATTGATTAATTATATGGGACTAAAGATGAGAAAAGTTTCATGCAATGCCAATTAAATCATCTATTTTGCCACTTATAGTGGAGAATAAACATACATCTAAAGTTAGCAACTTAACTATTGGCGAAATCATCTGTATTTACCTTTCACCAAATGTGGTTCTTTTATGAAACAGATAGAGCTAAGTCATGACTCTAAAGTCTTATAGCTAAAATTAACTCTCATAATTTTCTAATTTTATAAATTATTTTCTCGAATAATAATACACAATAAAGAGAATTATAAAAATTTTACCTCCCATAGATAAATGTTTGATCAACTCTTCAAAGTTGTGAAGTTGAAAACTAACTACTATTATAATAAAAAAAAACCCTTAAACTAAACAAAGTCTTTTGAAAGTCCGCCATAAATACAATTTATTCCTTAAAATAAAATCCTTAAAACCATTATAACTAAAAATTCTAAATCAATAATAATAAACTTACACAATAAGCCGTGCAAAGTAAATTATTCAAAATTAGTCATGATAAAGTAAAGAACATCCACTAAAAGTTCCCATGAATACGATATTTCTAAACCTGTTAACATTTGACCTTGATCGACTTCTCACCAACAACACAGATGTAAAATTTGGTCGCCACAAGTTCAATTAAGGAAGGGGCCATGACCAACAAAAAAGTATACACAATCAAAAAAGTGAGTACATATGAGTTAAGTACTCAAACTACCCAAACATGCATCGTTCCAAGTTAAATAGTAGGTCACATTTAAGAATAATAGAGAGTATTTATGTTTTAAACTTACTAGGAAACTTCTACTTATAAGAAACCTTAATATCAAGATTTTATTCACTTAAACTACTAATAAACAATTTAACAATATGTGAACTACTTTGTTGCTTTGTGCGTAGGAGACTAGTAAGGAACGATGTATAAGTCCGGATCTAATACTATTACTGTTGTGTTACTGTTAGGAAAGTGACAAAATATCAATGATATTAGAAATAAAGGTAACATTATCATGTCACCCAATTGGGACCTTAGGTTGCCATCAAGTGTTTCCCATTGTTCAATACTTAAAGTGAATTCAATCATCGAGTTTTATTGCTTAACCATTTTCACTTTAAGTGATTTATAATTTATAGACTCAGAAGTTGTAGTTAAACAAACATGGAAAATTAAAACATGTTCATCATAACAATTCTAGGTTATAATATTGCATAATAAATAATAATAAAAAAGGAATTCGTGACACTTATTTCCTTACCTAAAGTGATTATTTACAATGCTTAACAAACAAAAAATGTTATAAAAGGCTTAATTTTCCTTCTTTATACTTCAATATCAGATTAATGATATAACTAAACTTAAACTTACAACTACTTAATAGAGAATGATATAATTGCTTTGGTTCATTTTATTCAATTCCTTTGGTTGTATGGGTGAATCACTTATAGGCGAAACACTTGTCAATTTGTAGAATTGCTTCAGTTATTGAACTGAAGCAATAAATCACCAATTGCTTTGGTTAGTTTGAACAGAAGCACTTATAAATTCCATAAGTTCTTCGGTTCATTTCAACCGAAGAAATTGGTGATTTATTGCTTTGGTTAAATAACCGAATCAATTATAAATTTTGTAAAATGAGAGCTTTTTAATGCTTTGGTTCATAGGACCGAAGAAATTGTGGAAGAGGTAAGCTTTAACAATAGATGGAATTTGGTGTTTTTTTACTATATTTTTATGCCTTTTGAACACAATAATAATGAAGTCTTCTATTATGTTTAGTAGAGTATATACGATATTAATAATAGTTATATATATATATATATATATATATATATATATATATATATATATATATATATATATATATATATATATGGGATCATGTGCAAACCCCTTAGTCATATGAGAACCCTTCTTATATAAGAATTCATCTAATACCATTGATTTATTGTATCTAGATAGTTGTAATTGAATCTACATGAATGAAAAAATTGTAATTATAATAAAGTCAGATTTTGGTAGTTGAGAAAGATTCTTTTTTCTATGACTATTGGGTAGTTTTCTAAATGTCTGTTTATATTCACTAAAAATCAATAGTTTTTATATTATTCATGTTACTATATATTCAAATCACATTATTCGAATTCTTCTTTTGCTAAATATCATATTCGAAGGCTACTTTTGCTGTTTTGTGATTAAAAAAATAAGGTAATGATTCAATTTTTTTTTCTCGCAATTGATTCAATGTTCTAATTCATTAAGAATACCATATAGAGTGTATTGAATATGATGATAAGTAAATGCATATCGTATTGATTGGTCTAATACATCAAAATTATGATTGATTTTCAAATTTGTTTGTATCATTAATGAAAAATCATATGCATGTATTATTATCGAAAATAATTCATTTTATGCATCTATTATTACCAAAAAAAAATTAATGGATTATGTTTGATGTATTAATAGAACATTTAGAATATATATTTAAAATATTAGAATTAGACTACAAGACAATAGGTATTATACGAGCATATGTAATTAGAATTAGAATAGAACATTGAAAATTTTAGAAATGTAATTATAGAACAATTATATGTATAGAACACATTAGTATAGGTTTTTAGAACATTGAAATTAGAATATAGAATAATAGGCATTATGTGAGCAAAATTATAAAATTTTTAGAGCATTAGTGTAAATATTTAGAACAATAGTATTCATTTTAAGAACACTAGAATTACAATGTAGAATAATAGTTATTTTAGAACAATAATAGTATACATTTTACGTAATCCTCCAAAAATTATGAGGTCTTGATTTCATTTTTTATCAAAATTAAATTCTATGTATTAATATAATACATATACTCTACATATATACATATATATACACATATATATGTACGTGAATATTTTCAAAATAAATTACAAATTATTCTTATTATTTAATTAAATTCTAAAACTTCAATTTTTTTTTACAAAATAATATTTTTCTTTTATTATTCACCCACCAAGCCCAACTATCTAAACCTAGTATTACTCTTTATTTAAACTAAACTACCTAAACCTAGTACTACTCTTTTATTAAGACTAAACTACCTAAACCTAGTATTACTCTCTTATTAAAACTATACTACCTAACCCTAATCCCATCTTATTTCACAAACTCACCAAAATCCTAAACTCTCTCACAATAGTCCTCCCTCACGTGAAGCAGCCAGCCACCCCTCCCCATTGCCGCCACCTCTTCCCTTGCTGTTGTCCACCATCGTCAGTGAGCCACTGGCCACCGACCTTCCTCTCTCTTCTTTTTCCTTTGTTTTCTCTTCTTTTCTCCTTTAATTTTTATGCCTTAGTTTACATGTTTATTAAAGTTTTATATGATTATTGTATTGATTTATTATGGGTTAAATCTATATTGAAAGTGTATAAATTTTATGTTCTAGAATTTATTTGGTGCATACTACTAGTTTCATAAGATTTTTAAGCATAAATATTAATGCCTAGGTATGCTAGTATCATGAATTAGGATTTTTTGATACTAGGCTTTGATTTCACATAAAATCTTAAATATTTTGTTGATCATCTATGTTAAATTTTATGGGGTTGTTATTTAAATGAATTTTCATATTTTATAATCATATATTTTAGTATAAAAATATTAGTTTTCATGATTTAAGGCTTAGATGCTTATACTAGTATTTATTGCATGAAATTTTGACTATAGTATGAGGTATTTTGTTAAAAACTTAATATTAACGTATTTGAAATAAATTATCAAAATATTATACATAACAGATTATGGGTTAATTGTTGAATATTTCATGTTTTAAAGTTTGAAATTATATAATATTGGTATATATATTAAATTAAGACTATTTTAGGATACAATTGGGAGTAATTTTAGTATACTACATAAAATACAAATTTTCAGATTTTAAGAGTTATAAAAATGGAGTGTTATAACATATATTTTAATTAGTTTTCAAATAATACTTGTAGTATTGTATTGGAGATACTAGATTATAGTTTGGAAGACTTAAAAAAATGTTTTGGCAATTGTTTTAAAACCTTAGAAAGGTTAGTAGATTTCTGTAAATTTTGGGTAATGGTGTATTAATTTAGGTTGTATAATTTGGTGTAGGAGAACACTTTGTAGAAGGTGCTAAATAGTAAGGAAAGTGACCACCCGTTTATTTTACTCTAGGTACGAATAAATTATGAAGAAAGTTACCTTTAGGAACAAGATCTAGGGTGAAATGCAAACTTATTATCATGTTAGGAAACCTTTTGGGTGAGATTATTTGGTTATTTATTTGAAAAAAATCATGTTCTTTATATTAGGGGCATGATTTGGAATTGTTGGTGAGAAATCGTGATTTATTAAATTTGTACTAATTTGTTAATTAATCCATGAGACTGTTTATTATTACTCTTTTCACTGAGAGTATGATTGGAGTACATGTAAATTTTTAAGTTTTAATGACAAGGGTAGTTGAATTTGTTTAACAAGTTTAACAATTGATATTGAAATTAAAAGGATAAAAATTACATTATAATAGAGATTGGTTGTGTAACTATAATGTTTGCATGTGGGTGCTATGGTGATTATATATACTGAGTTTAAACAGTAAATCACGTAAAGGGAAAGATGATAAGCAATAAAACTCTGGACTAGTGCACGTCTAGAGTATTGACAGTCAGGGGTTGGAGCTTCATGGGGTATTATCCGTGACTTTTATTAGAGGTCGTGTGATCTACGAGTCTCTTTTTTTTTATAAAGTTTTAAACTTAAAATTGGAGTTAGTTGAGATCTCATCTATCTATGGTGACAGAGACGCGCCCGTTTACCATCTGGATTTTATATTGTATTTTGATCCTCTACGATGGGAGTGCATGTGTTATTTATCTATTTGATGTCCTAATCAAGACATGGGGGATACAACCTTGTCTATTGCTTAATCCAAGTAATTAATCAATTTCTCAGTTTAGTTGAGTAAAATGTTGCGTGATAAGTTCTTACATTCTGTACTTATTCTTATTTAATTATTATTTCAACTGTTATACTTTATAATTTGTATGTACTCAGCTTGTTGATCACGTGCTTTATGTATTTTTGGTCATGGTTTTTGCCTATTAATGACAATGTGATGATCCAATACTTACATTTGTATTATTGTGGAGCAGATTATTGACAGTTATCTAATCGAGTATTCATGCATGGGTGGGTTGAGTGGAGCGTTGTTTTACTTTAGATTTCAGAATAAGTTACATTCATTTGGATTGATTTTAGATTGTTGGTTTTGGATGCGAGTCAAATGTTATTTTGGTACATTGTAGTAAGGGCCTTAGTGGTTCCAGTTTGTTATATTAGGAGTTTGTTTTACGATTAATGTTATTTCAAAAAGTTTTTTAGTTTTTCACTGTAAAATTATGTTTTATAGCCTTGACGTTTGAACACGTAGTGGTAGCACATCGGTAGTTTCTAAAGGTTTGATTTTTGGAAAATGAGAATTACCGGGGTGTTACAAAGTGATATTAGAGCTTTAGGTTAGATTTTAATGTCACAAAATGGTTTTTATTAGGCGCCTAAACTTTTAAATATTTTGGAAATGATTTGCAAATCAAATTGTACGAGTATTAGTTTTGTAAAGTTAAACGTTGATTTAAACGTGAATTTTAGTTTTATTTAATTATTACAATTATATTTTTAATTTATTTTTTTATTAATTTATTAATTTATGTTTTTATTTATTCATTTATTATTATTTTTTTAAATTCATTAAGTCTCATATGTTCGAAAATGAGTGAGATTTGGGGTAGTTAAGAAGACATGCATATAGTTAACATTCTCTTTATGCTTTGTGCTTATGCATTTGTTCTCTTATACTTTTGTATGTGATTATCTTATTCACTTTATTTTATTGGGATAACATTGAGAGATTAATACAAAGTTCGTCCATGAGAATAATCAGGGCCTGAAATCAATTAGTGGAAAACTCATAAAAGTAATGGAGGACATTCTATGCCCAAAGAAGAACCAATCGGAAGAAATGTATCAAGACTGGTTTGAATTCAATACAGTTAGGAAAAAAAATAAGTTGTAAACGTATAAAAGAATTTTCCACCAGTACACCCTAGATGTCGATTCTGATGAGGAGGATTTCAAATGGCTAAAGGTGGAACCAGTGGACCCTAGTGCTGGAAAAGGGGTCACTAGGAATGGGGAGCCTGCATACAAAGCAATTACTATTGAGGACTCGGAGGATGAAGAGGATCCCAACTTTAATTTGGAGAATTATAATGAGAAGAAGGACCACAAATCGAATGTAGTTCCTTAAATAGCTTAATATGTTTTAGAAATCTATGTAGGTAGTTAGGATTACAATAAATATTCATTATACTAGGTTATTGTACGATATAAATGATTAGAGGAAAGTAGTACATTATTAAATCATATTAGTATGTTATTTTATATTATTTTAGTTATCTGATATTATTACTCTATCTAGTTATTGATCTTATACTAAATTACCAACCTTAGAGATTTAACTCGCTTTCCTATTATTTGAGTGAGAGTGTTGCGGGGAGGGAACCAATTTTAATTATTTTGATTACTTAATGTTATTTGGTTGTCTAAATTGTTTAGTTGATTGGAATGTGAATGTGATTATGGAATGATGTTTTATGTTAAGTAGTTGTATGTAAAAGTGGAACTTGAATCAGTTTAATATACGCCTTCAGGCATAGAAGTACAATGGCAAGAAATGATGTTGCATTGGTCGAGGCCATCCGCGCGCTTGCTGAACAATTGAACTAGAATGGTGGGTAAATGCTTGACCCTTACACTGAAATGTTTAAGATGCTAGCTCAGGTTAAACAACCTATTTTCAAAGGGGAAGCTCGCCCCACCTTTTTAGAGAATTGGGAGCGTGAATTCGATAAAATATTCATTATAATGAATTATTTTGAGGAAATGAGAGTAGATAAGGCTGCCATGTATTTGAAGGATAAGGCAGATAGATGGTGGAGAGAAAATGTTACTAGGCTAAAAGCCCAACCTGGGAAACCTTTAAAATAGCCATAAGAGAAAAGTTTTATCCTCCTTTCCTAAGAAAATAGAAAGCTCAGGAATTCATTAACCTTCAAATGAGTAGCATGACCATTGTAGACTACTACCATAAATTTACCCCTCTGGCTAGATTTTCTCCTTAGGTAGTACCCACTGAAGAGCTGAAGGCATAAAGGTTCGAGTATGGGCTAACTAGGCAACTCCAGAAGGATTTAGGAGGAAAAGTGTTCAAAACCCTAGATAAGGTTTATGAGAGAGCAGTTCACTTATATGTGTTGAGTGTTAGGGATCCCGCTGAAGGTAGTCATGCTGGGGATAAAAGAAAAGACTTTGGACACCATAGGAACAACCAGAATAATTCGAAAAGGCCAAGGAATTGGAATTCGGTTGAGAATAGAAATCAAGAGTTGGGTAACACGTTAGCCAGGGACATGGAGATAGGAAGTACTACTGTAAGAGATGCAAAAGGAATCACCCTATGAAGGACTGTGATGGAAATCCGGTGACACGTCGGTACTTCCAGAAGAAGGGTCATATGGAGTACAAGTGTTATTCGAATAAGAAAGACGAAGGGAATGGTACAGGCAATCATCAAAGAGCTAACTCCACGTTTGACCAAGGTGTAAGAAAAAATAGGCCGAGTAATAAGAATGAGAAACCCTACAATGGTGGGAATGGCAATGGTAACAACCATAACAACTCTGGTAACAACAATGGCAACAACTTCAACAATAGTAACCATTCCGGTCAGAATAGAAGCAACAATTTCGGGTGCTTGTCTGTAATGAGAAGGAAGGAGGTGAAGAGATCCTCCGATGTAGTCATTGGTATATTCTCTATTAACTCAATTATTGTGAACACCTTATTTGATTCTGGTGCAACCTGTTCCTTTATTTTTGCATCTATAGTGAATTAATTAAATTTATCTAAGTTGAGTCCTGTTGAGTTATCTGTTTGCTTACCTACGGGTAAGGTAGTTTCTTGCATTAGGCTCCATGGGAATTTACCTTTGAAGATTAAGGAAAATATCTTCCCATCTGACCTCATATAATTTAACTTGGGACACTTAAATGTAATACTAGGGATGGATAGGCTAGGTTTATACAAGGCTAAGAT
The DNA here is from genome assembly GCA_026401315.1 of Dysphania ambrosioides. Classification (NCBI taxonomy): domain Eukaryota; kingdom Viridiplantae; phylum Streptophyta; class Magnoliopsida; order Caryophyllales; family Amaranthaceae; genus Dysphania; species Dysphania ambrosioides. The sequence continues at coordinate 16,750,438 of CM048664.1, read as the reverse complement.
AGATTGTGAAATGTAGAAAGTGCACTTGAGGAGTCCTTTAGGAAAAACTTTGTCCTATAGACGATTTGGGAAACCTAAAGGGTATGGATTAATTTTGGCAATGAAAATGAGAAAGTTACCACCAAGGGATGCCCAGTATACCTTTGTAATGTCCAGGATTTGAGTATAGGAATGTAGGAGAATAGAAAACATTTCCATAGTGAATGAGTTTTCAGATGTTTTCCCAGATGAAGTTTCGGGAATGCCACCTAGTAGAGAGGTTGAGTTCACCATAGACCTAATCCCGAGAGCTGCACCTATTTCTAAGGAACCTTATAAAATGGCACCAGCTGAGTTAGCAAAGTTAAAGACCCAATAGCAAAAGCTGTTAGACAAGGGCTTTATCAGACCTAGTGTATCACGATGGGGAGCTCCAGTCCTATTTGTAAAGAATAAAGATGGAAGCATGAGGATATATATTGATTATAAGGAGCTTAATAATGTGACTGTGAAGAATAAGTACCCATTACCCAGAATAGATGACTTATTTGACCAGGTGAAGGGGGCTAGTGTATTGTTGAATATTGATTTAAGATTGGGATACCACCAATTGAGAATCTCTAATAAGGACATCTTAAAGACTGTCTTTAGAACTCATTATGGGCACTGAGTTTACAATTATGTCATTTGGGTTGACCAATGCACCCACTATCTTTATCAATCTAATGAATCGAGTATTTCACGAGTACCTAAACAAATTCATAATAGGATTCATTGATGATATTTTCGTGTATTTAAGAAATAAGGAGGATTATGACAAGGACCTAAGAACCATTTTGGAAACCCTTAGAAGTAATGAATTATATGCAAAGTTTTCCAAATGTGATTTTTGGTTGGAGCAAGTAGCATTCTTGGGGTATTACATTTCCAAGGAAGGTGTATCGGTAGACCGTGTGAAGATCAAAGCTGTTAGCGAATGAACCACTCAAAAGAGCGTGACAGACATTAGGAGTTTCTTGGGTTTGGTAGGGTATTATAGGAGATTTGTCAGAGACTTTGCCAAAATAGCCCAACCTATGACCACCCTGATGAAAAATGAGACTAAATTTGTATGGGATGAAAAGTGTGAGTTGGCTTTTCGAACCCTCAAAGAGCAGTTGACTACATATTTAGTGCTAACATTGCCTAAAGAAATGAAGGATTTCAGGTATACAGCAATGCCTTGAAGCATGGGTTAGGATGCGTATTGCAGCATAATGGGAAGGTCATTGCTTACGTGTCACGTCAGTTGAAGCCGTATCAAGCCAATTATCCTACTCATGATTTAGAACTTGCCGCGATTGTGTTTGCTTTGAAAATTTGGAGACATTATCTATATGGCGTCACCTGCAAGATTTTCATAGATCATAAGAGCCTTAAGTACATCTTTACTCAGAAAGACTAAAACATGTGTCAACGTCAGTGGCTAGAGCTAATTAAAGACTACGATTTAGATATCCAGTAAAATCGAGTCATAGTATTAATGCCTTAGTGGTGGCCGATGAATTGTGTGAGGAGATGAGGAAGTTGAGTCTTGAAGTCATGAACCATGGCGAATTAGAAAACTGTTTTATCCCTAGAACCATTGATTTTTTGAAGAAATTAAAGAAAAGGAAAATGAAGACAAATCCTTAAAGAAGATTAGAGATAAAGTGTCTATTGGGGTAAAATCTGATTTACGAATTCATAAAGATGGTAGTCTGAGATTTAAAGGAAGAAGGTGTGTGCCACAAAGCTCTGAAAAGGTCAAAAGAAAGATCATGGATAAGAGCTATAATAATCCTTATTCAGTGCATCCTGGAGGTGATAGTTGTATATAGATCTGAAGCAGATATATTGGTGGTCAAATATAAAGAGAGAAATAGCAGATTATGTGTCTAGATGTTTGACGTGTCAAAAAGTGAACCTAAACCATAAAAGACCCATGAGGAAGATGCAACCTCTAGAAATACCTGGATGGAAATGAGATTCAATTCCATGAACTATGTGACTGGTTTGACAAAAACTAGAATGAGAAATGACACAATTTGGGTGATTGTGGATAGACTCACCAAATTAGTTGTATTTATAGCAATTAAAGAGACTTGGAAGAAAAAAAAACAACTAGCTAAGGCATATGTGAGAAATGTAGTCTGTTTACATGGAGTTCCTAGGGATATAATGTCGAACAGAGATTCGAGGTTCTTGTATAAGTTTTGGCAAAAGGTGCAAGATAACCTAGTGACTACTTTGAAAATGAGTATAGCTTTCCACCCTACAACTGATGGGCAGACGAAGAGGACGAACCAGACTATGGAAGATATGTTAAGAGCTTGTACGATAAATTTCCAAGGTACTTAGGAAGATCAGTTGGATTTGATAGAATTCTCATACAGTAACAATTATCATGCTAGTATTGGGATGACACCATTTGAAACACTGTATGGAAGTAAATGTAGAAGTCTAGTGTGTTGCAATGATATTGGAGAAGCATGACTTTGGGGACCGAATATATAGAAGACATGGTGACTAAAGTAAAAGTGATTCAGTTGAGGATCAAAACAGCACAGGATAGGCAAAAGAGCTTTGTCGACTCAAAAAAGGAGGAAAGATGAATTCAATGTAGGTGATAAAGTCTTTTTGAAATTGTCGCCTACTAAAGGCGTAATGAGGTTTGGTAAGAAAGGAAAGCTTTGTGCCAAATATGTGGGGCGATATGAAATTCTGCAGCGTGTACAAAGCGTAGCCTATAAGTTGGCCTTATCGATAGAATTCGAGAAAATGCATAATGTCTTTCATATTTCTCAACTGAAGTAATACATGTCAAGCGAAACCCATATTTTGCAACTGGAGGCTATTCAATTGGAGGAGTCCCTAACCTACGAAGAAAGACCAGTCAAGATCTTAGATCAAAAATTGCAGAGTACCCGAAATAAAGACATACAAATGGTAAAGTCCTATGGTCTAACCATGAGTATGAAGAAGCTACCCGGGAAACCGAAGATGTAATGAAATAAAAATATCCCGAGCTATTCGACGAGGTGAGTTATGGGGTTGTAACTCTTTTCTTTTAAGAGGGGTAGAAGGCGTATAAATTCGCGCTTTTTATTGTGTTTTTACAATATTTTGGTATTGGGTAAGTTTTGAGGACGAAACTTCTTTTAAGAGGGGTAGATTATAATTCCCCAAAAATTATGAGGTCTAGATTTTATTTTTTATCGAAATTAAATTCTATGCATTAATATAATACATATACTCTACATACATATATACATATATATATATATATACATACATACATATATATATATATATATATATATATATAGGGGAGGGATCATGTGAGAACCCTCCCCTTATGTGAGAACTCCTTTTTGGTGAGAACTCATCTTACACCCTTGGATGGTTGATGATCTAGGGCTGAAAATGCTTAAGAAATGGATGGCAAATCTGTAAATATACAGACATTGTGTAAAAAATAAGGCTGGCAGAGTGCTTCAGAAAAATTTTGTACTTTTATTTTGTTGGACAGTGACTTTGCGTGTTTGCCATTTCGGTCATTATTAAACTTACAAGTCATGCTATTCATTTTTACATGTTTCACCCTTTTCTTTATTATTAGACTTGCATGTTTCATCATTTTCTTCATTATTGTGCATCATGTTCTTATTTTCCGAATTACTGACCATCATCATGTTCTAAACTAGCGAACATCATGTTTTAAACTAGTAAACTTGATGTTCTAAACTAGTGAACTTGATGTTCTAAACCTCAACGGACTGAATTACTAAATATTTTATTTCCGTAATTCTTGACTAATGTTCTAAACTAGTATACATAATGTTCTATAAGAGTGAGCATAATGTTCTAAACTATTGAATATATAATTGTACTCGTATAATTTCATAAATTCACATATTTCAAAACCAACATAATATACTATAATGGTTAATTTAGAAAATATTTTGTAATCAACATAATATACTATAATGATTAATTTCTAATTCTAAACGCTAGGTAATTAGTTCAAAATAGTTTGGTGGGCATTTCCAAAATACTGAACATCATGTTCTAAACTAATGAACATTATGTTCTAAATTAGTAAACTTGATGTTCTAAATCTTAACAGACTAAAATTACTAAATGTTTTATTTTAGTAATTTTTGACTAATGTTATAAACTAGTATACATAATGTTCTATAAGAGTCAGCATAATGTTCTAAACTATTAAACATATAATTATACTCGTATAATTTCATAAATTCACTCATTTCAAAACCAACATAATATACTATAATGGTTAATTTAGAAAATATTTAGTAATCAACATAATATACTATAATGTTAATTTCTAATTCTAAACGCTAGGTAATTAGTTCAAAATAGTTTGGTGATCATTTCCAAACTACTGAATATCATGTTCTAAACTAGTGAACATTATGTTCTAAACTAGTGAACTTGATGTTCTAAACTAGTGAACTTGATGTTCTAAACTTCAACGGACTGAAATTATTAAATGTTTTATTTCCGTAATTCTTGACTAATGTTCTAAACTAGTATACATAATATTCTATAAGAGTGGAGTATAATGTTCTAAACTATTAAACATATAATTGTACTCGTATAATTTCATAAATTCACACATTTCAAAACCAACATAATATACTATAATGGTTAATTTAGAAAATATTTAGTAATCAACATAATATATACTATAATGGTTAATTTCTAATTCTAAATGCTAGGTAATTAGTTCAAAATAGTTTGGTGATCATTTCCAAACTACTTAACATCATGTTCTAAACTAGTGAATATCATGTTCTAAATTAATGAACTTGATTTTCTTAACTAGTGAACTTGATTACGGAAATAAAACATTTAGTAATTTCAATCCGTTGAGGTTCAGAACATCAAGTTTACTAGTTTAGAACATCAAGTTCACTACTTTAGAACATGATGTTCACTAGTTTAGAACATGATATTCAGTAGTTTGGAAATGTCCACCAAACTATTTTGAACTAATTACCTAGCGTTTAGAATTAGAAATCAACCATTATAGTATATTATGTTGATTACTAAATATTTTCTAAATTAACCATTATAGTATATTATGTTGGTTTTGAAATGAGTGAATTTATGAAATTATATGAGTACAATTATATTTTTAATAGTTTAGAACATTATGCTGACTCTTATAGAACATTATGTATACTAATTTAGAACATTAGTCAAGAATTACGGAAATAAAACATTTAGTAATTTCAGTCCATTGAGGTTTAGAACATCAAGTTCACTAGTTTAGAACATCAAATTCACTAGTTTAGAACATGATGTTCACTAGTTTAGAACATGATGTTCAGTAGTTTGGAAATATCCACTAAACTATTTTGAACTAATTACCTAGCGTTTAGAATTAGAAATTAACCATTATAGTATATTATGTTGATTACTAAATATTTTTTAAATTAACCATTATAGTATATTATGTTGGTTTTGAAATGAGTGAATTTATGAAATTATACGAGTATAATTATATGTTTAATAGTTTAGAACATTATGCTGACTCTTATAGAACATTATGTATACTAATTTAGAACATTAGTCAAGAATCACGGAAATAAAATATTTAGTAATTTCAGTCCATTAAGGTTTAGAACATCAAGTTAACTACTTTAGAACATCAAGTTCACTACTTTAGAACATGATGTTCACTAGTTTAGAACATGATGTTCAGTATTTTTGAAATGCCCACCAAACTATTTTGAACTAATTATCTAGCGTTTAGAATTAGAAATTAACCATTATAGTATGTTTTCTTTTACCGAAGTGAATGAAAAGTGATGTGTGTTTCCTTTTACCGAAGTGTCAGTCACATTTTTGAAGAACATGCTTTTTGTCAGTTTTTGGGTTAATTACGGATTTGCCATTATGTTCAGTTAAATGCCATCCATTAGATCTGCCAATGTGTGTGGTGTTAGATTGGTTCTCACCCTTAAAAGGGTTCTCATATTAGGGGGGGTTCTCACATGAACCCACCCCTATATATATATATATATATATATATATATATATATATATATATATATATATATATATATATATATATATATAACACCACACACATTGGCAGATCTAATGGATGGCATTTAACTGAACATAATGGCAAATCCGTAATTAACCCAAAAACTGACAAAAAGCATGTTCTTCAAAAATGTGACTGACACTTCGGTAAAAGGAAACACACATCACTTTTCATTCACTTCGGTAAAAGAAAACATACTATAATGGTTAATTTCTAATTCTATGATGTTCGCTAGTTTAGAACATGATGATGGTCAGTAGTTCGGAAAATAAGAACATGATGCACAATAATGAAGAAAATGATGAAACATGCAAGTCTAATAATAAAGAAAAGGGTGAAACATGTAAAAATGAATAGCATGACTTGTAAGTTTAATAATGACCGAAATGGCAAACACGCAAAGTCACTGTCCAACAAAATAAAAGTACAAAATTTTTCTGAAGCACTCTGCCAGCCTTATTTTTTACACAATGTCTGTATATTTATAGATTTGCCATCCATTTCTTAAGCATTTTCAGCCCTAGATCATCAATCATCCAAGGGTGTAAGATGAGTTCTCACCAAAAAGGAGTTCTCACATAAGGGGAGGGTTCTCACATGATCCCTCCCCTATATATATATATAAATATACATATATATATATATACACACACACACACATATATATATATACATACACACACACACACACACACATATATATATATATATGTACATGCATATTTTCTAAATAAATTGCAAATTATTCTTATTATTTAATTAAATTCTAAAATATATATTTTTTTTTACAAAGTAATATTTTTCTTGTATTATTCTCCTAAGAAACCCACCAAACCCAACTACCTAAACCTAGTATTACTCTTTTATTAAAACTAAATTACCTAAACTTAGTACTACTCTTTTATTAAGACTAAACTACCTAAATCTAGTATTACTCTCTTATTAAAACTATACTATCTAACCCTAATCCCATCTTATTTCACAAACTCACCAAAACCCTAAAACTCTCTCACAACAGTCCTCCCTCATGTGAAGCAGCCCTCCACCCCTCCCCATTGCTGCCACCTCTTCCCCTGCTGTCGTCCACCATCGTCAGTGAGCCATCGGCCACTGGCCTTCCTCCCTTTTCTTCTTCTTTTGTTTTCTCTTCTTTTCTCCTTTAATTTTTATACCTTAGTTAACATGTTTATTAAAGTTTTATATGATTATTGTATTGATTTATTATGGGTTAAATCTATATTTAAAGTGTATAAATTTTATGTTTTAGAATTTATTTAGTGCATACTACTAGGTTCATAAGATTTTTAAGCATAAATATTAATACTTAGGCATGATAGTATCATAAATTAGGGGATTTTAATACTAGGCTTTTGATTTTGACATAAAATCTTAAATATTTTATGGATTATATATGTTAAATTTTATGGGGTTGTTATTTAAATGAATTTTTAGATTTTATGATCATATATTTTAGTATAAAAATATTAGTTTTCATGATTTAAGGCATAGATGCTTATACTAGTATTTGTTTCATGAAATTTTGACTATAATATGAGGTATTTTGTTAAAAATGTAATATTAAGGTATTTGAAATAAATTATTAGAATATTCTACATAATAGATTATGGTTTAATTGTTGAAGATTTCATGTTTTAAAGTTTAAAAATATATAATATTAGTATATACATTAAATTAAGACTATTTTAGGATATAATTGGGAGTAATTTGAGTATACTACATATAATACAAATTTTCAGATGTTAAGAGTTATAAAAATGGAGTTTTATAACATATATTTAATGAGTTTTTGAATAATACTTGTAGTATTGTGTTGGAGATATTAGATTATAGTTTGGAAGACTTAAAAAGATGTTTTGAGAATTATTTTAAAAACTTTTAAAAATTTAGTAGAACAATAAATATATATAGTAGTTAACGTACATTAGAACAATAGAATTTGCATTTAGAATAGTAAGTGTAACCTTAGGATTTTTTAGAGCAATAGATATAATGTATCGAACATTAAGACGAATCATGAGAACAATAGAATTTGCATTTAGAACAGTAAGTGTAACCTTATGACGAATCATTAGAACAATACATATAGAACAATAGGAATATACTCTGTACAATAGAACAATATTTTCAAACAGTAGTAAAAGTACATAAGAACAATATGATAAACTTTAAAAACACTAGATATACACTTTAGAAAAATAGATATATATTTTAGTATAATAGAATAAATTTTAAGAACATCTGTAAACGTACATACAATGGGGAGATTTTTTAGAGCAACCGAAATAGTGTTTAGAACGTTGTTCCTCCAGAACATTAGGACGAATCATTAGAACAATAGATTTTTATTTTAGAACAGTAAGTGTAATATAGAACAATAGGTTTATACTATTATACAATAGAATAAATTTTAAGAATAGTAGTAACGTATATAGAACATTATGGAGATTTTTAGAGCAATAGATATATATTTTAGTACAATAGAATAAATTTATGAACATTAGTAAACGTACATTAGAACAATGGGAAGAATTTTTAGAGCAATACATAGTGTTTATAACGTTGTTCCTCTAGAATATTAGGACGAATCATTAGAATAATAGAATTTGCATTTTAGAATAGTAAGTTTAATATAAAACAATAGGTGTATACTATTATTCAATAGAATAAATTTTTAGAACATCAATAAAAGTACATTAGAACAATGGGGAGAGGTTTTAAAGCAATAGATATAGTGTTTAGAATGTTGTACCTCGCAAAGAACATTAAGATGAATCCTTAGAACAATAGAATTTGCATTTTTAGAACAATAAGCGTAACATTAGGACGAATCATTAAAACAATAGATATAGAATAATAGATGTATACTCAGTATAATAGAACAATATTTTTGAACAGTATTTAAAGTACATAAGAACAACGGGGATATTTTTTAGAACAATAGATACAATGACTTTTGTATTATATTTTATTATTCAAATGTCATAGAATATCGTTCTATTGTTCTAATTTTTTCGTTATATTGTTTTGAATTTGTTTTTGTGTTAAGAATTTATTTGAATTGTTAGAAAGGTTATTGTTGTTATATTTTATTATTGTTGTTATTATACCCATCATTGGGATTTGCTTTCCTTTATATTTTTTATCGTTTCTTCATTATTGTACATTAATGCACAGAAAAAAAATATAGAATATTAGAAGAAGACGTTAGAATAATAGGAGACCAGTTTATAACAATGAGAACATTGGTTTAGAACAATAACACAAAAATTTTAGCACAATTAGGCATTTTAAGAACAGAAGTTATAAATTTTGTAATTTAACATGTAGTTGGTAAAAATTTGGTGATGTTTGAATAATTTTTTTTTATTTTTGGAATCTTTGAAAGTTGAAATTTTATGAAATAATAGCTTAGTACATTTAAAAAAAATATAGAACATTAGAAGAAGACGTTAGAACAATAGAAGATTATTTTAGAACAATGAGAATAACAGTTTAGAAAAATAACACAAAATTTTAGAACAATAAGACATACTTTAAATAATTGAACAGAAGTTATACTTGACGTTAATTTGGTGATGTTTGAATATGTTCTTATTCCGAAATGTTTGAAATTTTGAAATTTTATGAAACACTAGCTTAGTACATTTGAAAAATATATAGAACATTAGAAAAAAAAAACGTTAGAACAATAGGAGACCAATTTAGAACAATGAGAACATTGGTTTATGACAATAACACAAAAGTTTAAAATAATAAGGCATACTTAGAACAGAAGTTATAAACTTTTTAATTTAACATGTAGTTGGTAAAAATTTGGTGATGTTTGAATATTTTTTTTTATTTTTGGAATCTCTGAAATTTTGAAATTTTATGAAATAATTGTTTAGTACATTTGAAAAAAAATATAAAGCATTAGAGGAAGACGTTAGAACAATAGAAGATTATTTTAGAATAATGAGAATAATAACACAAAATTTTAGAACAATAAGGCATACTTTAAACATTTGAACAAAAGTTATACTTGGCGTTAATTTGGTGATGTTTGAATATGTTCTTATTTCGAAATATTTGAAATTTTGAAATTTTATGAAACACTAGCTTAGTAAATTTGAAAAAAATATAGAACATTAAAAGAAGACGTTAGAACAATAGGAGACCAGTTTAGAACATTCGTTTTGAACAATAACACAAAAGTTTAGAACAATAAGAAATACGTAGAACATAAGTTATAAATTTTGTAATTTGACATATAGATGGTAAAAATTTGACAGATATGTTCTATTATTCTAAACTTATGTTCTATTGTTCTAAATTATTGCTCTAATGTTTTAAACTTTTGTCTATTGTTCTAAATTTCTATTCTAATTTTCTAAACTTTTGTTCTAATATTCTAAACTTCTGTTCTATTGTTATAAACTGTTATCCCAATATTCTAAACTTCTGTTCTATTGTTTAAAACTTATGTTCTATTGTTTTGAACTTCTGTTCTATTGTTCTAAAATTCTGTTCTATTGTTTTAAACTACTGTTATATTGTTCTATCATTTTAAACTTCCGTTTTATTGTTCTAATGTTCTAAACTTCTGTTCTATTGTTCTAAAGTTCTATTGTTCTAAACTATTGTCCTAATGTTCTAAACTTCTATTCTATAGTTCTAAACTTCTGTTTTATTGTTCTAAACTACTGCTACATTGTTCTATCGTTTTAAACTTCCGTTTTATTGTTCTAATATTCTAAAGTTCTAATCTATTGTTCTAAAGTTTTGTTCTAAAGTTCTATTGTTCTAAACTATTATCCTAATATTCTAAACTTCTATTCTATTGTTCTAAACTTTTGTTCTATTGTTCTAAACATTTGTTCTATGTTTAAAACAATAGGATTAGACCTTAGAACACTAGTACTAAACTTTAGAACATCAATATTAGACCTTAGACAATAGAATAAATATTTAGAACATACATGTCAATCTTTAAAATAATAAAATAGAAGTTTAAAACAATTACATACAAGTTTAGAACAATTAAATAAAAGTTTAGAATATTACAACAATAGTTTAGAACAATAAAACAATAGTTTAGAACAATAAAACAAAAGCTTATAACATTAGCACAATAGTTTAGAACAATAGAACAATATTTTAGAACAATATTTTAGAACAATAGAACAGAAGTTTAGAACATTAGAATAATAGTATATAAGTTTAGAATATTAGAATAATAATTTAAAACAATAGAACAATAGTTTAGAACAATAGAACAATAATTTAGAACTATAGAACAGAAGTTTAGAACATTATAAAAATAGAATAGAAGTTTAGAACAACGAAATAGATCTTTAGAACAATAAAACAGAAGTTTAAAACATTAGAACAAAAGTGTAGAACAATAGAACAAAAGTTTAGAATAATAGAACGTATATTTATAACAATAGAATAGAAGTTTAGAACAAGTATTTTCGAGAAAAGTACAGCTGCAATGATGTCAAAAAGTACAACTTTTTTTTGGGGTTTTGCAAAAAAAGTAGTTTTTTTATCTCAGTATTTTTCTGAAAATGGGGAAACGTGTGTCAGTTTTTTTAAAAAAATTAAAGAAGTGTGTCAGTTTTGTCATTATTTACGCTTTTGCCATTCTTTTCCACTTAGCAATCAGACTTGAAAGCTAGGAAATACTCTGCCTAAATCTCTTTTATTTTGCTCAACTCGTAATCTAAGTAAGGTGTTGTAGTTCTCGTGAGATTCTGAAAAATGACAATTAATTTCAAATAATAAGTATGAATAACTAGTTTGATAAATGAGTGGTACCATGAATAGCCATATTTGAGTAAACTCTTACCAGATGTTGGCAAGGTATTACTGCTGTACTCTTGGGCTCAGTCAATAGTATTATGAATTTAAGTTACAAAACTTACAACCTACAACTTTATCACACTTTTGGATGTTTCTTATGAATTTCATATTCTTTTCGTGGATATACATAACCTCAAAAATCAAAACCACCACGATGAGAGTATTTCAGCACAACAAGATTATGGGATGATGAGGTGTGGTACTACAACAGTAGATTATATTAGACAACACAAACCATGAATTTTGAGCTCTGATTACCAGTAGGAGCATCTTTTGTAGAATATGACTTAGGTTTTCACTCTTTTTAGAGATGAACATAACAATGACTCAAGCACTGATACTTGCAGAGCAAAAAGAAGAGGCCAAATAATTCAGACATCAATAGAAATTTAATCCATAGAACTTTCTACCATAATAAAGAACTCAAATGGAAGGGAAAAGATAACAGCTATTAGATAAGCATACGTAGTTGGTATGATTGTGCCATTTGCATAACCATCATAACTGCAAGAAGTAACATTGCAACCAGCACGTATTGCTCCCTGGGGGTTAAAGCCATCATTCAGCCAGAGGATGCACCGATGAAAGTTCAGAGTCTTGCTCGAGAAATCCTTTGTCTTTTTCATAAATTAAATTTTGTTTTTCTAGCTAAAGTAGATAGGTCTTTTGTTAACATTGCTCGTAATCTTGCCGTCCAAGGCAAGGAAGGGCTAGCTGTGTTAAGTTTCGCTCATGTACTCTTGCCAAAAAAAAAAAAAAAAAAAAAACATTGCAACCAGCACGTACTACTTTTGCTGAACAATTGAATTCCCAAGCCTAAGGTTGTTTCCATGGCATTGCTTCTAGTATTTGACAACATGTAGACTGCAGATACTTAATCACCAATGTAATAAAAATACCACTTAAGCATAGATGGCAGTGAATCCCAAATTTACAAACGAGGCAGATACACAGAAGTATAATAATTTTGACCACGTAGACCTAAATATTTTATACAGCAGCAGGACAGGAAGCTATTATCCAAAGGCAGATTAGAACCACTCTTTAAATTGTTACAAACTGTAACTATGAAAATAACTGTCACCTAATCTTGTTCGTTTCAGAAGTCCTTTAACAATATAAAAGTAGCACTCACCTTCTGAAATAACATGACTACTATCTTTACTAAATAACACGATAAAATTCGATATACCTTGATTACAACATATACAATCAATCATAATGAAAGCACGACTAACCATAACTAGCATAAGCAAAGCTTATAGCATGTAGCGGATCTTCTTCTGTTATATTTGGGTCTAGAAACCCATAGTCTATGGCTTTAGTTGTTGAAGTAAAACATGAATATTAATCAGCTAAACTAGAGTCAATTACAACAAATCACCAAAAAAAAGTGATAATAATTAAGTGCTTAAAGCCGTTAATTAAATTAATACGACCCATATATATTGTAATCACATCAATTATATCACATATGTAAATAAGTTGTTCCCCATTCTATCTTCCATTGTACTGTACAAGTGTATAACCGCTTAAGAATAGGCTGGCTTCATCAAGAAAGAAAATGGCTTCATCAAGCTAGAAACAATATATAATATTAAACCCCAATTTTTTTTGTTTTTAAGGCTATGTGTTGTTTGGTCTAAGCATTTGATAAACTGAAGCGAAATCCTGCGCGGAATGAATCTACAGATTGCCTAAGTTACTAAACGTATAATTGACACCCAGAATAGATCAATCCTAAACGTATACAAAAACCATACATACAAAATTACCCAAAAACTACACAAATTACCTAAACCTACTGATTACTAAACGTAAAATTGACATCCTATATGCGTCGAATTTCCTAAATGTATGACTCCTAATCAGAACCTAAATGTGCCGAATTTCTCACCTGTATTATTGACATGCACTCAAATACAAAATATAGTATAATTTATACACTCAAATACAAGAAACGATTTAGGGTTTATACAAACATCCCAATACTCACCTTCAATTCCTGCTAGATCTCTCTTAGCCCGGTATATGCGTGATTGTTCCCTTCAAGATCGAGTGCGTGATTAATTATTCTGAGGCGTGCTATGTTGCAGTTAGTTACTTGGATATATGAAGAGGCACTTAACAATTTGCATGTGTTATTTAAGCCGGTGTTTTTTTTTTAAAATTAAATGCTTCGGCTCTAAAAGAAACGAAGCATTGAAGGCGTTGAAATGTTACGTCTTGAATGTAATGCCTATGGTGGTAGTTGTGCTGATTAATATGCCTTACGCTATAATTAACGACCCATATTGTATCTTTGACTTTTGATATTTGATATTACAGCTAGATGTTATCCATATGATGAAGGATAAAAGGAAATCCCTAGCTAGATGCTCTAATTATATAGTAGTGATCCAAATCCGATAAATTTGATATATAATAATATTAATAATTAATAGCAACGACAACGTATTTCTTTTACTAATTAACTTGAAATATTCATAATATATATGTGAAATAATTTGATAACTTTAGATATTAGTTTTTGATACTAACTTGATATTCATCATACATATGTGAAATAATTTGATAACTTTAGATATTATTTTTTGATACTAACTTGATATTCATCATATATATGTGAAATAATATATACGAAACAATTTGATACTAACTTAAGGATATTCTTCAAAATTCCGAATTATTTTTAAACATTTAATGCTTCAGGTCTAAATTAGCCGAAGCATTAAATGTTATAAGTGTTTCATTTGGTTAATTAAGAATCGAAGCATTAAAGAATTAATTGCTTTGGTTTTTTTATTAACCGCATCATTTATAAGATTTAATGATTCGGTTAATTTGGAACCGAAGCATTAAAGCTATAAGTGCTTCGATTTTACTTTAATCGAAGCAATTAAGGGGAAGCCAACTAGGTTTTTGGGTAGATGATTCGATGAGTTAATCACCACTAGGTAGACCAGTTTTTCACAACCCAACCTTCCTTTCTCGATGAAGAAAAAAGGAAGGGACTTCCACCACTAGTGCCCTACATATTTTGTGGGTCACTAAGGATCAGATATGCGACTTTTAAAAAAAAATACAGGTCAAGGAGTCTCCACCAAATCTTTAAGGGTGGTTTGTACACCCAATTGGGTTTGAATCCCAAAAAAACCTCACGTTAATGGTCTACAACCATGAGAAGGTTTGGGAATGAACAACCTATTTCAGCTTAAGAAAGATATGCAAACAATTTACATCAAGATGGAGAACAAATAATTTTTAGTCCCTAGATAAACATGCAAAATACAAGAGAAAGCACACTCTAATTTAGTTGGTTTGGCAAGTTAAGAATTATGTACATAATCTAAATTAGTTGGAAAGTACGACTCGGGTCGAAGAAAGACCAAAGACGCTCTACAATCTCAAATCCTTTTTCCATCACCAATACCTACAAAATAATTTAGGGTTAGTTGCTAGAAACCTGCTCGTCGACTTAGCTTGTCGAAGTTGTCGCTGGGCCATCTCCACTAAGGATGGGAACATGTGCGGTTTGCGGTGACTGGCTTGAATGCTCAAGGAAAAGCCATTGTCGTGGAAGCATAGCTTGAGAGGTTGGCATGTTGTGCCATCAAGGAGCCAGTACCAGGATGGTGCGGCTTAGAGATTGGCCTTCTATGCCAAGGAGGAGCCATCATCAAGGTGACGCAGCTTAGGGATTGGCCTGTTGTGCCAATGATGAGTCGTTATTAGGGTGGCGCAGCTTAGAGGTTGTCCTTCTATGGCAAAGGGAAATATGGTTTTTTTAAGATTAGAGGTTGTCCCATGCGATTTACTAAAGCTTTAGTATTTTCGGAGGGTGGTACCCTGTTCCGCCGAGGAATTTATTTGTATTAGTCCCTTAACTCAGCTGATTTCACAATTTTGACGATCTAGCTCGAGTTTTGATTAATTTGGCTAAAGAGATCATTGATTTTGAAAGGTTTGTTTCCTTCAACTCATTTTGAGATAGACAAACTCCACTTGGGGATTTTGTTGTTTGTAGTTCCACTAGGGATTTTTATCGAGGGTTTTGCATGGTTTATGAGGAATTAGGAACTCATCTATTTTTACTTCCCGAGGGCTCCATGAGGAGAAGGATTCTTTAAGTTAGCTCCTCTGGGGACGAATGGGGATTTCTAGGTGTACCTATTTGGTGTGTTAATTGGAACGCTTCCTATTTGGGGTTGCCTTGACCTGCTTAGCATATTCTAGGGATGTCTCCCATTTCGGGATCATTTTGACCTGCTTAGCATACTCTATGGTGCCCTCCCATTTGGGAGTTTTCTTAACTCGTTTAGCGTATTATAGGGACACCTTTCGTTTTGGGTTGTCAAGTGTTCTCAGTCAGTTGAGGTACTTGAGAGTCATGCAGGATTAGCCTGACTTTTTGAATTACGAGAAATCGACATATTGAATGTCATTTTAAGATATGAGGGAAATATGGTTTTTTTCCTTGTATTTGAAGCTTCATAAATTTTCCCGCGTAGTTTTGGGAGTGAAAGGTCGGGAATCTATCTTATAATCTCACGTAATGGTCATTTAAGCTAGACACAAGAGATTATTGCCTTGTGTGTCCAATGCTGTTTTTTAGCAATAAATGCCCAAAGTATGCTAAATGCTGCATTTTGTGAGTCTGACGCAATAGATAGGCAAAAATAAAACCCTCGTTGTGAGCCGCCTAGTGTCATTTCAGCATTCTTTCTTCTCAAAACCACCCCAAAACTTCGTTCTCTGCCATTTGGCTTTCAATGAATCGTTATCAAGGGCTTTTAACATAGTTCCTTCCATAATTCAAGTAAGTCTTCTCGAATTTGTACTCATTTTTAGCATAAAGGTTTTTTCACGAACCCTTAATTGAATTGGGGATTTTTGATTTTGTGATAATTTGGGGTTATTCTTTGGTGCAATTGCTTGGTTTATGTATTGAGATGATGTGTAGGTTAGTTTTTACACAAGTTGTGATAAATTTGTGAAGTTTTTGAGAATTTTTGATAGGGCTGGTGTGTAATGCTGGCCACGGGGACAGTTTGGGCTGAAGGGGAAGGACCGGTCTAGGGGACGGGCGGGTCCGGGCAGGGGTTGGGGTCGGGAAATGGGATTCGTACCGAATCGAAAATCGAATCACGAACCGAATAACTAATCGAATCTAATTCACAAATCAAACCGAATTCACGAATCGAAACAAAATGAATCAAAACGAATCGAACCTAATTTCACATAATGACATTTAGAAATTAGAGGAAATTGATTGTTTCAATAGTAATTAAATGTTTATATTCACGAATCACATAATGATATTCGTTATAAACTTTTATATTTGACTATTCACATTCATTTTTCATTTCTTTTGTCAATATTTTTCATCACTACATATTTACATAAATTATATATATTACATATAATCACAAAAAGACATAATCATATTTGATTCATATAAACTAAATTATATTCAACTAAGCTAACATTCATTGATTCATATAACTAAACTATATTCAACCTAAACTTACATTATTCACATAAACTAAACTATATTCAACTAAACTAACATTTATTAATTTATATAATGAATAAATTAAATTATATTCAACTAAACTAACATTTATTGATTTTTATAAACCAAATTATGTTCAACTAAATTTAGTTTAAACTAATATTCATATAAACTAAACTAAGATTCAATTAAACTAAGATCTCACTAAATTAAAACTCATTGATTCATCTAAATTAAACTATATTCAACTAAAGTAACATTCATATAAACTAAATTATGTTCAACTAACTATATTAAACTAAACTAACATTCACTAATTCATATAAATTAAACTAAATTTAACTATACTAACATTCATTGATTCATATAAACTAAACTATATTCAACTAAACTAACATTCATTGATTCATAGGAATTAAACTAAAGTATATTCAAATAAACTAACATTCATATAAATTAAACTATATGCAAATCAACTAACATTTGTATAAATTAATTTATGTTGAACTAAACTAATATTAATAAACTAGAATATTTAGGCAGGTCGAATAGGGCAGTGCTGGTTCAACGGGTCGAACCGGGTTGGTTTGTTCGAATCATGGGCCGAGTCGAATTTTTTCTCAAATCGAATTGTATAGGGTCAGGGTTGGGGAATTTGGATTCGAATTCGACCCATATTTTTGACGGGCTGAACCGGCCCAGTGGCCACCTCTAGCCCTGCTAACAAAATCGCTTAAATTTTTTGGATATTTCAAATAATGGGATTGTAATGCGCTAACCATGTTCTGACTGTTATATTAGATTTTATCCTGTAATTTTTTTGAATACATATTAAATTTTAATTAAATATATTATTTATAATAATATAATTAAAAGTTATGTCCAATTGTTTTTATTTCTAAAATATAACTATAACTATAACAGACAAATAAAAACAGAAACACTATATGAATCCATAAAAATTGATAAAGACATAAACTTCGTAAGTAGCGAAATACTCGTATATTAGTCATATTCACTCGAGTTACTCTCCAACTCCCATTTAAATTAAGAAATGGAAGGAACTCAAGGAAGTGGGGAGAAACACAGTGTGACCCTCGAAGATTTGAAGACGAAAATGGCGGATTTTGCGAAGGAGAGAGACTGGGATCAATTTCATAGCCCAAGAAATCTCCTTTTAGCTTTGGTGATTTTCTATACATTCTTTAACCCCATCTTTTGCTAATTGTTAAACCCTAGTAACCCCCCTATGCATTTTTGTATTATAATTGGAAATTTATCATGTTTTTTTGCTGATTGATGTAGAAAAAATATAATCTTTTGTATTTTTGTGGAATTTTTCTTCAAAGTTACTGCTTTTTTCATCAAACCCTCTTTTCTGATAAATGTACATTGTTGGGTTAGCTTCTGATTTTTTGATGTAATTTTCTGAGAAAATTTTCATAATGATGATAAATGTTACTGCTCGAATTTAATTATTAGGTTTCTCGTTTTTGGAAGAAATAATGGCGGAAAATTTTGAAAGATTAACATTTTGATTTAATTAATGGTATTTTTATGAATGCTAAGAACTGGAATTTGTAGGTTTTTGTGGGTTTAAGATTCGAAGTTAGGGCTTTGTGTCATTGTATGAGTAATTTGAAACATCTAAAGGTGGAAAATTGAAGGAAGCTAACCAACCCCCAACATGACAAATTATTGTGGTCCTTGTACTGTTGTAGTAGATGGTATGGAATTGTAATTCTTGTGATCTGCAACAAATTACTGTTATTTTCACATTACGTGTCAAATGGGTGACCCGCAAAACTTTTGTTTTAATCAAATTCCACTTATTACGTTAAGTAGCCAATTTATAGAAATACTCATAATATTTATCAATACTGCGTAAAAGATAAGTGTCCTTTGATGGATTGGACTACTTAGACAATTAATTATTTATTTATAAATAATTAATAAAAGATTACAAGTATTGAAATAAAAGATAGTTGGTTTTATCCGACTAAAAAGCCTGCCTTATGCTCTTCTCTATCAAAGGACACTTGGACTCCTTATAAAAGGAAGTTTCCACTTCCCTGTACAATTTAGTTTTATTTTTTCCATCATAAGAGTTTAAAAAACAGAAAAGAGATCCAATAAAAAGTTTAGAGAAAGAGAAGAAGATTGGTCGGCAAATAAGCAACTTCAATCATGTCTGCAAGTTCATCAAACAAAACTTTCATCTTTATTGTGATGTTTTGTATCAAAAATGTATCTTGGCTTAAAGTTTTTCGCTTTAAATCTCAAAGTTTTTTCTAACAATTACTACTGCTAGGATTACTAGCTAGTAATTTTATTTCTCATGCACAATCATCACAAATTTGTTTTGGGGGAGAATAGAAATGCTTCTATTTTTTTTTTTTTTTTTATATAAAAATGTTAATCATGTTTGTTTGTTATGGAACACCTAGTAAATCAACAGTTCAATAGGTACAGTAACAATGAATGTGGTACTACAGTAACCATGTTGGTTTGATAGTTGACATGTTAGCTATTCGGCCTTGCTCTTCTTGTTGTAATGCTATTAGCTGTAAAGATGAATCGTAATATTCTTTCTAGTTTTTCAGGTTGGGGAAGTAGGAGAGTTGTCTGAGATATTTCAATGGAAAGGGGAGGTGCCAAGAGGACTTCCAGGTTGGGGTGAAGAAGAGAAACAGCATTTAGGAGAGGAGCTATCTGATGTGCTACTCTACCTTGTAAGACTGTCTGATATTTGTGGGGTTGATCTTGGTAAAGCTGCCCTTAGAAAACTTGAGCTTAATGCTCTTAAGTACCCAGTTAACCTCTCTAAGGGCACTTCTAAGAAGCTTAATTGAAGCAACAGCAACAGCAACAACAGTATTGTTGATATTAATCATTAGCTTAATCAAGGTCATCCAGTATCATGTGTCTTTTTCAGCTGTTTGCTTTTGCCTTTTTAATTTTTTTTTTTGAGTTTGATTCAAACTGACCTCAAATTTGAACTATGTATTCATCTGTTGAACTTTCTGGATGGATAGATTCGTGATTGCATTTTCGATCAGGGCTTTACCTTTAGGTCCTGCTATGAATCTCGTGTATAATGCTAGTTATGCTACTACAAGAATCTAATTGTAATCCAGGTATGCTTTCTTTTCAAGTTTCTTTGTCCATTTTGTCCTCAATGGTAATCCTTTCAATATTTACAGCTATTTGTACTTAAAAGTTTAGTTCTGGTTCTACTGTAGCATTGAAATCTGTCGTTTCCATAGGTTGATGAGACGTGATTTGCTTGTAAGTTACTACCTTTGATTCTACCTTGGCTTAACTTGAATCCAACTCAGCGCAATTGAGCTCAAAAAGTCATACCAATGGTTCTTTTTTTGCATTTTGAAGTCCTGGTGTTATGGTGAGTGTTACAAATTCTGAAGTTCTAAAAGCAAAAAAATCCAAATTACTGAAGAATCTCATAGAATTACTTTATTTTGTTGTTCGATTTAGGAATAAGAATAATGCAACTACCATTTGTGAGGCAAGCTTGTAACTTAAGCTTGAATTACTCGAGTTTCTCCCGAGCTTTGATTTTGTCGCATGCCCAGCTGAGCCAAGTGTTGCAAGGTTGAGCTCGGGGTCTGTGCTATTTTAACTGCTCCCTAGTGAAGCTCTTGCACTGCTTGTCTCATCGTTGAACCTCATGTAGACTTGAATTAGTGTATGAGTAGCTCGTACTACTTATAAATGTGAACTGCCACAACTGTTCATACAAATCATACCCAACTAGCGAGTGTCCTGATAGGAATTTTCACGATAATTTATCTATATAAATTATGAATTAAGTTGGATCTTCACAAAAATTAGGATAAGAAAAGATGGCTAAAGTATTTACTAATCATTATATAAATATTTTATAATGGGTTAAATGCACAAATATTTTTAAAAAGTTTTTAGGTGGATAATGAAGGTTTTGTTATCTTTATTTTTAAAACATTAAATGACAGTATCATGTTGAATTTATGATTAGATTTTCACATTTCAATTCAAAAATCGTGTTCAAATTTTGATAATACTAAATTTTAAGAGTATGAAATATAAATCAAATATTTGCACAAGAGGAGAATAATTAACTATTTGTTTTCATTCTTACTGATTAATGTTTACTCTATTCAATTACTCCATCTCTTCCTAATGTTTTGTTCCATTTGACTTTTTAGTGTTAAAACACGATATAAACGCTTTTATCTTTAAATTTATAAGACAAAAATTATGAAAATTTAATATTTTAAAAATTTATACTGAGATGTATTCAACAAAATTTCACTTAAATATATTATATATTATAAAATTATAAAATAATGAGAACTTGAAGTTAAACTTTATAAGATTTAACACCATAAACAAAAGTGGGCAAAAATTTATAGACAAAAGGGCACGAGTTTCATGCCATTTCGTAAATGAGCACAATTCCTGGCTTATTTCACTGAAAAGGGTATGTATGCACGAACATACCTACTCTCTGTCCTTGGGAAAGCACAGTAATATTCTCGTATCATAGATTTGATTGCAGTTTCTTTTACTCGCTGAACTTTTCTTACTTAAATGTACAATTAATCTGTTGCATCGTCTTTCTCTTGAAATTGATTGCATGTAAATACCAACAATTAGTAAATGATTTTGAGGATCTTTGAAGTCCTAGCACTGCCTCTGACTGTACGTCTTTTTAAATTTGCTCTCAACATCACAAGCTTTCAACTATTTTATGCAAAACAGTATGGTTTCCACCGGAGATAGAATCTTTAGGAATGTGCTTCCAATAAATCTTATAAAAATAACAGGCAAACGTACCTAACATTGACTTTCCTTGTGCATGCGGCCTGCCTAAACCATCAAACTTTTTCAATTGAGTTTGTAATTATTTCCGGAGCACATATGATGAAAAATTTCATATCCGATGAGTGATAAAAATGTCGAAAGATTGTGACGTTGACAGCTAATTCCAAAGCTTATTATTTTAAGCAGCACTCATTTTCTAAGAGGTTGGTAGCTTAAGATTAGTCATTGTTATGGAAAGCCAATAGAGTTGCTGATTGGTTGGCTACTCACCTAATCAGGGTGTGATCTAGAGCAAGAAGATTGTCTTTTTTGAGACGGCTTTGGTGGGTCTTTGTGCTATTTTGGTGTTTTTGACAAAAATTGTGAATTTTTTTTTAATATAGTTTGCATTGTTTGTGAGCCTGTGAATTATGGTGATTGGGTGAAAGTTTGTGAACTTTTTTTGTGTGTTAGTGTCTATGTCTTGAGTGCATATCATGAGTGTATGCATCTTTGAATGAGTTTCTTATGTGTTGGGACTTGTTGCAGTGGAATATGAGAATTCTTGAGTTTGATGGGGATAGTATGTGCTTATGCTTGCTCTAAAGGTCTTGGAACCTCTGCTTTGTGATGTTGAGGCCTGGAGCTTTGGTTTTGTGGTTTTAGACTTGGTATAAGAACTTGGTGTTCTTTTTTTTGTTGGATGGCTCCTCGTACCAAACTTTGACCGATTGCAGAGGTTGAGTCTTCCGAGGGCAAGGGAGCGCCTGAGGAGCATACGGTGCCTCGGGGTCGCCATACCTATTGACGTCAGTTTGGGTATGACCAACTAGTGTTTCTACCAGGGGAACATCTTTCTCATTGCCCTATGACGGGCATGGTAAGCAAGCTTACCCTTTCCTTAGGTTTTCTTTAGAATCTTGATTCTTGGGAGTTATAATTGATTTCTTAATTTTGTTTTCGCCTAATGACTTATATGAGGATATTTAACTCCGCCAAGAATTTCCCTCTTTTTTTAAGAGGATCAAATAGGGCGAAAGACGACGGGCCATGTGCCAACATTGAGGAGGGCGACTTTTGGTCGGTCGCTCAATCTTTCATCCGAAAGAGTAGGTCACATATTTTGACTCACGGACTTCAGGAATGGGGTGGGACACCACCACCACATTCCACTTCCCTTGACTTTACTTTAATCACGAGCCTTCATTTACTATGAGGCTTATGGAACTAAACTTCAACCTCCGATTCAAGCACGCAGAGGTCACTGATTGCTGGGCCTGTTGTGGCCAGCATACAGGTGAGGCTATGAGTGTTAGGTATGGGAAGATTGTTGAGGGCCTGAAGATGCAAGGCACTATTGACGAGCAAATGGTTAAGATTCTGCTCCTTACCATGGTTAGTAGCTTATTTGCCCCAATAAGAGCAGCCACACTTCTTTGAGATTCCTACCTTTGATGTGCTCATTTTTGAGCACGTTTACTACCCCGTTTTAGTGTTAAGTCTCGTAGTTTTAGATTGATTTTATACATATTATGTTTGATTTCACCTTGATCTTGTCTTCGAGTTATTTTAAGGTCATTTCAGGTGTTTTTGATGATTCCGAGGTGAAATGCGACATATTCGAGTCTTTGACACTCTTAGACACGCGTATCGTAGCTTGGGCAAACATTTTAAGTCACTCCTGAAGATCCCACGGAGTTTAGAAAACATCAGTCACTTGAAGAAGCTGAAAAGAGGAATGCAGAGATTCAGATTCGACCGAATCTGACAGTGATTCAGCCGAATGGCACTTCAGTATATAGGCCTGTGTTCATTGTCACTGGGAAGGCCGAATGACACTCATTCAGGCGAATCATCATCCATTCGGCCGAATGGATGTCTCTATTCGGGCAAATCGTGCACAGAGAGGAATTCAACAGAGCTGTTGGAATGGGCGAATGGGAAAAAATTCGGGCAAACGGAGCTGTATTCGCCCGAATGGGTCCTTCATTCGGGCGAATCAACCTATTTTCTTCGGAAATTTTACTTCTTTTATAGGCCAGCTCAAAGGCATTTTAGGGTTTCCAGACTTCTTTTATTCTTTGTTATAAATACCCCTCTCTCTGAAGAGAGGGGGAACCCTAGTTATTCATTAGTTTTATTAGCTTTAGCTTTGTTTAGCCTCTAAAATTCTCTTAGTTCTAGTTTTCCAGTTTCTGTTTTCTCAACACATGTACTCCAAGTTTTCGGTTTTATTGATTGGATTCTGATCATGGATATTGCATTGAAGCTTTATTGTGAGTATCAATCTATTCTTAACTTTTGAATTCATTCGTTTTCTTTCAGTCAATGTTTAGCCTAATGTTTATGGTTCATCTAGAATAGTTTCTGATTTGCTTTTGTTCTCGTTAATTTCTTTTCATGATTGTTGTGTTTATTTTATTGAATATCATCATGTCGTATATCTTTAATATGTGTGAGTAGTTCTTTTGGGGGTTTGATTAGTGAAACCCTAGGAAAAGCTATGTTCTTTATTGTCTAAGGTTATAGGAATGATGACAATAAGTGGTTTTCGAAACCCAATGTGAATCTTGTCCTGCAACTCCTTTGGAGACATAGGGCGATTATAGGTCGTTCGATGTGATTTGTGGAATCACCAACTTCCTCTCGCATACTTGGATGTCCATGCTAGTTATTGTTTGATTTTCTCTAACCTATCATGTTCTTTTTTTGAAAGCATCATTCCTAGGGTGAATCTAATGTCGTCCTCATTTTTCTCCATTTGATTTTCCTCTTAATTCATCGTGATCTATATTTTCGTTATTAGTTTTAGTTGTAAGTTCAGTTGTGTTAAGAATTGAGTGTCTTGATATCCTTTATCCTCGTGGTTCGATCCCCTACCCCACTATACTAGTATAGTTCGTAGGTTGTTATATATATTGTTTGGTTCAAGGCTTAGCATAAATGACTGTTAAAACCTTGCATATCAAAATGGCACCGTTGCCGGGGACAAGGCGTTATATTTAAACTTTTTCTATTCTTAATATAGCTTTATTCTATTTCATTTCTGTTGATGTTTGTTTTCTTTTTGTTAGTAGTTACCTTTGAGTTTGCTGTTTGCATGCCCCATAGCATGCATAGGTCAAACCAACCAATAACACCTTATAATCTTGAGATCCAACTCTTGAGTAGACAACGCCCATCAAAACAAACCTCACATTCTGTTCAAAACCCACCCATATCCACAATGACTGACGAACATCAGTTGTTTGGTCAGTTCGGGACTCTGGGCTCACAAGAGTTCCAAGGAGGTGTAGTACTTCCTGTTGCTACTACACCATACCAAATACACCATACCAAATACACCCCAAGTTCACAAGGATGGTTAAGGAAACCCCTTTTAGTGGTTTAAGAAATGATGTCCTCTTCAACATCTCGAGGCATTCTCTGATATTTATGGACTTATCTCTCCTTGCCCCAATTGCCCAGACTATGTGCGGATGCACCTATTTCACTTGAGTCTAGCAGGGGATGCCAAAGATTGGTATAAATGCTTAGAACCCATCTCAATTTTTAATTGGGCTCAACTGACAACCGCTTTTCTAGAGAGGTTCTATCCTATGGTTCGAACACAAGATTGGCGTAAGAAAATTGCGTCATTCACTCAAGAGGATGATGAGAACCTTAGTGCTACTTGGAGTCGATTTAAGAGAATGATTAGAACATGCCCCCACCATGAGTACGGGGAGAACCATCTCAACACATTTTTCTACGATGGTCTCAATGACTCCACCAAAGCTCTTCTAGACTCGGCAGTAGGGGGCCAACTCTCTAAAATTCCATGCACCCAGGTAAAAGCCAAAATTGAGGAAGTTGCTAAGAATAGTGCCTGGGGAGGAACAAGGAGTCAGGGTTTACCAAGAGGGATGATTGATACAACCAGCTTGGACACCATTAGTGCTAAAATTGAAGAAGTTATCGATAAGAAGCTATCCAAGTTAAGTTTAGCCGGTAGTTCGAACACCCCTCTAGACTCGGCAGTAGGGGGCCAACTCTCTAAAATTCCATGCACCCAGGTAAAAGCCAAAATTGAGGAAGTTGCTAAGAATAGTGCCTGGGGAGGAACAAGGAGTCAGGGTTTACCAAGAGGGATGATTGATACAACCAGCTTGGACACCATTAGTGCTAAAATTGAAGAAGTTATCGATAAGAAGCTATCCAAGTTAAGTTTAGCCGGTAGTTCGAACACCCCTCCAGTGCGTGAAAAGCACTTTGCATATGCCATATGTGGAGGTACCAACCATGATACTTCCTATTATGGTGGTTCACACTCTGAGCATGTCGCTGCAGTTGATTGTGGAGGTTATAACCTAGAGACATATGGGTATAATCTTGATCATGTTGCAGCCCTTAACTATGGTGGACAAGGACAAGGAGCAGGGTATGGGCAACAACCTTTTCCCAATTAACCATACAAACCTCCTTTCAATTCAAACCAAAACCAAGAAAACTTCCACCTGGGATATAATAGAAATGCTTATAGTGGGTTCAACAACTAAGGTTTTCAAGGGAATCAATCGAGCGGAAATGCACCAAGGCCAAATGTATATAGACCACCAGGGTTTAATCAAGGGCATAGAAATGGTTCAAATCTGCCTTTCCCATCTAGTCAACCACATCACGTGGTTTCTCAACCACAACAAAGTCATACCTCAAAAAATGACCATTTAGCCTCTCAAGTAACATCTCTTGCTCAGCAAAACCAGAGTCTTACTCAGATAAATCAGACTCTCATCCAGCAGATGCAACAACTCCAAGCTCAACAAAAGTTGTTTGAAACTCAACTCGCCCAAATGGCTAGTCCTCCTGCACCACCGCTATTCCCATCTCACCCTCAACCTAACCCCTCTACACAACCTTCACCTCAGCACCCAAACCCAAACCCAAACCCAAACCAACACACTGCAAAAGCTATCCACTTGAGATCAGGGACTCAGTATGACAGGAGATGAGATGAGAGGAGATGAAAATGAAAAAGAAGAGGAACAAGGTAAGGGGTCGAGAGTTTAAAGTGAAAGAAGTGGGGATGATGAGGAAGAAAAAAGAAGGAGTGAGAAGTTGGTAGAGAGTGAGGGAGAGAGGAAGAAGAGGATTGAGGAGAGAAAGAGATTAGATGGATTGTATGCACCCCCACTTCCTTTTCCCTATAGGAGAGTCAAGAAGAAACTTGATGAGAAGTTCAAGAAGTTTTTAGAACACTTACAAAAGATGGAGATGAAAATTCCATTCCTCGATGCAATGGTACAGATGCCTAAGTATGCTAAGTTTTTGAAGGACTTATTATCCAACAAGAAAAAGCTTGAGGAAGAAGTAATCAGTCTTCCCCATCAAGTTAGCTCCATTTTACAAGGGAAAATGCCTATAAAAGAGCGAGATCCCGGTCCGTATAACCTCCCAGTAAAGTTAGGGAATCTTGATCCCAAAGGGGCGCTTGCCAATCTAGGGGCTTCGATTAGTCTTATGCCTCTATCTATCGTTAAGAAGCTACCCTTTAGTCTTAGACCTTCAAGGAAAACAATCCAATTGGCAGATAGGAGCATAAAAGTGTCGTGTAGAGAGCTTGATGATATACCTATCCAAGTGGGAGAACTAGTGGTCCCTTGCGATTTTGTAGTGATGGAAATGGAAGAGGACCCTTATACTCCACTCATCTTGGGAAAAGCCGTTCTAAAAACACTCTGGGTAGTTATTAATTGCCATGATGACACCATAATGGTAGAAGTAGCCCAAGTGAAGGTAGTTTCCAAAATTTCCCCACTCTTAAAGAAACTTATGGTTGAACAAGTCTTCCTCCTTGAAGTGGATGATAGGGGAATTGAGGATTGTCAAAGGGAAAGAGAAATAGGGTATTTAATGAATGATGAGGATACCTATACAGAAGATGAGCAGTTGGAAGGCCCATTGGACAGGGCCCAGGAATATAAGAGCGAAGAAGCAGAATCTAAGCAACTGTGTGAGGTTGAGGAAGGTATTATCTATAAGGGGGAGAGTCCTAAACCTTCTCCCCAATTAAGTTTGAAACCTCTACCTCCTAGCCTTAAATATTCCTATCTTGATGATAATGAGGGGAGTCTAGCCATAGTGAATTCTGAGCTCGATGACATCTCGTTGGAAAAATTACTTGTTTTATTAAGGAAATATCGAGATGTCATAGGGTACTCACTTGGTGATTTAAAAGGAATTAGTCCAACACTTGTTATGCACCGAATTCATCTTGACAATGAGCATTTCTCCTCAATTGAGCCACAAAGAAGGTTAAACCCTAACATAAAAGAGGTAGTTAAGGATGAAATCCTCAAACTCCTCAAGGCTAGCATCATCTACTCAATTTCAAATAGTAGGTGGGTTAGCCCTGTTCATGTTGTTCCGAAAAAGGGAGGAATGACCATTGTCGAGAATGACAAGGGTGAAATGATCCCAACTAGAGCCACCACAGGGTGGCGAGTTTGTATTGATTACCGCAAACTTAAGAAAGCTACAAGAAAGGATCACTTCCCTTTACCTTTCATCGACGAGATGCTTGAAAGATTGGCAAGGTACAAGTACTATTGTTTTCTGGATGGTTACTCGGGATTCTTTAAAATTCCAATCCACCACGAGGATCAATAGAAAAAAAAACATTCACTTATCCTTTTGGGCTTTTGCCTATAGGAGAATGCCCTTCGGTTTATGCAATGCTCCATCCACTTTCCAAAGGTGCATGTCTACTATATTTGCTAATATGCTGGAGGATTTCATTGAAGTGTTTATGGATGATTTTTCTATTAGAGGTTCTTCTTTTGACACTTGCTTGACACATCTCAAAAAAGTTTTATTACGATGTCAAGAAACGAATCTTGTGCTAAATTGGGAGAAGTGTCACTTTTTAGTCCAAGAAGGCATTGTCCTAGGCCACAAAGTGTCTTTCAAAGGCATAGAGGTAGACCCTGCTAAGATTGATGTGATAAGGAACCTTCTTGTATCTACCTTGGTTATAGGAGTACGATCCTTTCTTGGACATATAGGGTTCTCTAGGCGTCTCATCTTAGGATTTTCGACTTTAGCTAAACCTTTGAAGGAATTGGTTCAGAAGGATGTCGATTTTAACTTTGATGAGAGATGCCTCAATGCCTTTAACCGTCTAAAGCAAGCTCTGATCTCTGCGCCCATTGTGCAAGCTCTTGATTGGAGTTTGTCGTTTGAATTAATGTGCGATGCCAATGATATCTCTGTAGGTGCTGTCCTTGGGCTGAAAAAGGAAGGAAAGCACCACGTCATATGCTATATTAGCAAAACACTAGATCCATCATAGCGCAACTACTCTACAATGGAAAAAGGAGATGCTAGTGGTAGTCTATGCTTTTGAGAGACTGCGCAAGTATCTGATATGTTCAAAGGTTGTAGTTTTCACGGATCACTCGGCCCTGAAATTTTTAATGATGAAGAGAGATGCAAAGCTAAGGTTGATCCGTTGGGTGCTCATATTACATGAGTTTGATTTTGAATTGAAAGATAGGAAGGGAAGTGAAAATGTGGTAGCTGACCATTTATCTAGGTTACCTAAGCTTAATTATGACTCCTTACCTATCAAAGATGAAATGGTTGAAGAAACCTTGATGACAGCGTTAGCTGTTAGGAAAGCCCCTTGGTTCGCAGTTATTGCGAATTATTTAGCTCGTGGAGAATTTCCAGAGTTTGAATCAAGGGCAATGAAAAAGGCTTTCTTTGGGAAAGTTGGAAATTTCTTTTGGGATGACCCCTATTTGTTTCATGCCTGCGCCGACGGCATAATTCGGCGTTGTATCACTAAAGAGGAGGTCCCCAAGATTCTAACTCACTATCACTCATATGCATGTGGCGACCACATGGTATAATGAACACTGCTGCTAAGGTCGCCACCGCGGGTTTCTATTGGCCAACCTTGCACAAAGATGTTAAAACATTCGTGAAAAGCTGTGAGAGATGCCAAAAAGTTAGTAATATCTCAATGAGGAATGAGATGCCTCAAAATTACGTCCTTGAGTGTGAAGTTTTTGATTGTTGGGGTATTGACTTCATGGGCCCCTTTGTGTCATCTCATGGGAACCAATACATTTTGGTAGGGATCGATTATGTGTCTAAGTGGGTGGAGGCCATCGCCTTGCCTACAAATGATCACAAATTAGTCATGAAGCTTTTTAAAAGCATAATCTTCCCTCGATTTGGTGTTCCCAAAATAGTCATAAGTGATGGGGGTTCCCACTTTGCGAAAAACGAACTGAACAAATTGTTAAAGAAATATGGAGTCATGCACAAAGTCGGTTCACCTTACCATCCCCAAACTCAAGGACAGGTGGAAGTAGCCAATAGGGAGATTAAAAGAATATTAGAAAAGGTGGTTAACCCAAACAGGAAAGATTGTTCTCTCAAGTTAGACGACACTCTTTGGGCCCACCGTACATGTTACAAAACCCCAATTGGCACCACCCTGTTCTGGCTATTGTATGGGAAGTCTTGTCATTTACCGGTGGAATTAGAATGTAGGTCTTGGTGGGCGATCCAAACCCTTAATTTTGACCCTATTTTATTCTACGAGAAGCTAGCCGCCCAATTAAGGGAATTGTAAGAACTAAGGCTCGACGCATTCCATAACATACATATCTACAAGGAACGAACTAAGCGTTGGCACGACCAATGTATCATTCAATTAGAATTCCTTGTCGGAGATAAAGTGCTTCTCTTCAATTCAAGAGCAAAGTTATTCCCCGGGAAATTGAAATCGAGGTGGTCTGGACCATTCGAGATTTTGCAAGTATTTCCTTATGGAACCGTAGAATTGAAAGATTATTATGGAGGTAGTTTCATTATGAATGGACATCGGCTAAAGCTCTTCCATAAAAGTAGCCTTCACGAAGTTAACACTGTTGAGCGAATAAGGTTAGATGATGTCGAAGTTGAATGATTGGTGTAATCATTAGCATATTACGAGTATCTAAACTTTGAATCATCATTCTTTTGAGTTTTGTTAAGTTTTGAGCAGTTAGTTTCACTTCGGTTTCTGTTTCGTGTTATTTTTGATTGATTACCCTAGCTACGTCGAGCTAAATGACGTTAAACAAAGCACTTACGAGAGGTAACCCGGTTTTCTTTGAATTTTCTTGCTAAGTAATCATTATACCATTTTTGGTTTGGAAGAGTACAAGTCATTTGATTATTCCAAGCTTAAAATTTCAAATTAGCATTCCATTCGGCTGAATGGACTTGGACTATGAACTCAAACTTAAGATTTGAGGAGTTTATGAGAATGTCGAATGAGTAGTCAAAATCGGGCGAAGGAAGTCCATTCGGACGAATGGAAGTCTCATTCGGTCGAATGGTGGTACAAACGAATTTGGAGAAGTGCTCCTGAGAACACCGAATGGACACTCCATTCGGGCAAATGGAGGTCCATTTGGCCGAATACATAGATTATTCGGGTGAATGGCAGCGAAGAATTCTGAGAAATTCTTCGAAATTCGACCGAATAGGGCCTCCCATTCGGGCGAATGAAGCTCCATTCGGCTGAATGAAGCTCCATTTGGGCGAATGGAGCGCTAGTTCTATAAATACTCCTTCATTTCCACGGGCTTTCTCATATTTCACTCTAAACCCTAAAATACGCCCAAGCTGCTTTTTTCACCCTCACTCACTCATTCTCCCTAAAACTCCTCATTTTGCTCCATAAACTTCAATAAATCACAATGAGACCACGAAAAAGCTTGAGAAATCCATTCAAACGATCCAAGAAACATGGTGAAGGATCATCTTCGGGTGCGATACGGGAAGAACAACAAACCGGTTCTCAACCACAACCGGAACGCCAACAACGTCTTCCCGGTCAAGAATTATGGTTCGACGAAGAGCATCCAACGGTGGTGTTCGTATCGTTGGAGCAATTTGAACACTTTCAACGATTAGAGGTACGAAAAATCAACTCTACCCGTTATTTAGATCTTTCAATTATTCAATGAATGGGTATATATAAAAAATTTGTTGCATTTTTGACGGCATGTGGCCTTGAGAACTGGATTAACATATGGCACCTAACTCATAAGCTATTAACTTATGAGTTTCTCAGTTCCTTAACCCCATGTCAACGTGAAAATAGGTTGCATTTGTCTTTTCGGTTAAGGAATGCAACCTATTTTCTTGACTATGCTGTATTTTGCACTGTTTTTGGTTTTTCTAATGAACCTATTCTGGATAAACAACTGGATAACTCTCGAGCTTCTGAATTATGGCTTAAAATTGCCGGTCGGCTTATTTATCGGAATAGGAATATATATGCCTCTGATGTACAACATCCCGTTCTTCGTATGCTTTTCAAATTTGCTAGGGAGACTTTGTTCCCTTCCCCTAACCCTCACCTAGTTAGAACTCCTGAAGTGCACATACTGCACCAATACATTGCGCCGCACAACGACACAACAATAAGCATTCCAATGACACTTTGGAAGTTTTTAAACACCACAGTCACCCTAGATGTAAAAATTGACCTATGTGTTGGGGGGCATGTATACCGCATTACTGAGTTCCTTAATGTGATGAATCCTATAGAATTCAGTGATAGATTTGCCACTACCACCACCCTCCATGAGCAGTGTCTCGTTAGGGTCGGCTTTATCTTCACTGACCCTATGCGATAGTGGTTGATAACTGGTGTTTTAGGTCGTTAACTAAAAGACAGGTTATGCAAACAATATTTATTCCAACCTACAAACTATACGAGTATAGTGGAGTAGGGGGTCGAACCACGAAGACAAGGTATATCAAGACTCTAACTTTTAACACAACCGGACTATTGGGAGTTGGAAATTCAATTAAAACTAAAGCAAGTAGAGAGAAATAAAGCAAGTAGAGAGAAATGGGGACAAGATTGGATTCACCCTAGGAATGAAGCTTTCAAAACCGAATGTGATAGATTAGAGAAAATCTGATAATAACTAGCATGGACATCCAAGAATACGAGAGGAAGTTGGTGATTCCACAAATCACAACAAACGACCTATAATCGCCCTATGTCTCCAAAGGAGTGGCAGGACAAGATTCACATCGGATTCCGAAACTATTTATTATCATCGTTTCTACAACCTTAAGCAATAAAGATCATAGCTTTCCTAGGGTTTCACCAATCAAAACCCCTAAAGGAATTACTCACACATATTCATGCAACAAAAACAAACATGGAATGAAATCGCGAGAATGAAAACAATTCAGAAATTATGCTAATAACCGACAAATATAGAACTAGACATGCAATGAAGTAAAGCAATTAATTAAGAGCAAAGGAATATTAAAACTTACAAAAGCTTCAATATATCATCCACGATCAAAATTCGAACGACAAAGTATTGAGAAAACTGAAAACCGAAAGCTAAAACTAAAAGAATTTTGAGGCTAAAGAAATCTAAAAATGCATAAAAGTATAAAACCTAGCTCCCCCCCTTTCATCAGAGGAAGGGGGTATTTATAACAAAACAAGAAAAACCTACGAAAACCCTAAAATGCATAGGAGCCGGCCCTAAAAAGAAGTAGCTGATCCGGAGGAAAACACTGTCATTCACCCGAATTCAAGTCCCATTCGGTCGAATACAATCCCATTCGCCCGAATGGTCTTATATTCGCCCATTCCAGAGACTCCGAAGAATCGACCTCTGTCCAGCATTCGCCCGAATGATGGGTTTGATTCGGCCGAATGGAAGCTCATTCGCCCGAATGATTTCCATTCGGCATTCCCAGTGGCAAGGGTCAAATGCTCTGTGGTCTGTCTCTCATTCGACTGAATCTGTCTCAGATTCGGTCGAATCTAAATACATTTGGTCAAATGTCTCTCAGATTCGGTTGAATTCGAGACCATTCTTTCCTCTTTTTCACTTCTCTTTTCTGAACTTCGTGGGCTCTTCATGAGTGACTTCAAACACTTGCCCAAGCTATGATATGTGTGTCAAAGGCTCGAATGCATCGCATTTCACCTTAAAATCATCAAAAGTACCTGAAATGAACTTAAGACAACTCGAGAACAAGATCAAGGTAAAATCAAGCATAATATGCATAAAACCAATACAAAACTACAAGACTTGACACTAAAACAAGGTAATATACGTGCTCTAAAACAAGCACATCAGCGGTACCTTAAAGATTGCGGAATTCCCCTTCCCTGTCCAAACTTGCCTCCCCTCGTGCAGTTTGGGGACTCATACCTTTTAGACGGCGATGTGCCGAGATACACTGTCAAGCCCCCACTTAGACCCCCTCCTCGTCCTCACACCCTTTCCATGCGTAATCGACCTAGGGCTTCCACTTCAGTTTTACCGGACCATGACGATTCAGATGATGAATCTGATATTAGGTCTTCCCTAGGCCACATAGAGGCCAGGCTTGACCAGGTCCTTACCACCCAGGCCCATCACATCGCCCGACTCGATCACCTTGAGCAAAACTTCGAGCGGGCCAATTACCCATGGTATGACATGGCCTACCGCTCCCATATGGTCGGCGAAAGAATGACCACCCCTTCTTGGTACCCTCGCCATGACAACTATAACGAAATATCCTTAAGTCATGGGTTTGACCGATTGCGGGTGGGTAGGCGTAGGTTCAACAACTTCACCCCACCGGCTCCTAGAAAAGCCTCTGATGACTATGGGATGGACTATACGGGTGGGGAGGAAGAGGATAATGAGGATGATGACCAAGGGGATGAGGGTTTCATAAGGGATGAGTAGTGCTAGACCTAAAGGCCTCCCTTAGCGCCAAGGACGGCTTCAGCCCGACTTGGGGGGGGGGGGGGGGGGGTATCCATTGTCCACTACTCATTACTTTGTTGCATGTCTTTTGGTCTTTTGCCCTGTTTGGCTATTGGTTT
This sequence comes from Dysphania ambrosioides, assembly GCA_026401315.1. Lineage (NCBI taxonomy): Eukaryota > Viridiplantae > Streptophyta > Magnoliopsida > Caryophyllales > Amaranthaceae > Dysphania > Dysphania ambrosioides. The sequence goes on along the minus strand of CM048664.1, from coordinate 16,715,275 downwards.
TATTGCTGTGTAGTTTTGCGTTGTTTTGTGTTTTGGTTTTGCTTTTTAGTGTTGTTTTCAGGTGCCTCACCTACGTACTAGTATGATTACTCTCGCTTGAAAATCCAAAGTTATTTATTTATTTATATTGGTGTTTGTTTTCCTTTTTTCCATCATATGCTCCCTTTTTTTCCATCATATGCTTCAAATCCTTCAATCCTTTTTTCCATCATATGCTTCAAATCCTTTTTTCCATCATATGCTTCAAATCCTTTTTTCCATCATATGCTCAAAACAAGCATGCAGGCTTCTGTCGTGCACTTTACAGTGATTATATGCAAACTTGTATTTCCCTAGCCCTGTGCCTGTTTTGGGTCTGAGTTTATTGACTATTTTCCACTTAACTTGGGGAATTTGAGCTTGCCTGGTATGTGGTTTGGATGACTACCTATTGAGGTGCATTTCGACTAGCCTAGTGAGGATTGAGCCTTCTAGGACTTTATTATGAGTCCTATATTATTGAGTGTTAGTCAAGGAATCTTAAAAATTGTGTCTGTTCTCCTCCAGCATAGTCTGCTTTTCTAAAGGTTAGGGATGATAACACGTTTGTAGTAAAAGCTACATAGCCAAACTACCTACCATGAATATTAATATACTTTAGGTTAAGCCAAGTTGTGCCTTTACCTTCTTCTTTGTAGCCACACTATTTAACTCCATATGAGCCAAATGTCCCTTCTCTGTACCTAGAGGATAGTCATGTGATCATAGTGAAGTTGGTGTTCATTGCTTTGTGATGTAGGATTTCTGTTTGAAAAGTGATTATTGGATGATATGACTATATATATTACTCTTAGTGTATTTCAAAATTATTTACATGAAAAGTTCAAAAAAAGAAAAAAAAGAGAAAAAGAAAAAAAAAAGAAAAATGAAAGGAAAAATTTGAGAATAAGGTTGACATAATGTATTTTGGGAGTGACATGGTTGTCGGAAGACGTAGTCGTCCTCAGTTTTATTACCTTGGATCACTTACTATCCTCTATTTTAACTCCACGTCCCCAAATTTTACCCTACCTTGATCCTAGCCTATATTGCAACCCTTTCCAAACCTGTTCCACTTAACCTGATTAGTAAGATATGTGCTGGAGAGTAAATAAGACACAATCCCTGAGATTTCTCCCTGTTTAGGTGTTTAATTCACGACTCATCTTTAGTCGGATGATTTTGAGCGAAACACATACCCTATAAACACATAAGCATATTAGAAATTTCCCACATCTCTTGGGAAATAACCTCGAGAGCGTAGACTTGTGACCTCATTAGGTAGTGGGCGGAATGACCTTTGTTGTAGCTTGCTTGGTGATCCCGAGTATGTGGAAAGTGTTGTTATGCTCTTCTAATCCCATTGTACTTGCACACCTATGGCTAGGGAAGAGTTTTGCACATGCATGGCTTGCATTGTCTTATTTTTCACTCTCCTTGTTCTTCATTCATTTCTATAACTGTCTTGCCCTAATCTTTCATGTCACCTTGACTAGTTCATTTGCTAAGGACTAGCAAAGGTTTAGCTTGGGGGAAGTTGATGTGCTCGTTTTAGAGCACGTTTACTACCCCGTTTTAGTGTTAAGTCTCGTAGTTTTAGATTGATTTTACATATTACGCTTAATTTCACCTTGATCTTGTCTTCGAGTTGTTTTAAGGTCATTTCAGGTGTTTTTGATGATTTCGAGGTGAAATGCGACATATTCGAGTCTTTGACACTCTTAGACACGCATATTGTAGCTTGGGAAAATATTTCAAGTCACTCTTGAAGATCCCACGGAGTTCAAAAAACATCAGTCACTTGAAGAAGCTGAAAAGAGGAATACATAGATTCAAATTCGACCGAATCTGTCAGTGATTCGGCCGAATGGCACTTCAATATAAAGGCTTGTGTTCCATTGTCACTGGGAAGGCCGAATGACACTCATTTGGTCGAATCATCATCCATTCGGCCGAATGGATGTCTCCATTCGGGCGAATCGTGTACAGAGAGGAATTCAACAAAGCTGCTAGAATGGGCGAATGGGAAAGGATTCGGGCAAACAGAGCTGTATTCGGCTGAATGGGTCCTTCATTCGGGCGAATCAACCTGTTTTCTCCTGAAATTTTACTTTTTTTATTGGCCGACCCAAAGGCATTTTAGGGTTTCTAGACTTCTTTTATTCTTTCTTATAAATACCCCTCTCTCTGAAGAGAGGGGGAACCTTAGGTATTCATTAGTTTTATTAGCTTTAGCTTTGTTTAGCCTCTAAAATTCTCTTAGTTCTAGTTTTCCATTTTCTGTTTTCTCAACACATGTACTCCAAGTTTTCGGTTTTATTGGTTAGATTCTGATCGTGGATATTGCATTGAAGCTTTATTGTGAGTATCAATCTATTCTTAACTTTTGAATTCATTCGTTTTCTTTCTGTCAATGTTTAGCCTAATGTTTATGGTTCATCTAGAATAGTTTCTGATTTGCTTTTGTTCTCGTTAATTTCTTTTCATGATTGTTGCGTTTATTTTATTGAATATCATCATGTCGTATATCTTTAATATGTGTGAGTAGTTCTTTTGGGGGTTTGATTAGTGAAACCCTAGGAAAAGCTATGTTCTTTATTGTCTAAGGTTATAGGAATGATGACAATAAGTGGTTTTCGAAACCCAATGCGAATCTTATCCTGCAACTCCTTTGGAGACATAGGGTGATTATAGGTCGTTCGATGTGATTTGTGGAATCACCAACTTCCTCTCGCATACTTGGGTGTCCATGCTAGTTATTGTTTGATTTTCTCTAACCTATCATGTTCTATTTTGAAAGCATCATTCCTAGGGTGAATCTAATCTCGTCCCCATTTTTCTCCATTTGATTTTCCTCTTAATTCATCGTGATCTATATTTTTGTTATTAGTTTTAGTTGTTTTTAAATCCAAAAAATCAGTTGTGTTAAGAATTGAGTGTCTTTATATCCTTTTTCCTTGTGGTTCGATCCCCTACCCCACTATACTCGTATAGTTCTTAGGTTGTATAAATATTGTTTGGTTCGAGGCTTAGCATAAACAACTATTAAAACCTTGCATATCAACCTTCTCTGAGGAATCTTTCTGATTTCTCTAGTTATAACTGGACGGCTTGGCATACACTCACCAACTTTACAAGATGAAGGAGGCGGTCAGAGGCTATATGGGCGAGAGCAGGGTCTCAATTGGCGGGATGTGGAGAGTCATTGAGGTATTTATTTTTATTCTCCCTTTTTGAATTATTTCAGTTTTCTAAGCTCTTTTTGACATGCTTGTTCATGTTTGTATATGTTTGAAGTTGTGGACTTATGAGTACTTCCTAGCTTTTGCCCTTGCTTGTCCTAATGATTGGGTCTTCCTTATGGGTGCCTCCCAGGCCGGGCATGAGAAGAAGGATGTTACCTTGGTCGGGTTTGGAAGATGCTCCTTTGCTTCACTCCTAAAACTATACATTTTTCTTTTGCAATTTTGCGTTTTCTTGTATTTTTTGTTTTTGACCCGTTGTATTATATGTTTGAAAAACAGGACAACTCTCAGTCTTGGGCCAATATCGAGCCCCCAGAGAGCATGGAGAGGGCCTTTTGCCTCACAATGGTGAGGACTCTTGTATGGGTCTGTGGAAGCCCGTGTGGTACTTGGGGGAGTGATTGGCTATACATCACTCGACTTTAGAGTTTCAGACTCTAGTGAATCCTCCTACTACTTTACTGGATTTGTTCGACTTTGATTAGCTTCTGCATCATACCTTGATCGAGAACCTAAGTGTACCATTGAGGTCTTTCGTGAACCCCACAATCAACTATGATGTGTTGATCGGTAAACTAGCCTGCCTTGTTTGGCGTGTGAGGCCTGAGGTGTGATTTCATGTATTCTTTACCTTTTTTCATATCTCATTTTTCTAGTCTCACTTTATTTGTGTTGCTAGACTCCTGATTATGAGGGTTTTAAGTTCCCACATGCTGACGTGGTCCTTCATTATACGAACTCGCGAGAGGAGCAAGTCACTAAACCAATAGAGGAGGCCCTAGAGGCCAAGTCGTATGCCTTCAAAGGCATGCCTACTAAGTTTCTACCTGTATGTTAATGTTTTGATAAATATGAGTTTAGATCATCTTTACTTTGTTGAGGAACACTTTCTCATTGTGTTTTGAGTCATAGCTTGGCCGAAAGATTGTAGGTCCCTTCATGAAAATGATCGAAGGCTGTAAGAGGAAGTGTATTTAGCTAACACAGAAGCTGGCCTGTCACCATGCTAAGGGAAGAATTTTTTTATTGTCTTACATTTCTTTTTCATTTTTTGCTCTTGTTTTATCCTATTTGGAAAATAGGATGAAAGATGATCTACCATGTAGAGGTCATACTCTCAGGAGTAGCATCGAGATGAGGTGGAAACTCAGCCCCATGGAGAGGCTTAGGGCTCTAGGATGAGCTTTCAGTTGCTTGGCCATCCTAGACCTTCACAGGAGCCTACTAACTACCAGTAGCTTCAGGGTAACTACTATGGCTATATTTCTTTCAGCAGATGCATATGTTCTAATATATGCAAATATAGATGTAAATGGGCATTAGAGAGATGCCCTAAATGGGTATCGACGCTAGCTTTTCCCTGTTGGTGCTAGGAGGCCTTCTTTTCATGGTAATAGGAGGTCTACTTCTCCTCATTTATGTATTGAGAAGGCCAACAACAAGGGCAAGACCCCATCACCCTGATGATGTAGGAGTTAAGTTAGGAGCTTTTCAGTCCTCCTTTGCTACTTTTTGGAGAGAACACTTTAGCTCTTAGCTCTAACTTGAAGGCTGATGATCTAGCAAGAATAGGAGGAACTAAGATTTGCACTGATTTAGGGTAGTTTTAATTGGTTGTATTTGACAAGCTTCAAATTTGCTATTTGAACTTTGACTTTTGTAGATTGTATTTAAACTTGGACTTTGGTTATTTGATGTTTGGATTGGGACTTTGGTGTGTACAACTCTTAGGTTTGTAATTTTAGGTTATGATGCATGAGTCTAATGTATGACTCGCTATTGTGATCTATATGATGCATGAGACTAGTTTGTGGCTCACTACTATTATGTATGCGATGCATTTTGTAAAAGACATGTATGGGGCCATTTTGCAAAAAATATTCCCTTAATGGAGGGTATCGACTCTCTACCATTGAAAAAGAGGAAAATATTTAGGGGGGAATCCAAAAAAATTTTGATGCTCAAAAGAAGGGCTCGAAATTAATTCAAGGGTTGAATTTGCATTTTTCGATTAGTTTAGGAATACACTCGGGTTTCGAAAGGGTTAGCTGTGTCTGAGTGTCTCTCATGTGCTTAATGAGAAGGGTACTCTTAGGATGCTTTTAGAAAATAAGTTTAGCTAAAAATGGGGACTAAAGGATGGAATCTCGGGGCAACACTTAGGCGCTAGACGCCATAAGTAAACGTTAAAGGCTCATGCTAGGCATTAAATACTCAAAGTTGGCACTTAACGCCTTAAAGTTTGACTCATAGTGCTATGTTGAGTATTTTGGCTATAAATACCCCTTGATGGGATTTCACTTTTTTTTTCTAGCAAAAAATAATCTCTTGAAGTATATTTGAACACATATATCTCCCAAATGGCCTCCAAGTTTGAGCCTTCCTTGAATTCATGGTTGAGTTCTTTGATAAAGAGTGAGAAGTTAAAGACTGATACTATGCGTTAAGGAGTGCTTTCCAATATGAGATTTGTGAAGATAGATACAAATTTTCCTTTCACTGCTACTAAGTTTTAGGATCACATCTATCACACTTTCAAGTTCAAAAATGATGAGATAATGTCTACACAAGAAGAGCTCGGGGTTATCATAGGGTGGCTTATCAACGGGCATTCAAGTCTTCCCTAAATTTGACATTAAGAGGTACCTCGGCCTCAAAGTCAAGTAATTTAATGACATTGTTTTTGAGAGTAGGGTGGACTTGGAATGCATAGTGTCTCACTTCTCTCCTCCCTCTCATGAGACGAGCTAAAATATTTTCAAAGAGGGCCTTGCATTATTGCCTCTTCATGTGCTTGTTCTTTGCCAATGATAATAATGAAGAGGGCTACGCAACGGTGCTTAAAATTGTGGAGCAAAGTGAAGAGGGGAAGAACCATATGTCTATAGTCTCGAGTGAGCTTTTGATCAATTTGGACCTCCACCAAGTCAACTCTACACTTAGTTTTGGTGGGTGTTTTGCTTTGCTTCAAGTAAATTATGTTATATACTTGAATTTTCTTTTGCTTTTCAATGTCTTGACATTGATTTCGCTTATTTCCTTCTTCCCTTTTTCTTTTTTGAAAGGTGTGGTTGACGGAGAGGTTGATGCTTATCGCTTCTCTCGAGAACCTTGCTAAGTATAATAAGAAAGGCTTCACCATGAGAAGGAAACTATTAAACTATGCTACCTTGGAGGAAGAGAGGCATATTTTTCTAAAGGGGAGTTCCTCATCCAATGGGTGGTTCCTTGGTGGAAGGTTACGTTGTGGGCATGATCAGAGGTGAAAATGGATGTGTGGTTTGGTATCTAAACCTTTCAATTCTCACCTTTTACACCCCGATTATAGTTTTGAGGCGATATGAGCGCAAACAAGTGGTTTTGGACCACGAAATGGAAAGGCCCTAGAGTCTTCCTCTCAAGGAGGAAAGGGTGAAGCTTTGGGAATCATATTAATAAATCAATGTGGTTTATTTTTTCCCACCTTAAATGATTGTGCTTTTCAAAAGCTATCTTTCCTAGATGTGAGAGAATAGTGGCAAGATTAGAGTCCATTCATCCTTATATTAATCAAGCCAAGTTCAAACAATAAAGCCCATGCCCCCAACTATTCATGATTGCTTGGGTATAAGAGTCATTCCTTCAAAAGAGAGGTTAGGGAAAATAATAAAATCGATAAAGGAATGGCTTAATGAAAAGATGAATTGGTTAAGAAATTGATGTATTTGTTTGGGTAAAAGTGTTTGTAATATAGAAAGAAAAGAGGTTTTTGTGTTAGGATTCAAAAACCATTAGATTTGTATCCATTGATATAGACTTATCTTTCTTTTAAGCTTTTCATGAAGGCAAAAGGCAACATTGTAGAAGTTATGTAACCTATTTTCATGAAATAAAATTAAGTTTGTTAATGAGAATTATGAATTGTCATTAAATGTTTTGAGGATTACATTTACAACATTTACAAACTTAAAATTGACAACTAAGGCTAAATGAGCCAAAGCAATCATGAAAGAATAAGCCTAAACTAAGGCTAAATGAGCCAAAGCAATTATAAGTGTGGTAATAATTTTTACAGTATAGACTTTAATTCTTACCATAGTGACCGTTTTGATATAGTGTCCTATTTTTTTGTTACAAAATTTACTTCGTATTTCTTATAGCGACCTATTTTTATTATGTTGACCTATCAGTTAATCATAGTGACCTTTTTGTTACATGTTTATTTTATTTTTTGGAGCTCACATTTCTTATATAAATTATATAAAAACCTTTTTAATTACTATTATAGTCTTATTTAATGATATAGGGACAATTTTCCTAACTTAGTAGTTATAGTTCCCTCAACTCTTATCTTAGTGACCTTTATATTTGTTATAATGACACTTGATTTTAAAAATTATAAGGTTACGATCATAGCTATTAAAGTTACATTTCTATTTTTATAGTTCATGCAAAACATAAAACAATAGATTCAATAAGCATGATCTATAGTTTCGTTTATAATTTTAATAGTGACAATTTTTTAGTTATAAAGACCTTTGGTTTTATTATAGTGACCTTTTGTTTTATTATAGTGACTTTTTCTGAATGCTTTTTATCCACTGAATAAACACAGCCACCATATTTTCACAAATAGCAAGACACTGATGATGGCCAATATGCATTCTTCTTCACCTCTTGTGGCATTGGAAAATGTTTCTAAACAACGAGGCCAATTGTTAAAAGAATACAAAGTACTTCATATATATTATTATCTATAAATATTCATTTATGTATATACAAATCCACTCAAATAATCAAACAAATATCACGGTAATTAAACAAATTACAGACTTAAGAATAATTTTTTGTAGGGCATGTACAACTATCATGGTATCATGCAAAAAAAATGTTTTGCTCTTTTTCTCCAACTATTCTATGTCTATTTCCTTTATTTTTTGACTGAACTGGATTTTGGATATCTAGTGTCAAAGATGCACTAGGGCCAACAAAGATCTCCATCTCTTGTGCTTTTGTCATTACCATTTTGACATTATTTTCTTCTTGATTTCGGCTGACTTCCTTCAAATTATTGTATAGTTGCTGTAAGTCTTCTTTGCTTCTCTCTACAAGTGCTATGCAATTAAATATTTTAGACCAAACATCACCTAATAGCTTACCCATAGTGCTCATTTTTTTTGCACTCTTCAATTATATTACCATGCATATCAAGCTTCTTTATAGCTTGTTTTGTCCAACGATCAAGTATATAATGTTTTGGAATTTTTGTTATTTTCCTAGCACTTAAAACACAAATCAAATGAGAAAATAATATTCCAAGTCTGTTGAAAAGCTTACAAGAATATAATGATGTCAAGCCTTCAGCTGAGAATGTAACTTGGAAAGTATTTTCTAGAACTGAATCTAGAACACTAAATGTTTTCATTCCATCATCCATATCAATATTAAGAATATGACATTTGAAGCAAGATTTATATATCTCATATTGAAAAAGGTAAAATATGGTAAGTGTATCAACATCACCTGCAAGTCTTTTCAACCGCAATGGAGTGTTGTATTGAGGAATGGTGTGTGCATAATCTGCATTTAACTTCTCTTGCTTGTATCTATGTGCATCCATGGCCCTGTCAAAATGCATATAAAACTCCACAAGTGTCTAGTGAGGGTTTGTGAAGTTATTGAAAAAGTTATTCACACTTTTAGATCTCGATGTTGTTCTTAAGATTCCTCCCAGCATTATTTCTTTAAAATAATCAGGAATCTATTGTTTTCTTATACTATACATATATGCAAACCAATTATGGTTTTCAAGGTCATACTTAACCATAATTTCTCCCTAATTATTCTCAAAATCTGACTTATCTTGATCCTTGTTCCAAACACAATTATTTAAAGCTTTTTAGAACTCTTCATCAGTGTTCAGTGGCCATCCAATTTTATTAGTAACCTTGCTCATTATATGCCACATATAAAGCTTGTCTCTTGTATTTGGAAACACCTCTTAAATAGCAATTTTCATTGCTGAATCTTGATTAGTTATCAAATATGTAGGTGCACAATTATCCATATAATTTAGGAATGTCCTAAACAACAAATCAAAAGATTATACATTTTCTTTTGCAATCAAACCAACACCAAATATAATGCAAGATCTATGATGATTAACACTAGTAAAAGGGGCTAAAACCATACAATATTTGTTTGTGTCATATGTACAATTAAAGCTAACCATTTCTCTAAATATTTCATATTTTTTGTGACTTACTGCATCTGTCCAAAATATCATAGATATATAGTTTTCCTCATCTAATGCATAATCAAAATAAAACCCATTATTAATGTCTCGTTTCCTGAGGAAATTTTCGATCAACATCTTTCCATCATCTCCTTTAATGTATCTTTCATATATCTATGAAAATTTTTAAAATCTTGTATTTGTTGCTTCCACATTATGATAACTCCCTATGTTTTCCTTGAATAAGCGAAAATATTTCACATGACCTATGTTCACTCTTGCATTGCTAGAAATAAAGCTTTTGTGAACAATGGTCATTTTTCTATTACATCTTAAATATTGTGTAAAGGTAGGAGTATCAAGACAATGATTATAACCCTCAACAAATCTGAAAATGCAGTATGTCCCATTTAACTTATTAAGCTTTAAGATTAACTTTTCTTTGCAACCAACTCATTTTGTGCCTCTCTTATATTGATTGATACCACTTTTATTCTTCTGAATACTAGGTACCATAAAACCCTCTCTGCTAGAAACCAAATACTTCCTAAGTTTTTTAAAGTTTCGGTTGAGATATTTGAGAGATAAGGTTAGGTTTTTATCGTACTTGAGCCATTTAAAGAGGTAAAGTTGGAATTTTACCTTGTTTGAATCATTTTATGAGATAAGGTTGGGATTTTACCGATTTGAGGTGGGTAGACACGAAATCGAGTCTCCTCGTGTAGTAATCCAATGCTAAAAAACCTTGATAAGCGGACTTAGCTTAGATAAAGTTTGAGTATGTGTAAACCCAAAAACACCTTAAAATCGAACCCTTGAAAGGCCTAAAAAACCCAAGCCCAAGACCCTTACCTTGTCTCGAACACAAATCTTAAGCAACAAAATCACCTCATCCAAACACCAAAAATAAACCTTAATCCATGTAAACCCTAAAGCTTAGAGCTCTTTTTTATGAATGCGGATAAACTTTAAAGCCACCAAAGCTGAGCGCCCAACACTACCATATAAGGCATCTGACGCCTACCTTATGCATCAAACACACATCCACCATTTGTCAGGTGCCTAAAGCTTCCTCAGCTCAACTTTTCTTATGCTCTATTCTTGCTCATCCTCTTTAAGCATCTAACAAACAACCTTAGTGCTTGACTCTTAGTCCTAATGTCCAACCACAACTCACTTCTAATACTTAAACCTAGAGTATGACACTCGAACCCATCATTTAGCGCCCAACCAGCTTCAAACACTTGATCCAAAAAGAAATCTTATCAGTTGTTAGTTCCAGTGTCTAACCCATTTATTTGGTTTGGCAAGTCAAGAATTATGACATAAATCTAGAGTTGGTAACCACTTGGTTAAATATCCACAATATTAATGGGTACCTATGTCTGGTTGTCCATTATTTATCATATTAGGTGTGGCATCAATTAATAGGTCTTGACTATAAGAATAAGTGTGATCATATAATTGCAATACAAAGTAAGGATTATGTATAAAATTGCATAATTGAAATAAAGATTTAAAATCAAGAGTCAGTGGGTTAGATTAATTAGGATGCAAGGTAAGTATCATGCATAATGATGATAAGTTGAAGATTTGCTAGTCAAATTACGATTATGGCCTTTAAAGACCTTTCTCCATGACATAATTAAACTAAAGAGGCAAGAGTCTAGTTTAAAAGGAAGTTATGGTTAAGCCTTAGAACATCATTGACAAATTGAGACATGAATAAGATTATGGTATACTTTACAATGCTTGAACAAGAAATGAGCCTTAAGGATAATTCCTAAATTTACATTCAAGTGTGATGTACACTAAGGGTTTACTCATGAAAGGGTCAAGGACTAGTGTTGATTGAGTCTAGAGAGAATGGACATGTCCAAATCTCTTTATCATAGACCAAGGTAAGAAGAGGCATCAAGATATAGTATAACTTACAATAAGTAAAATGGAAGGGAGAGGGGTTGTTTGATAGATTAAGAGGAGACCAATCTATGAAGATGGTTCCTTTAATGAAGTGCTCAAAGTTTGGATTTTGAGGCTTAGCCTAGTAAAGTGGAGTTTCTCCTAGCTCTTCACTTCAAAGGCTAAATAAGACATTGAAATAAACTTGTGTGAGTTAATCATAAGAGGCGATTAAGGGTGATGTCTATTTGATTAATCAAGGCTCATTAAAAGTGATAAAAAGATTGAAATAGATGTTCATGTGGAAAGGGGTTTGCACCTCCTATAATCATCACCAAAATAGTCCAATCTAAGGGTCTTGAGTGGATGGAAACCACTAGATCCTAACACTAGAAGGTGAATAGAGTAGAAGTAGAAAAAGCAAGTAAATTATTTGAAAGAGATGAGGGTCCTCGGTGTTTACCATTGAGGAGAGTCTTTTGCTTGAGTCTTTTCTTGAGTATGTGTTGAAGGGGTAAGATTTCCTTGCTTGGTTGTGTCAAAATGTTTTTGGATTGATCCTTGGTAAGTATGAAGGATGTTTAAGAGGCTTTGATTGTATCTAAGAGTGTATTAGGGGTGTATTTGGGCAGAGTGACATCACTTGAGATTAGAGAAAATTCTAACCTTTTGGTCATAAAATGAGGGGGTATTTATTGGCAAAAAAGAGTTGACTGATGACCGTCAAGCATTGGGTTCGAGCGTCAGGGTCTGCGCCTTGAGCGCCAGAGAAGGGAATCTTTTGCTCGGATGAAAAGAGGCTTAAAATGAGTAAGGAGCTCTTTTGACTAATGCTTAGGGTCATGCGTCAAATGCTAGGTTGTGCGTTAGACGCTAAAATTGATAACTAATTAGATCTAGTTCTAGTTTAGGTTTTTTAAAGTAGGCTGAGTGCTGAATGCTGGCTTTGAGCGTCGGATGCATGCTATGGGCTAGACACTGGGCTAAGTATCAAGTGCCAAGGCTATGCGTTAAACACTTGAAAAGGATGAGCTAGAATAGAGTAAAAGGGAAGTTGAGTTGGGGAAGCTTTAGGTACCTAATGCATGGTGGATGTGCGTTTGATGCACAGGGTGGGCATTAGACGCCCTTGATGGTGGTGTTTAATTAGCACTCAGCTTTGGTGGCTTTGAAGTTCGTCCACATTCATACATTAAGCAAAAGAGCTCTAAGCTTTAGGGTTTGCACAGATTGAGGTTTGTTTTTGGTGTTTAAATGAGGTGATTTTATAGCTTAGGATTTTTGTTTGGGTCAAGTTAAGGGTCTTTGGCTCGGGTATGTGTTTAAGGACTTTAAGGGTTTAACTCAACCTAAGCTAAGTCTGCTCATCAAGGTTGTTTCGTCATCGAACCGGTACATAGGGAGACACGATTTTGTATCCATAGAAGCTGAGTCAGTTTAGTTGAGGATTGAAACTTGTGTCGATTGACTTGAATACTTGAGGTCAGAGTCTCGAATTTCTCTATTAGGGAGGTAAGTGCTGTTAGAGTCTTTATCAGGGTGATGTGGCTTATTGATTGGCTTAATATGCTAATAAGGAGTCGCTATCAAGGTAGCATGGTTAAGAGACATGGCCAACTGTGCCAATGAGGAGCTAGTATCAGGGTGGCACGGTGAAGAGGCATGGTCTGCTATGCCAATGGGAAACTATTATCAAGAATTCGTACTAAAGAGACATGGCCTACTATGCCAACGGGGGCTCGCAATCAAGATGGCGTAGCTAAGAGACATGGCTTGCTTTGCTAGATGAGAGCCACCGCAGCGGTATAAAATTGAGGAGGGACTGAGTTTGTTGTTCCTTACTCCCATGCGACTTACTTAGGAGGCTTTAGCAATTTAAGAGGGTGTTATCCTGCTCTACTAGGGAGTTTGCTTTATATTGGTACCTAAACTCAGGCTAATTCATAGCTCTAGATAATTTAGCTCTGTTTTTAGTTGATTTAGTAGTTTAAATCGTTAATTTTGAAGGGTTTACTACCTTCGACCTTTGCTAGGGATTAACAAACTCTATTGGGGATTTTTTTTTTAGTTTGTGTTTTCGCTGTGGAGATCCCACTTGAGGCATTTTCCTATTTTTATCTATCCTAAGGATGCTAATTTTCTAGGGGATGTTGATATAATGGGAAATTTATCCACTGGGGAAGAGTTTCTCTTGTAGGACAACTCCATGGGGGAGACTAGGCCCATGGTTTCCCTGACTTGCTTAACTTATTTTAGGGACACCTCCCGAGTCATGCCATATTTTAAGGATGCCTCCTGAGTCATGGAATATCTTAGAGACTCCTCCCAAGCCATTGAGTCAATATACGTATTATAGGGACATCTCTTGAGCCATCACGTATTTTAGGACGCCTCCCAAGTCATGGATACTATCTGTGTATTATAGGGACACCTCCCGAGCCATGGGCTACTATACGTATTATAGGGATGCCTCCAAGGATGTTGCATATTTAAGGGAAGCCTCCCAAGCTAACACATATTTTAGGGACGCCTCCCAAGCTAACGCATATTTTAGGGATGCTTTCTAAGCCATTGAGTAAATATAAGTATTACAAGGACGTCCCCTGAGACATCACATATTTTAGGGATGCCACCCAAGCCACAGAGTCATTTGGTCAGAGTTAGTGGGTCTTTGAAGTGTGAAGACTCCACCTTGATTACTAACGTTTTTATGTCTAATGATGGAAGCCAAAAATGCAAAGTCAAATAGAGTTGAAAACATGATGGAAACCAAAATACAAAGAGTTGACAATGTGTTGGAAGTAATGGAAGCTATAATGCAAAGCTTTATGCATTCTGTCAAACGACGAGAATAACTCTTGAGCCACGTCTTCAAAAGCTTGAGCCACGTCTTCAAAAGCTTGAGCCACGTCTCAAAGCAGTCAGCAAAGTATAAACACTTTGTCAAAGGATAAGAATTTTCTAATTGCCTAAATCTTGTGTTATTATCCTTTCCTTGTTTCACTTATTCTATTCTCTAACCTAACTTATTTAGACATGATTTTACTGTCAAAGATATCTCTTAATTTCAGCAAATAAGTGATGCTCATATATGTTGAAGATTATTCAAGTTAACTTTGGTAATTACCAAAATTCAAGCATTGTGGTTATGGAAAAAGAAATTTGTTTTGAAGCTTCAAGGTGCAGCAAATAAAGTGGAAATATTCTTGCTGTAAAATATTCAATGATATCAATCTTCAACAGCCAAAATGAATGATTCTCTACAACCATATTGGAGGAAATCTTGCTGAAAGTATTGAAGGCAAATCAGATTTTTCAGCAGCCTATTTTGAGCCTCCTTTCGATGGCCTGAAATCAAGTTCAGTATATATTCCAAGCTTTGAAGTTGAAAAATAGAAGAGAGACAACGTGAGACACAACGAGACAAAAAGTAAGACAAGAGCAGAAGCTTTAATCGTGAATTTCAGTCACAAGCACATCAACAAAGCTTCATTATTTTCTCTCTAGTTCCATAAACTTTATCTTGTATTTAGATTAAGAGAAAATCAAAGTATAATCTCTTGAGTGTTTAAAGGAATATTTTGAGAGAGTGTTATACTAAGAGTATACCTATAATACTCAAACGTATAGAAAAAGAGAGAGAGTTTTTTATTACTAGGATCTGAGATACTAAAGTGTAGCTGGGGTGCTATGGAGTAGAAGATGGGAATTAAGATCTTCTAGGGTGCTTTAAGTCTCTAAGGGAAGTAATAAAAGAGCAAGTTAAATCCTAAGGGTTAGACAACCCTAGGCGGAGACATAGGCAAATTAGTTGCCGAACTTCGTATCAAATCTCCGTGTTTTATCTCATCTTATTTCTGTCTTCATTGCTTACGTCTCTCTATTGATTCTTCAATTGATATCAGAGCTAGACTCACAAGGAAAAGATTTAATCATCTGTGAGGAAAAATGAATTCAATAGGTGATGGTGGTTTTGCTCAAGGAAGGTCTACCAATTGCCCTCCTCTATTTTGTGGTAGTAATTTTGCCCATTGGCGTTTATTGATGCAAATGTTTGTGATTGATCAAGATTTGGAACTCTGGGATATTATCAAGAAAGGTCCTAGGGTGCCAATGAAGACTAATGAAAGCGGCACAATGATTCCTAAAGAAGATGATGATTTGACTCAATCGGATTTGGAAAGTGTTGCTAAAAACTATCGAGCCATGAACCTTCTCTACTGTGGTTTAGATGCAAATGAATTCCATAGAGTTTCTGCATGCAAAAGTGCTAAAGAAATATGGGATAAATTGGTGGTCACATATGAAGGAACGAGTCAAGTCAAAGAAAGCAAGATAAGCATCTTCCTTCGACAATATGAGTTGTTCAAAATGACGCCTAATGAAACCGTGAAAGAGATGTTCACAAGATTTACCCAAATAGTGAACAATCTGGATTCTCTTGGTAAGGTATTCACAAATGAAGAAAAGTTAAGAAAGATTCTACGGTGTCTTCCAAAATCAAAGTGGGGTCCGAAGGTAACCTCGATAGAAGAAGCTCAAAATTTGGGAACCTTGCCTTTGGATGATCTTCTTGGAAAATTGATCACACATGAGATGTCTCTTAATGAAGAAGATGGTGAACCAGCATCTTCAACCAAAAATTTAGCATTCAAAGCAAAGAGAGAAGAAGCTACAGTGGACAATGAAGATAGTGATGATAGTGATGATGAAGATCCATTTTCTCTCATCACTAGAAGTCTTGCCAAGATTCTAAAAATGAAGAAGAATTTCTCAAGAGGCAGAGACTATCATTCAAATAAATATAAAGGAAAGTCATCTAACTCAATGAATAAAGTTAATACACTAACATGATATGAGTGTGGTGAAACAGATCACTTAGTGAAAGATTGCCCTCAACGAAAGAAGAAGCCTTTCCACAAAAAGGATTATAAGAAGAAAGCTATGGTTGCTTCATGGAGTGATTCAGATTCATCTAGTGACTCAGAAGATGAACAAGCAAACCTATGTCTTATGGCTAATCATGATGATGCAAAGAAAGAACATCTTGAGGTAATGGTGAAAAATTTAATCTCAAGTCCAATTGATGTTCTGTCCGAATTCTTGCAAAATATGATTATAAATGAAGAGAGTTTGATTCTTGAATCCAAGATTCTCAAGGAGAAGCTAAACCAACAGGTAAGTATTTCTGAAAGTCTCGCTAAGGAACTAACTGATCTCAAAGCCTCTCAGTCAGCTTTTAAACTCAGGCTTCAAGCCTCAGAGTCATCCTTTGATACCCAGGTCAAGGCCTTGAACACTGAAAACACTGTTTTAAAATGAAAGCTCGCCTCTTTGAGTTATTGTAATGATAACTTGGAGAAGGAAAAGAAGCTACTAGCTGGGAAGTGTAGAGAGCAACATAATTCCTTAGTTAGATTTGCTCACTCCGAATCTACTCTTGAAAAAATGCTAGGTGAGCACCAATCATCCTTGAATAAAAGCGGCCTTGGTTACAACAAAAATTTTCCAAATAAAACCATGACCACGTTTGTAAAAGCAAAGGATAATTGGTGAACACCTACATGTTTTTACTGTTGCAAAAAGAGTCATACTAAGCTAACTTGTCCTTTTCGTAAGAATGACCCTCAAATTCTTAAAAATTCATTTCCAATTTTTCTTCGAGACCAGATTAAGCAAGTATGGGCTCCTAAAGGGACTAGACCACCTAACATGGTCCATCCCGATTATGAATCTAAATTTGTAATTTGGTCTAGTCGAAAGGTTTGATGTTTTGTTCTTTTGTAGGAAATCACCAAGAGCAAATATTATAAGTGGATTCTAGATAGTGGATGCTTACGACACATGAGTGGAAAGTCCTCTTTATTTTCAATAATAAACAATTTAACTTTATTCGTCTTGAGCTTGGAATGTTAAATGGGGTAGCATCCTCGTAGGGGGAGCTATTTGAGTAAGTTGTATATGTTTATTTTTGCATGTGTATGTCAAAGTCTTGACATTCTTGTCATTGCCTTGACGTACTGTCACTTTTTAATATTAATATTGGATCAAAATGTTTGGTACTTATTCTATAGATAATTATCAAATATTTATTAAATGATTTTTGAAATGTTTTGGATACATAAATTATGGATGGATCTGTTGCTTTTGCTTTCAATGTTTTTAAAATCTTATTCCATTCGTTTTAAAGATTCTCATGGCCTTGAAGGTGTTTTCAAAGTTTTCCGTGTCTTTTATTTTTAGCTTTCAAAGCCTTGACTGTTTGACCTTTTTTAAGCAACGCCTTTTTGTTTTCATGTCTTTAAAGGTTTTACTGTTTTATATCTTTTTGTTATTTTGAACAAGTCTTCTTGTGATCCAACATTTATATTTTCCCACCTTGTCGGAAGACAAAAAGGGGGAGAGTATTTATGTATTATTTATTTAAAGGGGAGAATATTTTTTATGCATTTTATTCTTTGACGTTTGCATATAATGTTTTGTCTTCCATCAAGGGGGAGATTGAAGACTCCACCTTGATTACTAACATTTTTATGTCTAATGATGGAAGCCAAAAATGCAAAGTCAAATAGAGTTGAAAACATGATGGAAACCAAAATACATAGAGTTGACAATGTGTTGGAAGTAATGGAAGCTATAATGCAAAGCTTTATGCATTCTGTCAAAAGGACGAGAATAACTCTTGAGCCACGTCTTCAAAAGCTTGAGCCACTTCTCAAAGCAGTCAACAAAGTTCAAACACTTTGTCAAAGGATAGGAATTTTCTAATTGCCTAAATCTTGTGTTCTTATCCTTTCCTTGTTTCACT
Organism: Dysphania ambrosioides; assembly: GCA_026401315.1. Taxonomy (NCBI): domain Eukaryota; kingdom Viridiplantae; phylum Streptophyta; class Magnoliopsida; order Caryophyllales; family Amaranthaceae; genus Dysphania; species Dysphania ambrosioides. The sequence continues at coordinate 16,697,088 of CM048664.1, read as the reverse complement.
TATTCTATTCTCTAACCTAACTTATTTAGACATGATTTTACTGTCAAAGATATCTCTTAATTTCAGCAAATAAGTGATGCTCATATATGTTGAAGATTATTCAAGTTAACTTTGGTAATTACCAAAATTCAAGCATTGTGGTTATGGAAAAAGAAATCTGTTTTGAAGCTTCAAGGTGCAGCAAATAAAGTGGAAATATTCTTGCTGTAAAATATTCAATGATATCAATCTTCAACAGCCAAAATGAATGATTCTCTACAACCATATTGGAGGAAATCTTGCTGAAAGTATTGAAGGCAAATCAGATTTTTCAGCAGCCAATTTTGAGCCTCCTTTCGATGGCCTGAAATCAAGTTCAGTATATATTCCAAGCTTTGAAGTTGAAAAATAGAAGAGATACAACGTGAGACACAACGAGACAAAAAGTAAGACAAGAGCAGAAGCTTTAATCGTAAATTTCAGTCACAAGCACATCAACAAAGCTTCATTATTTCCTCTCTAGTTCCATAAACTTTATCTTGTATTTAGATTGAGAGAAAATCAAAGTATAATCTCTTGAGTGTTTAAAAGAATATTTTGAGAGAGTGTTATACTAAGAGTATACCCATAATACTCAAACGTATAGAAAAAGAGAGAGAGCTTTTTATTACTAGGATCTGAGATGCTAAAGTGTAGCTGGGGTGCTATGGAGTAAAAGATGGGGATTAAGATCTTCTAGGGTGCTTTAAGTCTCTAAGGGAAGTAATAAAAGAGCGAGTTAAATCCTAAGGGTTAGACAACCCTAGGCGGAGACGTAGGCAAATTAGTTGCCGAACTTCGTATCAAATCTCCGTGTTTTGTCTCATCTTATTTCTGTCTTCATTGCTAACGTTTTATGTTTGCTTTGCTCATCAATCAAAGCAGCGAACAGTCAAAGCCAGAGCAAAAGCCTTTGAAACCAATTTCAAGGCTTTGACATCCAGTTTCAAAGATAAGCCTTAAAGCTTATATTCCGCCTTTGAAAGTCAGTTCAAGACCTTGAGATCCTGAACGCAAAAATCGGTTATACTCTATTCACCCCCCCTCTAGAGTATAATTAATCATCTTCCATATCTCTATTGATTCTTCAAAGTGTTTATGAGTCATGCGAGGTCAACCCAGCTTTTTTTTATTAACATCTGGAATGTCACTTTTTTTATTTTAGGGGAAAAATGGTCTTTTGCCTATTAATTTTGAAGAGGATGGGTATGAGTGGTGAAACCCCAATTTTGATGTGTTTGTAGAACGGGTTTGAGTGGTAAACCCTCGGTTTGGAAGGTGTCAGAGCCTAAGAACTTTTGGGTTATCTGGGTAGGTCACGAGGATTGCCTATTGGATAATTTTTGGCTATCAAGTTTTTCTGGGGGAACCACCTTGCAAGAGATTTGTAGATGTGTGTTTATGGTTTTGAAGTTTTTGTTTTGTGGTTGCTAGGGTAAGAGGAAGATATGGTTTAGAAAATATAGAGTTTTCATTTTTCTTTATGGGCCTTGAGCTTCCCTACATAAATTATTTGCTCTGCTTTATAACTCTTCAGGGAAATGTCAGGGGTTGCAAGAGTTCGATTATGAATTGAGGGATAGGAAGGGAAGTGAAAATGCGGTAGTTGACCATTTGTCTAGGTTACACTAGTAGAATATTAATTAATTGCGGCTACGAATTTGCGGCTTAAAACCAAAATAGCAGCAATTTAATTATTGAAGTTAATAATACGCGGCGGGTTTTAACTTAAACCACCGCTTTTTAATATCTCTAGATTAATATGCGGCGTATTTGTTGATGAACCGCCGTAAATTTATTTAACTTTACACTAATATGCGGCGGGTGTGTGCTAGACTCGCTGCATAATAATCTGACCTAATTAAACAAAAACCCGCTGTGTTCTTGCATTTCTTCGCTTCGCTCGTCCCTCGGCTCTCTTCGTGTTCTTGCGCCCCCAACGAAATATTTGTGGTCATTGCTAATTATTGCCACCCCACCTTCTTTCCTCCCCTTCACTCTCTTCATCTTTTTGTGTCGCCATCACTTGTGCCGCCATCGTCTCCTCACTCTCTCCTTTGTGTCGTGCGCATTTGGTTCATTTGGGTCGAGTGTGGTGGTGTTGTCGTCGTCTCCTCACTCTCTCCTTTGTGTCGTGCAACTTTAATTTAAGGTATTGTGTCATTTAATTTGTTCTTTTGTTTATTTGTGTATTTGGGTCGAGTAGCACTAATTAGATGGTTTAGCAAGTAATGTGAAATGAAGAACTTGGTGAAAGTATCATATGATGTTATAAGGCTAAAGTCCAAAGTTGTTGAAACTCTTGTATCTAGTTGCACTTGTCGTTTACTTCAACACTTGAAGGCTCGTCGTTGAGTGCGAGATTGTTCCAGGCTTGTCTCTTGCCAATTATAGTGTTGAGCCCCATTTTGGTATTGGACGCCTTGGGTTGAGTTGGATTGGCTTCCTATCCTAGGCTAGTTGGATTGCTCTCTAGGTAGACAACATGCAATTTGTGTCAATCCCTAGCTAGTTCACAACAAGCAAGAAGCTCATGACATACTCTTCTTGCATAGTTGTATGTCTATAATAATTACGTGCAATATGATTTGAGCATTCTACAACACATATTTAATTTGAATTAGGGTTAGGGGTTAGTTCAAATTAGGGTTATAGGAAGAGGATTGTTTGAATTAGGGTTAGGGGAAAGGGATTGTTGGATTATTCCTCGAAGTTGGGTTATTAATCAAATTTGGTAATATATTTTAATTGGTATTAGTTGGTATTGAATTATGTTAGTATTCATATTATTAGGAATTGAGTTAGTATGTTATTTGAATTACATTGGATATTAATTGGAATTGGGTTATGTTAGATATAGAGTGTTAATATATGAATTGGTTATGTATATTAGTTTGAATTGATTTAGTTACCGTATATGGATTAGTATATATGAATTAGTAGAAATTGATTTGGCAATGGAAACTCTGCCAAATTTTTTGTAGAATTTGTAGTGATTTATAAAGCATAGAACAGAAATAATATCGCTATAAGTATTTACCCTTTTAACTATACAGTGAGTGTTTGTGGGTCAGTTTGCTTAACCTTATTTTCGGTAAGCTACTTGAGGACCCTTTAGGTGCAATTATATATATAACTATGCATAAATTGAGTATTGATTAGATTGTTATTTAATCTCTTACATGTTAAATAGGGCATAACAAAAATTATGGAGCGAAAATGGATGTATAGTAATCGTGCTTCGTTAGAGTTCATGAATGGAGTTGAGGAGTTTTGTAGAAAAGTGTTGAAACACCTAAATAACATTGGAGATGATGAGGTGTGTTGCCCTTGTGTTGATTGCGATAATGTGAATATAGTTAGTAGTATAAGAGAGTTGAGGGACCATGTGATCCGCCGTCGGTTTGGGGTAGAAAGTGACCTAAACACTTGAAACACATCGATTTGAGTGAATATAGGTCAAATGGGATCGGGTTCGGGTAGAAAGTGACTTAGACACTTCAAATACATCGATTTCAAATGCATTGCATTTTATATACACGTTAATGATATGTTAATTAATATTAGGTATGCAAAGGATTCAATGAGGAGCCCTTCTCTAACAAAGAAATCGACGTCGTCCGCAACAAACTTGCAAAGTATTGGACATATAACCTTTTTTAGATTTTGTACATTACCATATTCTTGTGTATTTGGTAATTTATACATCAATTTCATTAATTGGATTGTATTTTTGATGTCACTTAATATATTGTTGTTTTTACGACCCTATTAGTATGCATAAATGAGAGATCGATGGATCATGTGTATATATGTATCTTGGGTTGCAGAAATTGCAAATGTAATAAGCAGGTTTTTGAATTTGAAATTTGGGCTTGTAGGGATCAGATTCATGCGTTTAAAAAAAACAACTTATATGCGGCGGGTGTCCCCAAGACCCGCCGCATATTCCTATATTATAGGTTAATTTTTAACCTGGTTAAATGGAATTTTGCGGCGGTTGTAGCTAGGTGACGCCGCAAATTACTGGCCAATTAGCGGCGGTTATAGGATAGGTGACGCCGCAAATTTATGGACAATTAGCGGCGGTTCTTGGGTAGGTGACACTGCAAATTGGTTAATAATATGCGGCATATTTTTTACGCCGCAAATCAAATAGATTAATTTGTTGCTATCTATATTGCTGCTAGCCTTTTGACACCGCATATTTAAGCTTTTCTACTAATGTTACCAGAGCTTAATGAGGACTCCTTCCCTATCCAAGATGAAATGGTTGAAGAACTTTGATGACATCATTAGTTGTTAGGAAAGCCCCTTGGTTCGCAGATATTTCAAATTATTTAGCTTATGGGGAGCTACCCGAGTTTGAATCTAGGGCAATGAAAAAGGCTTTCTTTGGAAGAGTCGGAAATTTCTTTTGGGATGACCCCTATTTTGTTTCATGCTTGCATTGACGACATCATCCATCGTTGTATCACTGAAGAGGAGGTCCCCAAGGTTTTAACTCACTGTCACTCATACGCATGTGGCGGCCATCATGGGATAATGAACACTGCTGCTAAGGTCGCCACCGTAGGTTTCTATTGGCCCACCTTGCATAAGGATGTTGAAGCATTTGTGAAGAGCTGTGAGAGATGCCAGAAAGTTGGAAATATCTCCATGAGGAATGAGATGCCTCAAAACTACATCCTAGAGTGTGAAGTCTTTGATTGTTGGGGTATTGACTTCATGGGCCCCTTTGTATATCTTATGGAAACCAATAAATTTGGTAGGGATAGATTATGTATCTAAGTGGGTGGAGGGAATTGCCTTGCCTACAAATGATCACAAGGTAGTTATGAAGCTTTTTAAGAGCATAATCTTTCCTCGATTTGGTGTTCCCAAGATAGTCATAAGTGATGGGGGGTTCCCACTTTGCGAAGAACGAGCTGACCAAGTTGTTGAAGAAGTATGGAGTCGTGCATAAAGTTGGTTCACCCTACCATCCCCAAACTCAAGGGCAGGTGGAAGTTGCCAATAGAGAGATTAAGCGGATCCTAGAGAAGGTGGTTAACCTGAATAGGAAAGATTGGTCTCTCAAGTTAGACGATGCTCTTTAGGCACACCGTACATGCTACAAAACCCCAATTGGAACCACCCCGTTTCGACTGTTGTATGGGAAGTCTTGCCATTTTTTAGTGGAATTGAAGTGTAGATCTTGGTGGAGGATCCAAACCCTCAATTTGGACCCTACCTTATTCTATGAGAAGCGAGCTGCGCAATCACGGGAATTGGAAGAATTAAGGCTAGATGCGTTCCACAACATGCACATCTACAAGGAACGAACTAAGCATTGGCATGACCAACGGATCCTTAAACGAGAATTCCTTGTAGGAGACAAAGTACTACTCTTCAATTCAAGAGCAAAGTTATTCCCCGGGAAGCTGAAATCGAGGTGGTCTGGGCCGTTCGAGATCCTATAGGTATTTCCTTATGGAACGGTAGAGCTAAAAGATCATCATGGGGGTAGTTTCATTGTGAATGGACAATAGATAAAGTTTTTCCATGAAAGTAGACTTCACGAGGTCTACATGGTCGAGCGCATAAGGTTAGTTGATGTTGAAGTCGAATGATTCGTGTATTCATTGGTCTAAAACGAGTATCTGAACTTTAAAGCATCATTCTATTGAGTTCTGTTGGGTTTGAAATAGTTGGTATCGCTTCGGGATTTGTTTTGTGTTGTTTTTGATTGATGGCCCTAGCTGAGCCGAGCTAAACGATGTTAAAAAAAGCACTTACGGGAGGTAACCCGGTATTCTTTAGATTTTCTTGCTCGGTACAAATTGTTAAACATGTTTGGTTTGGGAAAGGAAGTATCCTTTGATTATAGAAGTTCTTTTGGATTTGCAATTCCATTATAGTAGAGAAATAAAGGCATGGAGTACAAGGCATGAGGTTCGGGGAGCAGGTCAGAAAATACCGAATGAAATCCCATTTGAGAGAATACATCCCTTCGGGCGAATAGACGTGGAAATGGCGAAATTAAATACAGATTGGAGGTGCTTCTGAAAACGACGAATGAGCCTCCATTTGGGCTAATGAATCCCATTCGGGCGAATGGAGGTTAATTCGGGCGAACTGGCGCTAAACTGAAAAAATATGCTCAAGTTACTGAAAAGGGCGAATGACCTCCCATTCGGGCGAATGGAAGTCAATTTAGGCGAATGATTAGCGAAGATTGCTTTTGAGATTCGACCAAATAGGGACCTCCATTCGAGCGAACGGAGCTCCATTCGGGCGAATGGGATGCCATTCGGGAGAATGGGATGCCATTCGGGCGAATGAACCTCCAGTTCTATAAATACCCCCTCTGCTTCGTTCTGTTTTTCCGCACAACCTCCCTCACTACCATCACTCCCTTCACTCCCTCTCTCTCGTAAACTTCAACTTCAAACAACAATACACCCACCACCTTACTCCACCACCATCATCACCAACCCCCCTATAACACACCATGGGACCTCGCAAATGTTTAAGATTGCCATTCAAAAGATCTAGAAACCAAGGGGAAGGGTCCTCCTCGGGTATTGCAAGGGATGACCAATCAACCGGTTCACAACCACAACCCGAACTTCAGCAACGGTTCCCAGGCCAAGAACTTTGGTTTGATGAAGAGTATAGAACAGTGGTCTTTGCATCCTTGGAGCAATTTGAGCGCTTTCAACGGTTAAAGGTATGCAAAATAAATTCTACTTGATACTTAGATCTTTCAATTTTACAACGTATATATGGGTATTTATGATAATTTTGCTGAGCTGTTGAAAGCGTGTAGCCTTCAGAATTGGGTAACCATGTGGCACCCCACTCATAAGCTTTTAACATATGAGTTCTCATTTCTATTAGCCTATGCCAACGCGAGAATAGGTTACATTTGTCTTTCCGGTTAAAAAATATAACCTACTACCTTGATTATGCTACCTTTTGTACTGTTTTTGGTTTTGCCCATGAACCTATTCCGAATAAACAACCGGACAATGCTTGTATTTCTGAGTTGTGGCCTAAGATTGCTGGCCGGCTTGTTTATTCGAATAGAAACATCTATGCTTCTGATGTACATCACCCCGTCCTTCAAATGTTTTTCAAATTTGCTCGCGAGACATTGTTCCCTTCCCCTAGCCCTCACCTAGTCCGAAACCAAGAATTGCACATATTGCACCGATACCTTGCACCACACGCTGACACGGCAATTAGCATTCCCATGACCCTATGGAAATTTTTTTAACACCACAGCCACACTAGACGTTAAAATTGACTTATGTGTTGGAGGGCATGTATACCGCATTGCTGAACTCCTAGAAGTGATCAATTTAGTAGAATTTAGAGATAAATTTTTCAGTCAAGCCACCCTCCACGAGCAGTGTCTCGTGAGAGCAGGCTTTATCTTCACTGACCCTCTACGATGGCGGTACCTCAAAGAATGCACCATTCCCCTCCGCTCTCAGCACTTGCCTCCCCTCTTCCAGTTTGCCGACTCTTACCTCATAGACGGCGATGTGCCAAGATACTTAGTCGAGCCCCCTCTTAGACCCCATCCTCATCCTCACACCCTCTTTATGCGCGATCGCCCTATTGGCAGCGACTGGGCCTCCACTTCGGCGACATCGGATAATGAGGATTCCAAGGTAGAATATGAGATTATGTACTCCCTAGGTCACATTGAGGCCAGACTTGACCAAGTCCTCACTACCCAGGCCCATCACACTGCCCGGCTCGATCACCTCGAGCAAAACTTTGAGTGGGCTGGATACCCGTGGTATGACTTAGCCTGCCACTCCCACATGGTCGGCGAAAGCATGACCACCCCCTCTTGGTACCCTCGACATGACAACTATCATGAAATATCTTTAAGTCATGGGTTTGACTGGTTGCATGTGGGTAGGCGTAAATTCAACAACTTCACCCCCCCCCCCCCCCAGCTCCTAGAAAAGTTGATGCAGATGACTATGGAATGGACATCACGGGTGAGGAAGAGGAAGAGGGTGAGGAAGAGAATGTTGACCATGGGGATGGGGGTTTCATTAGCTATGAGTAGTTTTCGACCTCCGGGCCTCCCTTAGCGCCGAGGACGGCTTCAGCACGGCTTAAGGGGGTATATCCTTTGTCCTCTACTCATCATTTTATTGCTTGGCTTTTGGTCTTTTGCCCTATATGGCTGTTGATTTGGCTGTCGTGTGGTTTTGTGTTGCTTTATTGTTTGGTTCTGTTTCTTGGTGTTGTTTTCAGGTCCTTCTACTCTCATCCTTGTGATGAGTTTGTGCTGCTTCTACATAATCATCAAGTTGAGTACTTGTTTCACCTACTTCTAGGTACGATCTGTTGCTCCCGCTTGAAAATCCAAAGTTGCTTGTTTATATTGTGTATATTTTTGTTTGCTTTTCTTTTTCTTATATATGCTCTAAAAAAAGAAAAAGAAGAGAGAAATATTTTAAAACAAACATGTAAGCTTCTGTTGTGTGCTTTATAATGGTTATATGCAAACTCGTGTTTTCCTAGCACTATGCCTGTTTTGGGTCTGAGTTGATTGAATTTTTTCCACTTAACTTGGTGGATCTGGGCTTGCTTGGTTTGTGGCTTGGATGACTACCTATTAAAGCGCATTTTGACTAGCCTGGTTAGGATTGAACCTTATAGGACTCCATTGTGAGCCCTATATTATTGAGTGTTAGTTAGGGAATCTTAAGAATTGTGTCTGTTCTCCTCCAACATAGTCTAATTTTCTAAAGGTTAGGGATGATAACACATTTATAGTTACAGCTACATGGCCAAATTGTCTACCATGGATATTAATTGACTTTAGGTTAAGCCAAGTTTATGACTTTACCTCATTCTTTGTAGCCACACTATTTAACTCCACATGAGCCAAATTTTTCCTCTCTTTACCTAGAGTATAGTCAAGTGATTATAGTGGTATTGATGTCCGTTGCATTATGGTGTAGGATTTTGGTTTAAAAAGTGGTTGTTGGATGATATGACTTTATACATTACTCTTAGTATATATTTCTTCCTTTTTTTCCTCCTGAGCTCTTCACATAGAGAAAATCATATATTAATTGAGCAAGGATCATTAATAAAAAAAAAAAGGGGATCAAGTGTACAAAGAAATATTTGCATGAAAAACACAAAAAAAAGAGAAAAAAAATTTGAGAATAAGGTTAGTGTAATGTGTTAGAGTTCATTTATGCTTATTTTGAGGTTTTTGGGGTGGCATTGTTGTTGGAAGTGGTAGTTTTTGGTTTTACTGCCTTGGATCGCATACTATCCTCTATTTTATCCCCACATTCCCAAATTTTACCCTACCTTGATCCTAGCCTACATTACAACCCTTTCCAAACATGTTCGACTTGGCCTGATTAGTAAGGTATGTGCTGGAGAGTAGATAAGACACAATCCCCAAGATTTCTCCCTGTTTAGGTGTTTGATTCCCGGCTCATCTTTAGTCAGATGATTCTAAGTGAAACACATACCTTATCAAACACATGAGCATATTATAAATTTCCCACATCTCTTAGAAAATAACCTCGGGAGCGTAGACTTGCGACCTCATTAGGTAGTGGGTGGAATGACCTATGTTGTAGCTCGGTTGGTGATCCCAAGTCTGTGGAAAACGTTGTTCTTCTTGGTATAATGCTCTCTTGAGCCCATTATACTTACACACCTATGGCTAAGAAAGATTTTGTGCGTACACAACTTGCAGTGTTAGGTTTCCGCTCGCCTTGTTTCTTTTTGCTTCAAGTTTGTTTCGCCTTAAGTTCCCTCGATGTTGTGACAATTAGTTTTCTAGGGACTAGCAATGGTCGAGATTGGGGGAAGTTGATGTGCTCATTTATGAACACATTTACTACCACTTTATTATGCCAAGTTTTATGCTTTTCAATCGTTATTATGCACATTATGCGCGATTTTACCTTGTTCTTGTCTTTGGGGTTGTTTCGTTATTATTTCAGGAGATTCGGGGACAACAAGGTTGACATCGATGCATTGTGAGACTTAGACACGGAAATCAAGGGCTTTCTCGGAGTGCACACTAAGCTTGGAAGCCCCTAATCACTACTTGTTACCCCATTCAAGCTAACCAAGACACTGTTCAAGCAATTGGTGTTGATCATGCTCAAGTTAAGAGGCAAAAGCAGGTGAAACAGCCAAATCAAGATCTATTCGGCCGAATGGACATGTCATTCGGGCGAATGGCCTATGTTTCCTCAAAGAAATTCACCAAAGCTGCTGGAATAGGCGAATGGAACAACATTCGGGCGAATGGCGGGTGAATTGCGCATAGAGAAGTTCCTTAATTGTTGCAAACGTAGAAAATCACCAAAGCTGCTGGAATAGGCTAATGGAGCAACACTCGGGCGAATGGCCTTACCATTCGGGCAAATCTCTCCCAAAGAAGTTCCTTAATTATTACGAACGTCGAAATTCGGGCGAATAGGTCACCTATTCGGGCTAATAGCCTTGTTTTTCTTTGGGAATTTTATCTCTTCTCTAGATAATCCCAAGGGCATTTTTGGGCATTTAAATTTCCTTTGTTTAGAGGATATAAATACCCCACTTTCTGTAGAAACAAGGGAGCCCTAATACATTCTCTAATATAGTTTGATTAACTTTTAACCTTTCCTTAGATCATTAAACCCTAGTTTTCATAGTTTTGTTATCTCAATCTTTTGTATTCTAAGTTTTTAAATTTCTAGTTTGGATTCCAATCGTGGTTATTGAATCTTCACCACCTTCTTATTGTAGCATCAACATTGGGTTGTAAGTATCACTTTCCTCTTTACTTTTGAGTTCATTTATCGCATTCAATGTCTTGCCTCATATTCATTGCTTATCTAGAATAGTTTCTACTCTATCTTTACTCTTGTTGGTTTCTTTTGATGACTATTATCTGTTATGTTTATTTTATTAATTATCATTGTTTCTTACATCTCAATCATGTGTAAGTAGTTCTCTTTGGGGATTGATTAGCAAAACCCTAGGAAAGGCCATGTTGTTTATTATATAAGATTAGAGGAAATATGATAATAAGTAGTCCTTGAAACCTAATGCGAATCTTGTCCTGCAACTCCTGTGAAGACATAGGGCGATTATAGGTCGTTCATTGCGATTTGTAGAATCACCAACTTCCTCTCGCATTCTTGGGTGTCTAAACTAGTTATTGTTTGATTTCCTCTAACCTAACATAATCTCTTTTAAAATCACCTTCCTGGGGTATATCTAATCTCATCCCCTTTTTATCCCCTTGATTTACCTCATTAGTAATCCATGCTTGTTATTTTTATCATTGGTTTTAGATGCCCCTTCAAACCACAAAGCCTCGTTATGTTGAGACGCGGAGTTTATTGGTAACGTTTGTCCTTGTGGTTCGATCCCCTACCCCACTATACTTGTGTAGTGCGTAGGTTGTTATAAGTATTGTTTGGTTCAAGGTTCAGCATAGACGACTGCAAAAATCTTATAATCACCTTCTCATGGATTGCTGACCACTTACATGAGTCATATAGGGATTCAAACCCTAGGGTTTCCAAACAACCCATTAAATGTTTGAAGGAGACTCCTTAACCCATTTAATGTCTCTAAATCTGCATAGATGATCCATATCAATGCACAAAATCATAAGGCACTAATGTAGGAGAGCTCCTTCTTATTTTCTTCACCAAAAAAGGAAGGTTTGATTGCAGAGACCAAGCTCTCTCGTGGCAATTCACTCCTAGTTGGGTTCCAAACCCTTAGCACACATGCTTTGCAAAAAAAAAAACCATACGGTGTTTTATGGTGTAAAATGGTGGGACATGACATGGGTATGACAGGATATGACGGGACACGGTATGGGCATGACGCAGTTTAGATGCAGTTTATACATGAAATGTGACGATGATTCTAGTACGATGATATGGACCAAGGATGCATGAAATATGAACCTTTTGAGCATGTTAGGTTTCCCTAAGGTTTTGCAAAGCTAGATTCTAGAGGTTAGTGAAAATAACAAAGCAAATGTACAAATAAGTCACGCAGTCATGCTAGCATGCTTGTATGAATGCAAGGCTCAAAGTCTCTACCAAGTTAAGGGTCAATGTTTTAAATGAAACTAAGGTTGGTTGAACGTAGTCAAAGGATCCATGGCATAGTGGAAGATCAATTCAATTTGAGGCACTACTTAAAATAGGCCAAAGTGAGAGGACAACCCCCTAACATAATGTCATGGAGCGTATGCCATGTGTCGCGATTTAGAAAGTTGGAAAAGCCATAGGTCGGGCCATGAACCTTAATCTATTATTGGATAATCTTCTACTCATAATTTTTCTTGGATGTAGAACACATTACAGTGAGATGTTGCTTAAGGGTGTAATTTTCCACAAGCAAAAAATCGTATGCATGAATGCAATAAATGCCTAACACAATCCTAAGCAAATTGTAAGCACCTCAACCAAGTTTTTTCAATTACTCATTTTTTGGCGTAGCCAAGTATGTTTTAGGCATACATTTCCCCATCGGAGTCGCCAATTTTTTAGAGGCTTTTTTTGTTTTCTACGGCTTGAGAAGCCAACTAGGTTTCAAGTGGATGATTCAATGAGTGAATCACCACTAGGGAGCCTGATTTTTCATAATCCAACCTTCCTTTCTCAGTGAAAATAAAAAGAAGAAGCTCCCCTCCACTAGTGCCCTGTATATTTTGCATGTCACTAAGGATCGACCACGCTGAATAATACGGGTCAAGGAGTCGCCACCAAACCTTTAAGGGAAGTTTGGACACCTAATTGGGTTTAAATCCCAAAAAAGACTCACATTAATGCAAAGCATGAGATAGTTCAAGAATAAGTAATCTATTTCATCTTAAGAAAGATATGCAAACAATTTCCTAAATTGTGTTATTTTTTACAAATCTAATTGTGTTCTATTTTGTTGGTAAATCATACACAAAAAGTTCCAGATCGAGGAGGATCCTCGAAAGAAGCAAACGGTTCTCACCTCTTACGACCTAAAAAGAAGAGACTTCAAGGCCAAGCTCGTGAGGGGTTGGATCTTCTGTATAAGGAATAAGGAGGGTCAGACCATGAAGCGACCTTAGGAGCTCTACAACTTCATCTCTGAGGAAGACTGGAACGCATTCGTGAAGATGCATTCCACAGAGGAGTTCGGGGTAAGCATTTCTTTGAATATTGTATGATAGTATTTTCTTATATTTTCTTATATGTATTTACTTTTTTCCTATAAACAGCAAAGAAGTGAGAAGGCGAAGAGGAGTGTGGTCTAGAACTTGTCCTCATCATATGGGTTAACACTCATATGCTGAGATGAGTGAAGTCTCGAGGCGAAAGGGCTTCATTCCATCGGCTTCGTCGTCGTTGTCTAGTTTTTCATCAGTTGTTTCGAGTCTACCAGACAGGATGACAACTTGGCTTCTTGCGAGATTCGTCTCTAACGACAAAGGACGTCTCGTGGTGCCTAACCAGCAGACCGCTGCTATTCGAGGCTCCATTGTAAGCTATGTTTATTTGTAAAGTTACCATATTCATCTTATTACTTATCATTTTCTAATTGATATTTTCTTCTCTTTTGTTAAATACGCAGGAGGAATGGAGACGGAGAGAGGAATCGGGAGAGTTCGTCGGCAAGAAAGACCACCCGGGTCAAGTGGTCGGTTATGGAATCGGCGTAGGCAAAAAACTATGTTTGGGGCTGACAAGTGGAGCTCGATCCTGACGAAGAGGGTAGAGGACGTGGAAGCTCGAATAGATAACGCTGTGGGAGAGGCTGAGCAGCGAGTTCGAGATCAGACAATTAAGGAGATGGAGGAGAAGATGGATCTAATGCTCCAAGAAAAGTTTAGGATATTTGTTGCGCAGTTCGATATCCTGCAACCACCTACGCAGGAACCTGAGCGTAGCATCAGGCCTGACCCTCTAGTCTTCCCATCCAACAGCGTCTCGAGAGTTAGAGATCCTTTTCAGGATCTGTAGGTTTGTTTTCTCATGTTTTGCAATCTACTAATCACATATGAAATTCGTATAATTTAAATGAATGAGATATTGACATCTTTGTCACTTTTATTGTAGGGGCAAGTTTCCTGTCAGGTGTTGCACATGTTGAATGGAAATGAAGCAACTTTCGTGGCTTTAGGAACCGTTCATCTATCTCTGACTCAAGACCACCATTCTGACATCCTTCCTTATCATGTAAAGGTCAGCGTCGACGACTATGATCAGGTATATAAGGATGTCTTTATTCCTGCCCCTTCAAAAGCTCGAGCAAGCCCACGGGACCTTTACACATTGGCCAAAGCAATTATTAAAAAAAATATTTTTTATTTTAAATAATAAATGCTTCGAGTATTTGAAAAAACCACAGCATTTATGTCTTATAAGTGCTGCGGTTATTTGTAAAAAACTACAGCATTTGTTCTTTTTATTGCTGCATTCATAAAACCGCAGCCATCGATATTTTTTCATGTGCTTCGCCTATATGTGCTTTGTATAAATAACCGCAGCAAATAATATTAAATAACCTCAGCATTTAGGCATTTCTCTACTAGTGTCACATCTTATTGCAATTTGTTTAGCCTAGTCGATTGGTTCCTGGACTTTCTCAAAATATCCCTCGTGTTCAAAAATTCCGTTGTAATCTATTTCGTTGCCTCCAATCTCCACAATAATCTTGTACATTAATTTTTTATAATCTCATTGCGTCATTAAACCAGCAAATTAATCAAAGGTTTACTTAAAAAAATTATAAAAATAAAGGGGTGGCTTCTAGTCCAGACTACGCCACCATGGTGGCTATGTCAATTAAGGAAGCTGCTTCAATTTTTTGACGTATACCTCATTTTTTGGCAGTGTTGAGGGTTCTCTAGCGTTTCTCGATGATCCTTGAGACCAAGACTTGTTTCGTAAATGTTAATGACATTTTTATTAGTCGATTATATGGGTCCGTTGAAGAAATTAGGAAAAAAGAGAAAATGAAATAAACATCAATTCATGTTTTATTTATAGTGGTGTTTAAAATTACCCGACCTGATTATCGAAAAATAAATATTCGGTTTTTTAAAAAAAATTGATTAAAATCGGTTACTCGGGCCGGGTCATGGGTTAGAAAAAAATGTAATCGGGTACCCTGATACCCGAAATAATTTTATTAAAATCTAGTTTTGTTGTTATAATATATATGTATGTAATTAATTAGTTATGTTTATATTTTTATTTAATACTAACTTAATTTTACTGTGATTTGCACTTTTTATAGGAATGAAAGATTTGATTTTGGAGCAACCGACGATTATAATTGATGAGATGATAATAAGGAAACTAGTTTATTTTTTATCCATATATGTTATAGGGATTATTCGATATTTACTCGCTATATGTAGTTTTAATTTTTCATTTCGCTTCCACTTCTTCTGCCCCAGCAAATTAGCTAATGTGAGTGTTCATTGCGAGCAGCAGACAAGGTGAAAACAATAGTGACCAGAGTAACCACCCTAGCCAAAAACAACTAGATTACAAGAAGCATATTTTAAGTGTATGTCCAACAAGTTTTTCTCCTTCCTAAAACATTCTAATCTAGACACATTGTAACTTAATGATTTTTCTTGTTAATCATAACAAACCAATATGTGAGCCTTGAATCGCACACATGTATAAGATAAAGCAAGCTAATTCATAAATATGAAACCATATGATAACAAGAAGTTCATCAACGTTGGTAGATACCTTTGACAATAAGAATGGCAAGGACCTTATAAACAGCAACATCTTTGAATAATCCTAGAGTGTTAGCCCGATGGTGATTTTCTATTGTAGCTTAGTTTTTGAGAGATGGATGATTATGTAAATGTTGCAATTAGTTTCTCTATGGAATAAGGTATTTGGTTTTAGTATACTCTATGAAAACTAAAAAAATGTTTGTAAAGCATATATATTTATCTAGTATCAAAGCCTAAATGCTTATTGAATGCTTGTTGTAATGGACTTAGTACTTCTAACTCTTATTCGTTTCTCTAGGAGGCTAGCAATCGTTGCATCGTAGACAATTTGGCAAGCCGACCCGATTTAAGTGGGTATCCACTTAAACTAGGTCAGGTTATGAGCCAATTTTCAAACTTTTCAAAAAAGTGGGTATCTGATTTGGATACCCGGTTATGAACACCCCTACATACGTTATTTACATATTCAGCTATTCACTGGCGAGTAGGTGACTAACTAGTAACCCAATCCATGCGAGCCCGAAGGCTGCATTCTTTTTACATGTCCATTTGGTATTTTGGCCATATACAACAAACCAGTGAAAAATTCAAAATTTCAAATATCATCCCACATGAAAGCACGCGGGATCACACTTCAATTGTTTTACTCACTCTCCTCATATTCTGCTTCTCACACTCTCTAAAGTCTAAACCAAGCAAAGAAATCAACAATGTCTCAGTCAGTGTACTCGTTGCCAGTCCTCTCCCGCTCCGAAATCGTAGGAATCCTAGCCGAATATCAAATCATCAACATCTCCGAATCCAACCTCGCAAACCCTAACCTGAAAGTCGCCTTCAACCTCTACAATTCTCTCCTACTCCACCTCGACTCGCTCCAGTTAAACCCTAACCCTAATTTTATCTGAAACCTAACTTTACTTTGTATGACAATAATGTGTTTGATTTTATGCAGGGATGACCCGAGCCAGGTCGATTTCGCGGCGCTGGAGAGTTTCGAGAACCCTGATATGCACGCCGATGCGATTCGGTCTATCAATTTGTATAGACAAATTAAGGATGCTTTGGCTGCTATTGAGTGCCCTATTAGTTTCACCTTACCTGATTTGATACGTCCTGACTCGGCTCGTACCGTTAAGTTTGTCTCTGCTATCATCAACTTCTTTCTTCACAAGTGAGTTGCTTGTTTGTTTATTGATTTTGTTTTTGTTCCGTTCTTTGAACTCGGATTTGATTAATTCGGTTGTGTGATTGATTGCGGTTTTCTTTGTCTTGTATGGTCTCGTTGGATAGGGATTCGAAAATTAGTATGCTAAGGCCGTATGCAGAGGAATTAGGAATCTTAGAAGATGAGCGCAAGCAACGTGAGACGAGGATTTTGCAGGTTTATTGATTGAACAAATTTATGTGAGGGAGAGTCGAAACATATAGTTGAAACCGTGGAATGATGGTTCGACTATTTGAAATGTCTAATGCAGTTGAGAGAAGAAATTGCGGCAATTAATGAAGCACGAGAAAGGGAGAAGCCTTTAGTTCAAGAAGCTCTAGCTGAGGTAATGGAGTCGAAGAAAAACCTTGATAATCTCAATAGTCTTCAGTATGCCTTGAGGAAGGAGCGTCAAGCAATGAAGGAGAAGGCCGAAGAATTGGAAAACAAGGTAAGGACTTTACTTTGTTAGTTTTCTTATTTTGTTTGTTGAATTGTGTTAGTTGTTCCGACCTAAGTATGATATATTTTTTATGTTATATTACTAGCTTGAGCTCGTGGTTGTTATTCATAACTTTATGCCTTTTCTTTTTTAGTTTTGTTCTTTCATGTCATATCCTTACCTCGATTTTTCAAATGAGGCATAATGGAAGTCTTATATTTTATCTTTGTTGAATTGTGTTTGGTGTTCCGACCTCAATCAGTTATCCTTTTGATGTTGTAACTAGTTGAACTCTTGGTTGTTTTTACGCATTTATGCTCCCTCTTCTGCTGTGTGAGGAAAGCCTGTATAAGTTTTATGGCAATTCTTGTAGTCAGGTGATTATTGTAAATCGCATTCAGACACATAAATTGGTAAGTTATGATCAGAATTAGCTTTCCTATTTAAAAGTTTGTACACACCATTGATGAGTTGTCATAAATTAGCAATTCGTGATTTCTAGCATAGTTCTTGCTGCCAGTGATGGATATCAAATAAGTTGATTAGTAAGAAAAGCAGTTTTATTCAATGTTTATAGCAAGATCAAGTGCAGTAGTGTCAAATATCTTACCCAAGATCATAAGATGCTTTGTTGCATTCTTTAAATGATTTTTTATAATTTTTTTTAATGTTTTGTCTTCAAGGTTACCAGATCAGAGTATGAACTCATCCAAGCTACACAAGAGAATGCTACTTTGCGTTCTAAAATTGTACAATCACCAGACAAACTTCAGGTATAACTTCCAGTTGTGCAAGTGTATAGTTGCTACTTCATATTCTTTTGGTGTTAGAATTACAAATTTGCGAGTGATACATGGGATTGTTTCAGCCTAAGCAAGATTCTCATTATGGTATGGTCAAAAGATACAATTAGGTACTCTTTTGGGGTCTTAAAGACAAGTTATTCAAGAAATATGACATCTTGACCACCTCTGCAGGATTGGTTAGGAATTTAAGATCAATAGTGCTATGCCTAGTTTTCAGCTACTGGCTCTTTCTAGTTTATTCTCTTTCTCTCTGCCCCTCTCTCTCTCAGTTGACAAATAGTTAGGATTCATATTACATTTGAAAGGCTGCATTAGTGTGTCAGACCAATTTCATAATGATGGCATAACTGAGAACTGTCATGCACAAAGCTTGTTCTTCAAAATAACACTGAGGCTAGTATAGCCAAAACTTTTGTGTTTTTATCCATAAGGATATCAGAAAGACTTCTTTCCATTTTCATGACTTTGGATATGTTTATCCTTGAAGTTTCCAATGTTCCGGTTTTTTAGCAATACTTTGATTTTAAGTAGAAAAGGATCAAAGTGATGTCTTTTGGCTTAAGCCTTTCTACAAATGTTTTTTGAAGTGGTTCTTTATAAGTTGTCTTCCCTATGATAAGATTATAGAAGCTCAATTGGGAAAATTTGCATCTTGTTGAAATTTCTGATGAAAATGTTATATTTTTTCTATCCCCTCACCTTTTGCCTTTATATTGGATGAGTTTTGGAGGCAAAGTAAGGTGTGTGGGTGTGGCTGAGGTGGTAGGAAGATGTGCTGAAGCTTGTAATATCACAGGACCTCTCTTCATTATTGTTCACTTTGTTATGTTCTATTTTCATCACATACTGTGAAACGCTTGAAACTAATCTCTTCCCTTACAATTGTAGAGAACTTTAGAGGAGAAGAAATTAGTTCAAATGGAGGCAAAGGATTCTGAAAGATTAGCTTTCCAAAGTTTTCAAGAAAAGACTACAACTTTGGAGGTTTATACAAAGGTAATATTACTAGACTTAGTTTACTTTGTGGTATGTGTTTGATTGCTTGGTTCTTAAGCCTTGAGTACTTGCCACTTCTGTTGGATAGTCTAGTTGTCAAGCTTTATTTGTTATATGTGTCTTTGCTTGACTCCATCTTACATTACTAGTTTGCATCCCATGGATATCTCATTTTCCCCCATTTTTTTTATCCCGTATTATCTCATTGTTAAAATTTATCTTTCACATTGGATTTTACTGCTATGTTGAAATTAATATATGTTAAAGGACAGTTTGCTTAGGATATATACTAGTAATTTTCCTTTTAGAATTCAGGTTGGTTGTTGCACACATATTATCTCATATATTGGATATTGTACATCAAGGGATGGAGTTAATACTTGAATGTGCAAGGGTGGTCACTTGCTATAGAATAATGTACTCCATCTGTCTCGGTTTACTTGCTTCATAAACAAATGGTTTTTTTTTTTAAAAAAAAAAGGGATTGATAAGTAGGGAGGGAAATTCAGGTGGGTAAGTGGGATTAAAAAAAGTAGAGTGCAAAAATTTACCATAAAGGAATAGAGCAAGTATAAGAGACATCCAAATAAGGGTAAATGGGGCCAGTAATTTGTGACAAAAGGAGTAATTTCAATATCTTGGTCATGTCCAACAAAAGGGCTAACAAAAGGTTGTAGTTACTATTGCTTTGGAGGAAGAGCCATTGTCCCTGTCTTTTTAGCAAGCTTCCCACTCTATTGATGTTGTTGGTTGATGGAATGGTCAGATTGCCTAGTTTTTGTGCATCGTTACTTTACAGTGGTCTCTAACCATTGACACTCATTCCTTTGTAGTGTCTGATGGTTAGGCAAGAGTTTTATTTATCTATTTTTGGTAAGGAGGAATAACTTTGCCTTGATGAGCCAAGAATCCTACACTATGAGAGGTACAACATTTATACTGTTGTGAGAGAACTATGCAACACTGTTTTTGAGGTGGAAAGGGATAGTAATAAACATTTCCCTTTTGAATTATTTTGAATCTTTGCTCTACTGAAGCTGGTCAAGGGTTTTTTTTTGGGGGGGTGGTGTGCCAAAATTATTTCTGTACAAGAAAAAGAAAGCTGATAGATAACAGAGAAGAATATTAAATACAGGCTTTGGGACAATTCTTTCACTTAAAAGTGACCTCAGATTTGTGAAACAGAAACAGAGAAGGGGTGAAAACTATTTGTTTGAACGGCAAAAAAGATGGTCATCAGGGTTGCTTGAATGATTTGATGCACAGCATTGATTAGTCAATTTTTAGTTTCTCTAGAGATGAGTACTTGACCAACCAGGCTATTGACTATAGCTGTTGCTGGAAGTTACTTATAGCATAGCTTGATTCATTTTGTGACCAGTGAATCTGTGATGGTATTCAGATTAATAAAAATTCAAAGGAAAATGTCACTCTATGGTGAGCAGTTTTATTTGTACTTTTGTGTAGGAAACAAGCATTGGGTTTATATTTGGCTTGCATCTTTAATACACTTTAAGTGGTAATATAGAAATTTTCGTAGACTACAATTCTTCTGGAAAATAGTTGCATCTACTGGGAAGGGAATAAACAAAATATCTGCTGGCTGTAATAAATTTGGTGCAATCGACTATGGTTTTTAAGAATCAGTACAAAGTACCTCATCAGAGAAAAAAGGAATCAGGTCAAACTGCGATTAAGCAAACCATTTACACTGATAGTAGAAAGTGAAAGCATGTACTTAAATCTTGATAATGATATCATATGTCTTATCATATGATTATGTCCTTACTTGCCTCTCTTGTTTTTGAATTTCTTTTTAAGTCCTACAATTTAAGTAGCCTAATATAATTCCAGTTTTGGAGTTCACCGCTCTTTTTAAGTATCCCTAACTGATTATAGAAGCCTTCTATATCATCAAACTTGGAAAGGTTAATAAGCTTATATCTCAGATAGAAAGTTCTTGGTAACTTATTTACTATTATTGTTTTTTCATGTGTGCGCACTGACCTGATTTGATCATATGCAATGTCTTATTTTGTACATTCGAATATAAATTCCAAGCATTATGATTCTTATAGAATGAGATGCTTTTCTGCGATTGGTATGCAGTGCTTTTCTTGATATCTTATCTTAGAGATAGTTTGTTAACAATTGGCTGTGTAGATTTTTTTGGTTTAGTAAACTGGACTGCTATGATTGGCAGTCTGTAAAAGTGTGTAGGGTAATCTAGAGGGATGAAATCTTTTATATTTTTTTAGGGGGTATTTAAGCTCTAAAATGATATTTTTATCTAGAAATTTTAGAATATTTTTTCCGTGAAATTTACATTTTCCACGTACATGAGGCATGGATGTGAATTTTTATTGTTTGTAATTTTCAATAAGAAATAATGAGATGGCCACAATGTTCCTGCAAACTTTTGATTTGGTTTTTTTCTATCCTTGAAAACTCAGATGACAATTTGCTGCATAATTTTTGTATTGCCCCAAGCTATGTTCATTATGAAGTTGGGCTGCTTGAACTTGTGTAGTTGTGAATTCTGATGAAGGTGATTCACCTGTTGCTCAATGTGCTTGCAGGCTTTGCAAAAAATGACAAAGCAGTTGGCTCTGATGCAAGCAATACAAGAGCAGGTTTGCTTTCTTGTAATCAATCGTTTATATCAACTTGTTGATACTGTAAGAGATGATCAAAGGTGATAGGGATCCTAGATCCTAGGCTTATATGTTTGAGTGCTGAAGTTGCAGACCAGTTGAAGTCAATATGCTTTAAAATTCTTCATTTACCTAAATATGAGAATCTGAAAAAGCTAACTGTTTTGGAATAATTGATTTGACAAAATAACCTTCTTTAATTAATTTGACATATATTGATACTTGACAATGATGTAAAACAAGGTGCATTATAAGCAAAATGGTAAAAATATTATATAAAAACCTGGGGTCATTTGATGCATTACTAAGCAAAGGAATGGGCTAAAGAAAGGATATGGGAAAGGAAAGTAACTGAAACCTCTTTAGTTCAATAATTATTTTTGGATGCTTTCTTCAATAGCCCCTTCCAATCACCCAAAATTCTCAATGGGTCATCCTCTCTTACATCTAGATGACACTAACCCAACCCCTATGCTCTCGTCCATATGAAAATGTTATTTTACAACCTACCACTACTATATCAGCTTGCCATCTCACCTCTCACAACTCATATCTCCTTCTCTATGTTAGCCCTACCTAGCCTAAAGGCTGCAAATCCTGCCCACTTTGGAGGAATGTGTTGCTACCCATAAAAACATACATGCTATTATGCTATCAAATGTGAAAATTTCAGTCATTTTCATGGCTCTTACAATTGATGATTTAGTCATTTTCATGGTTCTTATAATAAATATATGTCCATAATCTTTTGACTTCTGATATGAATGTAAATCTTTGTTTTGATCTTAACCCTTGGTGGTTGGATTGAGCCACTGAGGGACAATCTCAACTATTCACCACCAAAAGCATTAGCTCAAATTTTGTCAGAAAAATCGTTCTGGTCTCCTTGGTGGTGGAACCTGTGGTTGTGTTTGGACAGTGGTAGGTTGAGGTAGTTATGTTGTAGCCTCTGTTCTGGGAGGTTTGTAGGCAAGCTTTGGTTGTGGTGGTGGACAGTAGTTGGCCCTGATGGGCTGAAATGGTAGAGTAGTGGTGTGGTGCTATTAATGACACGTAGGAGAAGGGGTGTGGCACTCAGCTTTTGATGGGAATTTAGTGGTTGTGACATTCATTGCCTTATCCTTTTGTGGATCTTTGTTCCACACTAATCCTTAATGCTTAGAAACATTGCATGGGTCAATTTCAAATAGGTAGAAAATATTGATGTTGGGGATAGGAGTGAAAGACACATAGTCTAAGGGTCATAAAATTCACTGAAATATTCTTAGTGAATTATTCTTACTTGTGCATTGTAATAGCATGGGAAGATAGTTTGATACCAAACTTAGCGAATACAAAGGACAGTAGGATTCAATTATCTCCAAAATAAAGGGACATTCTAATGGGAAATTAAAGAAGTACAAACATCATCTGATGTAAGAGTCATGAAAATGATTGAATCATATATTATTGTTAAAGTTTCGAAAACAACTTCATCATCTATCGTAATATGTAAGTCATAAAAATGACTTAAATGTTCTCATCTAATGCAGCATAATAGTATGTTGTTTCTTTGAGGGATCATAATAGCATCTCATTCAGAAATTAGATATCAGGATTCATGTTTATATCTTTGGACAATGAAAAAACTGTACATAACATTAATTCAGATAGCTGCCTGGAGTTCTTAAAGTGCATGTGTGGAAAACAACTTCTGAGCCTTTTGGCTCACATGAGATTTGCTGAAGTTTCAACTATGGTTCCTCTTAGTTCTCTTAATCAATCATCAACTAAATATTCTAAAAACACTGTGGGAGAGCAAAAGGAAATATGATGTGGAGTAAAGTAGTTAAATTTTTAAAATTATAGGTTTGATTCTTTTAATTATCTGTCCTTCATTACTATCTACTGCTGCACAGTTTTAAGTTGGCATCCCAGCGTTTTTCCCGTGGGCAATTTGTACTATGTTGGTTTTTGTGTCAATGAGCACTGATCTTGTATATATTATTCATAATTAACACATATTGGGTGCTTTGACAGGTGAATTCTGCAAAATCTGTTGAAAAGGATGTTAAGCAACTGAAGGCTAAGTTGAGTGATGAGCAAATGCTGGAAAAATCACTTGAAGCCAAAGTTGTTGAATACCTGGCCAAAGGTAGTTCTCTTGTAAAAACCCTTGGAGCTGCTTTTTGTTTTATTTCAGGCATTGATTTGGCTGCAACTTATTTTGTGCTTTTTGCAGCTGCCTATTCCGATGAACAAAAACTTCTGTTAGAGAAGGAGGAAAAGCTGAGGCATGAGGAGGACACAAAGGGACTGAATAATGCCAAGTTGGAGGTAGATTCACGGAAACATGATCTGGAAACTAGGGGAAGGAATATTGAAGCAGTGGTAGCTGAGGTAATCTTGAGTTTTGGTTTTAAGTGAGTCTACTGTTAGTGCAGTGGATATTTCAATTTCAAGTTGTCTTCTGTGTTTGTTAATATTCAGGTGGATGCCATAAAAGCAAAGATCAAGTTTACAAAAGATCTTGCAGCTGCAACACAAGAAGAATTACTAAAAAAAGGTGTAGATATTGTGAATGAGGTAAATTTTCTATATCGGCCTGGTTTCTATCCTCTAGTCTGGTTATTATAGTGTTCTATGGACTGTTTGTAGAATTATCTGGAATCATCTTTTCCTTCATTGATATTTCATTGTGAAAATTGGGTTATTAGATTGTATTTTTGTATGTGAATTGCTTCCTCAATGATACTTGATATTGATGATTTTCATTCAAAATATTTTATTTGCTGTAAATTCTGTTTCCTGTTACCACTTATGAGCCTCCTTTGATATTGCTGTCACTACATTTTTAAAGTGTTGTTGATAAAAGCAATTAGTCCTTGGGTCTCATTTTTAACCATAACATGGAATTGTATTTCAAATCTGATGTAAAATGATACCTCATGATTCCTAATTATCAAAAAGAGTTTAGTTTCTCTTTTTCTTCATTTGGCTCTTGTATTACTAGAGAGAGACTTTATTAATTCGCTTTCTGGTGAAAAGTTTATGCTATCTTCCCATCTCCAATCTCAAATTTGCGTCAATATATATTAATTATGTTAGCATTCTTTTGTATGAAATATTTGCTTTTTGTATTAACTTGATCTTAAGAATGTAATATGCCCTCTAACCAGCCTTCCAAATTGTTTGTGAAGCAAACATGACTTTGCCTTTTGTAACCTCGTCCAAAATTCTCTTCCTCCAATCATACAAGAAAATATTGATTGTGCCATGCTTTTTGGTCACTGTAGTTGTTAAGATTAATGGAATTCCTCATATAGATGATACTTTTAGACCTCTTTGTGGAACCAGGTCGAAATTTTCTGAAATTTTGCTGTCAACAGCCAATAAAATATTACAAAAAAATGGGAACAGAGGGGCAAATCTATGTCGTTGCAATGTTAGTGGAAGAAACAAAATAACCCTGATGTTCTTAAATTAACCTTCCTAAGGACAGTAAAATATACCATCCTCTATTTTCCTAAAAAATGTCTCAGCAGGTTTTGGAGGGGTTTTAATTTATTCAAACTATACCAAAATCCTTTAAAATAAAAATTTTAAATGAAGATGATAGAATAGGAAGACAACTAGTGATATTTCTCTTTCTAGCAAAGGGGGATTGTGACCATTAGATACAGAGTTACAATCTTCATGGTAACACCTTGGGGTTTCTAACATAATAAGACGTGCTCTAAGGCATTGCAGACAGTTCACACAGGTCAGCGAAACATGCTCTAAGGCATAATAATTTCCACCCCCACTATAACCACCCTACACCTTGGGGTTTTGCTGACCGTTACCAAATGTTTAGTGTGAAAGATAGAGTAACACAATCCTTTTTCCTAGAGTAACTATTACCACCCACTTGATACCTTTTTCAAAGTTATGGTAATAAAAATCCTTATCCTCAATTCCAATCTATTACTAGTGTTTTCTTTCCTCATTTATGCCATATAATAATAAGGGTAATACTTAACATTACCCTTTTGTACTTGTTTGTTTTCAATCTAGTTTCTTACCTATGTTTATACTATACATACTCTTAGTATAGCTTCTTTTACAACTTCTCATGCTATGCTTGAGTCTAGACATTTTCTAATCTTAGTTCTTGCTAGTTACAAATGAGATAATGGAGATTGTTTCTTCCATAATGGTTGCAATAAACTGATTCGCCTATTCACATTTTCTTTTGATTGTAGCTAAATTTGTATATAAGTTCTACTGCTCAAGTGATGTCAAACATAGAGGTGCTGCAAAGCTTTGGGCCAGGACATTGAGCTTGTCATATCCATCTTGATTTGCTTTTGTAGCTTTGGCTGGTTGGCCTTAGATTGAATTAAGGCTAGTTGTGAAGAAATTTGCTTATGTATATGCTTTATTTCTAGTATAGTAATTTGTTTCATGTAAAGAACTTAGAGAATTGATGTTGTAGGATTAAAGATGTCAAAAGTTCGTCAACTCATTAAGCATGTGTTAATCTCTCATTGATTTTATCATTCCTATATCAACTCTCTTATACTCGGTTATAACCTACTATAATAGATAGCTACTTAGTTGTTTTCATTCATTAAGGGTTAGAATAGTAGTCTCTAGAAGGAATTTCAAGCTTTTGACATCATTATTGCTTGATTCCTCTCTTCTTCCTTCATTGTATTCTCTCTATTAAATTATTAAAGCAATCCCTCTCTTCAATGGTGGATGTGGATCTTATACATTGATCATGTAAATCCTTGTGTTTGCTTTGCCTATTTTCATAACTACTTCTCATCTATTCTTTGCTGGTTAATGCTCTTGTTATTGTTCCCATTTAATCAAATCTTGTCACATAAATCTTCACATTCATAACAATATGCAATCCTTATAGTCTTAAATTAGTTCGATTGGTGAAGGATGGTAGTGTTTTGAGGAGGCTTGAGGAAGTGTTTTGATCATGTAAATCCTTGTAGTCTTAAATCATATAGTTTTGATGTCAATTATTTTATTGTTTATTTAAATTTGTTTCATTAGTAGATTCGGTTGTTTATTTGGTTGCTTTTGGAGGTCAACCCATCAAAGACTATATTTAAGTAAAGAAAATTAGGAATTTCAAGACCAATTTGTTTGAATATTCCTTCATTGCCTTATAGTTCTAGATCACTTTGGCATGGCATATTATTTTCATGCCATTGGCAATTCCTAAACAATATTTGTCACATTGGAGGATAGGATGGCAAACCTAAATTTTCTTGAAAGACTTGTGATTAATCTCATTATTCAAATTCCACACCAACCCAAGTAGTGATAGTGAGAAAACGCATGTGCCTCTTATAGAGTTATAACTTCCTTGATATGATAGGATATAAAATGTGTAATAAATATGATACTAATTAGTAAATGCTCAATTTGATTGCTCCTAATTTATGAAAAGATTTATCAATTGGATTTGGTTTTGTTTGGAATGTAATTGTACTCTTTTTTTTTGTGAAATATGCCTTAGCACTTGAACTGCGCAAATTAGCCCACAAATGCAAATATTGTTTTAAATTCATAATGATTATAGACGTTGTGGCATATATTTTAAATGCAACACTTATCTTCACATTCTTGACCAGAAATCTTACTTGAAGGATGTAAGGTTTTTTTGGTACAAAGTACCAACCTTTGTTTTGGAAAAAATTGCAACATGGGGCTGGAGCAAAAGTGTTTAGGAAGTCTTTGCCCATATGATTAATCATCAATCCAAGAGAAAATTGGTAACAAGATTTTCAAAGTTGTTTATGCTAAACCTTGAACCAAACAATACTTATAACATCCTACAAACCACACAAGTATAGTAGGATAGGGGGTCAAACCACGATGACAAAGGTTAACAATACCCTTCTCTTCTTAACATAACTGGACTTTTGGTTTGAAAAGCAACTAAAACTAATGACAAAAATATAAATCACGATGAACTAAAGAGGAAAATCAAAGGAAGAAAAATGGGGACGAGATTAGATTCATCCTAGGAGGGTGATTTTAAAGAGAACATGATAGGTTAGAGGAAATCAAACAATAACTAGTATAGACACCCAAGTATGCGAGAGGAAGTTGGTGATTTCACAAATCACATCGAACGACCTATAATCGCCCTATGTCTCCAAAGGAGTTGCAGGATAAGATTCGCATTGGGTTTTGAGGGCTACTTATTGTCATCATTCCTCTAATCTTAGACAATGAAGAATATAGCCTTTCTTAGGGTTTCACTAATCAATCCCCAAAGAGAACTACTCACACATGTTTGAGATGTAAGAAATGATGATAATCAATAAAGCAAACATAACAGATAATAATCATCAAAAGAAACCAACAAGAGTAAAGATAAAGTAGAAATTATTCTAGATAAGCAATAAATATTAGGCTAGACATTGAATGCAATAACACGAACTCAAAAGTAAAGAGGAAATTGTTACTTACTACCAAATAAAGATTGAATGGAATATCCACGATTAGAATCCAAATTATAAAGTCGAAATCTTGGAGTACATAAGTTTGAGAAAACAGAAAATTGAAAACTAGGGCTTAATGAACTAAGAGAGGCTTAAAGGCTAATCAAAGCTAAACTAATGAAAATTAGGGTTCCCCCTCTCTACAGAAAGTGGGGTATTTATAACTTAAAATAAAAGAAAATTCGAATGCCCGAAAATGCCCTTGGGCCTGCCTAGAGAAGAAGTAAAATTTTCGCAGAAAAACAGATCAATTCTCCCGAATGTAACACCATTCGCCCTAACGTTGCTCCATTCGCCTATTCTAGTAGCTCTGGTGATTATCTACGTTTTCTTCTCTGTGCGCGATTCGCCCGAATGGGGCCTCCATTCAGCTGAATGGTAACTCATTCGCCCGAATGTCTGCCATTCGGCCTTCCCAGTGAGAATGTAGCAAAGGCTTCTGTGTTAGACTACCATTCGACCGAATGGTTGTCAGAGTTGTCAGATTCGGTCGAATCTGAGTCTGAATCTTGCTTTACAACTTCTTCGAAGTGTCTAATGGCTTTCGAACTTTGTGGGCTCTTCGAGAATGACTTGAAATGCGTGCCCAAGCTACGATACGTGCTTCTAACCTCTTGATAATAGTGTCAAAGCCTCAAATACCTCACACTTCACCTTGAAATCATCGAAAACACATGAAAGGACCTTAAAACAATTCGAAGACAAGATTAAGGTAAAATCAAGTGTAATGTGTATAAAATCAATCTAAAACTGTGTGACTCAACACTACAATGGGGTTGCAAATGTGATCTAAAATGAGCACATTAACTTCCCCTAAGCCAAACCTTTGCTAGTCCCTAGCAAATTAACTAGCAGGGCGACATAAAAGCATAGGGCGAAACAATGACTGAAGCAAATGAAAAGCAAGGAGAGTGGAAAAACAAGACAATGCAAGCCGTGTATGTGCAAAACTCTTCCCTAGTCATGGGTGTGCAAGTACAATGGGATTAGGAGAGCCTAATACAAAGAAGAACAACGTTTTCCACAGACTCGGGATCACCAAACGAGCTACAACATAGGTCATTCCACCCACTTCCTAATGAGGTCGCAAGTCTACGCTCTCGAGGTTATTTCCCAAGAGATATGGAAATTTTCTAATGCGCTCATTTGTTTGATAAGGTATCTATTTTGCTCAGAATCATCCGACTAAAGATGAGTCGGGAATTAAACACTTAAACAGGGAGAAATCTCGGGGATTGTGTCTTATCTACTCTCTAGTACAGACCTTACTAATCAGGCCAAGTCGAACAGGTTTGGAAAGGATTGTAATGTAGGCTAGGATCAAGGTAGGGTAAAATTTGGGGATGTGGAGTTAAAATAGAGGATAGTAAGCGATCCAAGGTAATAAAACCAAGAAAAACTATGACTTCCGACAACAACGCCACCTTCAAAATACTCAAGATACGCATAAATGAACTCTAACACATTACACCAACCTTATTCTCAAAATTTTCTCTTCCTCTTTTTTTCTTCTTCTTTTTTTTCTTTTTTCTTTATTTCTTTATTTTCTTTTTTTTCTTTCTTTTTTTTCTTTTTGTGCTTTTCATGCAAATATTTCTGAAATTTACTAAGAGTAATGTATAGAGTCATATCATCCAATAGCCACTTTTCAAACCAAAATCCTACACCACAATGCTACGGACACCAACACCACTATAATCACTTGACTATCCTCTAGGTAAAGAGAGGGGACATTTGGCTCGTGTGGAGTTAAATAGTGTGGCTACAAAGAAAAAGGTAAAGGCACAAACTTGGCTTAACCTAAAGTCAATTAATATCCATGGTAGGAAATTTGGCCATGTAGTTGTAACTAAAAACGTGTTATCATCCCTAACCTTTAGAAAAGCAGACTATGCTGGAGGGGAACCGACACAATTCTTAAGATTCCCTAACTAACACTCAGTAATATAGGGCTCAGAATGGAGTCCTACAAGGTTCAATCGTAACCAGGCTAGTTGAAATGCGCCTTAATAGGTAGTCATCCAATCCACAAACCAAGCAAGCTCAGATCCACCAAGTCAAGTGGAAAATAGTCGATAAACTCAAACCCACAACAGGCACAAGGCTAGGAAAACACGAGTTTGCATATAATCATTGTAAAGCGCACAACGGAAGCTTGCATGTTTGTTTCAGATCCACCAATCTTGCTTTATTATTTTTATTTTTTTAGAGCATATAAAAGAAAAAGAAAAGCAAACAAAAATATATAATAAAAAAAACTTTGGATTTTCAAGCGGGAGCAAAAGGTCGTACTAAGAAGTAGGTGAAACAAGTACTCACCTTGATGATTATGCAGAAGCAGCACATCATTACAAGGATGAGAGTAGAAGGACCTGAAAACAACACCAAGAAACAAAACCAAACAACAAAACAACGCAAAACCACACAACAGTAAAACCAGCAGCCAGACAGGGCAAAAGACCAAAAGACAAGCAACAAAATGATGAGTAGAGGACAAAGGATATACCCCCCCCCCCCCCCCCCCAAGTCAGGCTGAAGCCGTTCTCGGCGCTAAGGGAGGCCTAGAGGTCCAAAACTACTCATCTCCAATGAAACCCTCATCCCCTTGGTCATCATTCTCATCCTCATCTTCCTCTTCTTCCCCACCCGTGTAGTCCATCCCGTAGTCATCAACAACTCTTCTACGAGCTTGGGGGGGGGGGGGGGGTGAAGTTGTTGAATCTACGCCTACCCACACGCAACCGGTCAAACCCATGACTTAAAGATATTTCATTATAGTTGTCATGAAGGGGGTACTAGGAGGGGGTGGCCATGCTTTCACCGACCATGTGTGAGCGGAATGCTAGGTCATACCACGGGTATCTGGCCCGCTCAAAGTTTTGCTCAAGGTAATCAAGCCGGGCAGTGTGATGGGCTTGGGTAGTGAGGACCTGGTCAAGTCTGGCCTCTATGCGACCTAGGGACAAAATTTCAGATTCATCCTCGGAATCCTCATGGTCCGGTAACACCAAAGTGGAGGCTCGGGGCGGTCACGCATGGATAGGGTATGAGGACGAGGAGGGGGGTCTAAGAGGGGGCTCGACTGAGTATCTCGGCACATCGTCGTCTAAAAGGTACAAGTCGACAAACTGTAAGAGGGGAGGCAAGTTTTGAGAGGGGAGGGGAATTGCGCGGTCTTTGAGGTACCGACATCGCAGAGGGTCATTGAAGATAAAGCCTACCCTTACGAGACACTTCTCGTAGAGGGGGTTTGTACTGGCAAATCTATCACTAAATTCTATTGGGTTGATCACATTTAGGAATTCAGTGATGCGGTATACATGCCCCCCAACACATAAGTCAGCTTTAACATCTAGGGTGGCTGTGGTGTTCAAAAGTTTCCTTAGTATCATTGGAATACTAATTATTGTGTCGGTGTGCGGTGCAAGGTATCGGTGCAATATGTGCACTTCTTTGTTTCGGACTAGGTGAGGGCTAGGGGAAGGGAACAATGTCTCCCTAGAAAATTTAAAAAACATTATAAGGATGGGGTGTTGCACATCAGAAGCATAAATGTTCCTATTCGGATAAACAAGCCGGCCAGCAATCTTAGGCCACAACTCAGAAACACGAGCATTGTCCGGTTGTTTATCCGGAATAGGTTCATGGGTAAAACCAAAAATAGTATTGAAGGCAGCATAATCAAGGTAATAGGCTGCATTTCTTAATCAGAAAGACAAATGCAACTCTCGCGGTGACATGGGCTAACAGAACTGAGAAATTCATAAGTTAAAAGTTTATGAGTTGGGTGCCACATGGTTACCCAATTCTAAAGGCCACATACAGTCAACAATTCAGCAAAATTTTCATATATACCCATACGTTGTAAAATTGAAAGATCTAAGTATTGGGTAGAATTGATTTTGCGTACCTTTAACCGTTCAAAGCGTTCAAATTGCTCCAACAATACAAAGACCACCGACCTATACTCTTCATCAAACCAGAGTTCTTGGCCTGGGAGACGTTGTAGATGCTCTTGTTGTGGTTCAAAACTGGTTGGTTGCTCATCCCTTGCAACACCGGAAGAGGATCCTTCCCCTTGTTTCTTTGATCGTTTGAAAGGATTTCTTAAGCTTCTGTGTGGTCCCATGGTGGTGTAATGTGGTGGAGTTAGGTGGGTGGGTTGATGTTTAAGAGAGAAAGGTAGTGATGGTAGTGAGAGTGAGGGAGATTTTGTGAGAGTTTAGGAGTGAATTGTGAATAAACCGTGCAAAAATAAGGGGGTATTTATAGAACTGCTATTCCATTCGCCCGAATAGAGCTCAATTCGGCCAAATAGAGGGCTCTATTCGGCCGAACATCGAACGAATTCTCAGCAATCTTCGCTATCATTCACCCGAATGGAGAGCCCTATTCGGCCGAACATCGAACGAATTCTCAGCAATCTTTGCTACCATTGGCCTAAATTGCCTAACTATTCGGCCGAATGGACCTTCATTCACCCGAATGGAGTATATATTCGACGTTCTCAGTAAACCTTGCCCAGTTTCATATATACCTCTATTCGTCTGAATGGGACTTCCATTCGGCCGAATGGATTTTCCTTCACCCGAATGGAATATCCATTCGACGTTCTTAGAAACTCCACCAATCTTTAGTTAGATTTTATAATCCAAGTCCATTCGCCCGAATGGAACAACTATTCGGCCAAAAGGGTCTATTTTGCCGAATGAAATGTCATTCAATATTTTTTTTAGGCCAGGATTAATCAAAGGATATGTCCTCTCCCAAACCAAAAATGTTACAATTTTCACCTAGCAAGAAAATTCAAAGAAGACCGGGTTACCTCCCGTAAGTACTTTGTTTAACGTCGTTTAGCTCGACGTAGCTGGGGCCATAAATAAAAAACAAGAAACAAATTCCGAAGCGAAACCAACTGCTTCAAACCCAACAAACTCAAAAGAATGATGATTCAAAGTTCAGATACTTGTTCTAGACCAATGATTACACCAATCATTCAACTTCAACATCAACTAACCTTATGTGCCCGACAGTGTTGACTTCTTGAAGGCTACTTTCATGAAAGTGTTGACTTCGTGAAGGCTACCTCCATGATGATTTTTCAATTCTACCGTTCCATAAGGAAATACTTGTAAGATCTCAAACGGCCCAGACCACCTCGATTTTAGTTTCCCGGGGAATAATTTCGCTCTTGAATGGAAGAGTAGTACTTTGTATCCTACAAGGAATTCTCGTTGAAGGATCTATTGGTCGTGCCAATGCTTAGTTCGTTCCTTTTAGATGTGCATGTTGTGGAATGCGTCTAGCCTCTATTCTTCAAATTCCCTTAATTATGCAGCTCGCTTCTCATAGAATAAGTTAGGGTCCAAATTAAGGGTTTTGATCGCCCACCAAGATCTACACTCCAATTCCATTAGTAAATGACAAGACTTCCCATATAACAGCCGGAACGGGGTGGTTCCAATTTGGGTTTTGTAGCATGTACGGTGTGCCCAAAGAGCATCGTCTAACTTGAGACAACAGTCTTTCCTATTCGGGTTAACCACCTTCTCTAGTATTCTCTTAATCTCCCTGTTGGAAACTTCTACCTGTCCGTGAGTTTGGGGAAGGTAGGGTGAACCGACTTTGTGCACGACTATATACTTCTTCAACAATTTGTTCAGCTCATTTTTCGCAAAGTGGGAACCCCCTCACTTATGACTATCTTGGGAACACCAAATTGAGGAATGGTTATGCTCTTAAAAAGCTTCATAACTACCTTGTGATCATTTGTAGGCGAGGCGATGCCCTCTACCCACTTAGATACATAATCTATCCCCACTAAAATGTATTGGTTTCCATGAGATGACACAAAGGGGCCAATGAAGTCAATACCCCAACAATCAAAGACTTCACACTCAAGGATGTAATTTTAAGGCATCTCATTCCTTATTGAGATATTTCCAACTTTTTGGCATCTCTCACAGCTCTTCACGAACACTTCAACATCTTTATGCAAGGTGGGCCAATAGAAACCCGCGGTGGCAACCTTAGTAGTAGTGTTCATTATCCCATGATGGCCGCCACACGCGTATAAGTGACTGTGTTAAAACCTTGGGGACCTCCTCTTCAGTAATACAACGGCGGATTATGCCGGTAGCGCAGGCATGAAACAAATAGAGGTCATCCCAAAAGAAATTTCTGACTCTCCCAAAGAAAGCCTTTTTCCTTGCTCTAGATTTAAACTTTGGTAGCTCCCTACAAGCTAAATAATTTGCAATATCTGCGAACCAAGGGGCCTTCCCAATGACTAACGTTGTCATCAAAGTTTCTTCAACCATTTCATCTTGGATAGGGAAGGAGTCAGTATTAAGCTCAGGTAACCTAGTTAAATGGTCAGCTACCACATTTTCACTTCCCTTCCTATCCTTTAATTCAAAATCGAATTCTTGCAATAGGAGCACCCAACGGATCAACCTTGGCTTTACATCCCTCTTCGTCATTAAGAATTTCAAGGCCGAGTGATCCGTGAATACTACAACCTTAGAACATATCAGATACTGTCGCAGTCTCTCAAAAGCATAGACTACCACCAACATCTCCTTTTTTGTAGTAGAGTAGTTGTGTTATGCTGGATCCAGTGTTTTATTGATATAGCATATGACATGGTGCTTTCCTTCCTTTTTCTATCCAAGAACTACACCTACAGAGATATCACTAGCATCGCACATTAGTTCAAACGGCAAGCTCCAATCAGGAGCTTGCATAAAGGTTGCAGAGATCAAAGCTTGCTTTAAACAATTAAAGGCATTGAGGCATCTCTCATCAAAGTTAAATTCAACATCTTTTTGTAGCAATTCATTTAAGGGTTTAGCTAAGATCGAAAATCCTAAGATGAGACGCCTATAGAACCCTGCATGTCCAAGAAAGGACCGTACTCCTGTTACCGAGGTAGGTACAGGAAGGTTCCTTATCACATCTATCTTAGAAGGGTCTACCTCGATGCCTTTGAAGGACACTTTATGGCCTAGGGCAATGCCTTCTTGGACTAAAAAGTGACACTTCTCCCAATTCAGCATAAGATTCGTCTCTTAACATCGTAACAAAACCTTTTCAAGATGTGTCAAGCAAGTGTCAAAAGATGAACCTCCAACAGAAAAATCATCCATGAAGTCCTCCAACATATCAGAAAAATCTTCCATAAACACAATCTAAAGGGCATTCTTCTATAAGCAAAAGTCCAAAAAGGACAAGTAAAAGTTGTTTTCTGTTGATCCTCAGGGTGGATTGAATTTGAAAGAAACCCAAGTAACCATCCAGAAAACAATAGTACTTGTGCCTTGCCAATCTCTCAAGCATCTCGTCGATGAAGGGCAAAGGGAAGTGATCCTTCCTTGTAGCCTTATTGAGTTTGCAATAATCAATACAAACTCGCCATCTTGTGGTGGCTCTAGTTGGGATCATCTCACCTTTGTCATTCTCGATAATGGTCATTCCTCCCTTTTTCGGAACAACATGAACATGGCTAACCCACCTGCTATCTGAAATCGAGTAGATGATGCCGGCCTTGAGGAGTTTAAGGATTTCATCCTAAACTACCTCTTTCATGTTGGGGTTTAGCCTTCTTTGTGGCTCAATTGAGGAGAAATTCTCATCACCAAGATGAATCCTATGCATAACTAAAGTTGGACTAATCCCTTTTATATCACCAAGTGAGTATCCAATGACATCTCGATATTTTCTAAGTAAAACAAGCAATTTTTCCAATGAGGTGTCATTAAGTTCAGAACTCACTATGACTGGACTCCCCTCATCATCATCAAGATAAGCATATTTAAGGCTAAGGGGTAGAGGTTTCAAAAATACTTGGGGGGGAAAGCTTGGAACTCTCCCCCTTATAGATAATACCCTCCTTAACCTTACGTAATGACTCATATTCAGCTTCTTTGCTTGTATATTCCTGGGGTTTGTCCACTTGGTTTTCCAACTGCTCATCTTCTTTATAAGTATCCTCATCACTCAGTGAATACCCGATTTCTATTTCCCTCTAATATTTCTCAACTTCCCTATCATCCACTTCAAGGCGGCAGACTTGTTCACTCAGTGGGGAAATTTTGAAGACTACCTTCACTTGAGCTACTTCCACCGTTATGGTGTCATCATAGCAATTAATAACCTCATGGAGTGTTTTTAAAATGGCTCTTCCCAAAATGAGAGGAGTATAAGGGTCTTCTTCTATCTCCATTACTACAAAGTCGCAGGGGATCACTAGTTCTCCCACTTGGATAGGTATATCATCAAGCTCTCCACACGGAACTTTTATGCTCCTATCCGCCAGTTGGATTGTCTTTCTTGAAGGTATAAGTCTAAAGGGTAGCTTCTTGGCGATAGATAGAGGCATAAGGCTAATCGAAGCCCCTAGATCGGCGAGCGCCCCTTTGGGATCAAGATTCCCCAACTTTACTAGAAGGTTGTATGGACTGGGATCCCGCTCTCTTATAGGCATTTTTCCTTGTAAAATGGAACTAACTTGACGGGGGAGACTAATTACTTCTTCCTCAAGCTTTTTCTTATTGGAGAGTAAGTCTTTCAAGAATTTAGCATACTTAGGCATATGTGCCATTGCGTCTAGAAACAAAATCTTCATCTCCATCTTTTGCAAGTGTTCTAGAAATCTCTTGAACTTCTCATCAAGTTGCTTCTCTACTCTCCTATAAGGGAAAGGAAGTAGAGGAGCATACAAGCGATCTAGCCTCTTTCTCTCCTCAATTCTCTTCTTTCTCTCTTCTTCATTTTCTATTAACCTCTCACTCCTTATCTTTTCTTCCTCATCATCGATCTTTTCAGGCTCGCCTCTTTCACTATCAACTCTCGATCTTTCACCTTGTTCCTCTTCTTTCTCATTCACATTCACTCCTATCTCATCACCAACCCTTACCAAAGGTGCATCAATTGGATATGAAGGGTCATTATACTGAGTCCCTGATCTCAGGTGGATTGCTTTTACAGTGTGTTAGTTTGGGTTTGGGTTTTGAGGTGGAGGTTGTGTGGAGGGGTTAGGTTGAGGGTGAGATAGGAATAGCGGTGGTGGTGGAGGGCTAGCCATTTGAGCGAGTTGAGTTTCAAACAATTTTTTCTGAGCTTGGAGTTATTGCATCTGATGGATGAGAGTCTGATTTATCTGAGTGAGACTCTGGTTCTGTTGAGCAAGAGAAGTTACTTGGGAGGCTAAATGGTCATTACTTGAGGTGTGATTATGCTATGGTTACGAAACTCCATGATGAGATTGAATAGGTGGGAAAGGTAGATTTGAGCCACCTCTAGGCCCTTGATTAAACCCCGGTGGTCTATATGAACTTGGCCTTGGTGCATTTCCACTCAGTTGGTTCCCTTGAAAACCTTGATTGTTGAACTCACTCTGAGAATTTCTATTATATCCCAGATGGAAGTTTTCTTGGTTTTGATTTGAATTGAAAGGAGGTCTATATGGTTGATTGGCGAAAGGTTGTTGCCCATACCTTGCTCCTTGTCCTTGTCCACCATAGTTAACTGCTACAACATGATCATGATTATACCTATAACTGTCATAATTCATCACATGTGTCTCTGAATTGTAACCACCATAGTCAACTGCAACAACATGTTCGGAGTGCAAACCACCACAATAGGAAGTATCATGGTTAGTACCCCCACAAATCGCACATGCAAAGTGCTTTCCACGCATCGAAGGGGTGTTCGAACTACTTTCTAGGCTTAACTAGGACAGTTTCTAGTCAATAACTGCTTCAATCTTAGCACTGATGGTGTCCAAGTTAGTTGTGTTAATCATCCCTCTTGGTAAACAAACTCCCTAGGTACTATTCTTAGCAACTTCCTCAATTCTGGCTTTTCCCTGGTTGCATGGAATCTTGGAGAGTTGGCCACCCACTACTGAGTCTAGAAGAGCCTTGGTAGTATCATTGGGCCATCATAAAAGAAGGTGTTCAGGTGGTTGTCCCCATATTCATGATGAGGACATGCACGTATCATCCTCTTGAACCTACTCAAAGTCGTAGTTAAGTTCTCCTCATCTTCTTGAATGAATGATGCAATCTTCTTACGCCAATCCTGCGTTCTCACAGTAGGGTAAAACCTTTCCAAGAATGCAGTTTTCAGTTGGGCCAAAGTGGTGATAGAGTTTGGCTCAAGGCATTTGTACTATTCTCTAGTATCCCCCGCTAGGCTCAAATGGAATAAGTGCAGTCGAACATAATCAGGGTTGTTTGGGCAAGGAGGGATAAGTCCACAAATATCAGAGAATGTTTCGAGATGTTGAAGAGGACATTCATTTCTTAATCCACTAAAAGGGGTTTCCTTGACCATCCTTGTGAACTAGGGGTGTATTTGGTATGGTGCAGTAGCAACAGGAAGCACTACACCCCCTTGGAACTCTTGGGAGCCCGGAGTCCTGAACTGACCAAACAACTGATGTTCATCGGCCATTGTGGGTGTGGGAGGACTTTGAGCAGAATGTGGGGTTTGTTTTCTTGGAAGTTGTTTTCTTAAACGTTGGACCTCAGGATTATATGGTACTATCGGCTGGTTTGACTTGCGCGTGCTATAGAGCATGCAAATAGCACTGCAAACCAAGGGTAACTACTGACTAATAAAGATAAACAACAACAAAAACGAAATAAAATGAAGCTATATCAAGAACGACAAGAGTCTAAATATAACACCTTGTCCCCGGCAATGACGCCATTTTGGTAACAAGATTTTCACATTCGTTTATGCTAAACCTTGAACCAAACAATACTTATAACAACCTACAAACCACACAAGTATAGTGGGGTAGGGGGTTGAACCACGAGGACAAAGGTTAACAATACACTCCGCTTCTTAACATAACTGGACTTTTTGGTTTGAAAAGAAACTAAAACTAATGACAAAAATATAAATCACGATGAACTAAAGAGGAAAATCAAAGGAAGAAAAACGGGGACGAGATTAGATTTACCCTAGGACGGTGATTTTAAAAGAGAACATGATAGGTTAGAGGAAATCAAACAATAACTAGTATAGACACCCAAGTATGCGAGAGAAAGTTGGTGATTTTACAAATCACATCGAACGACCTATAATCGCCCTATGTCTCCAAAGGAGTTGCAGGATAAAATTCGCATTAGGTTTCGAGGGCTACTTATTGTCATAATTCCTCTAATCTTAGACAATGAAGAACATAGCATTTCCTAGGGTTTCACTAATCAATCCCCAAAGAGAACTACTCACACATGTTTGAGATGTAAGAAATGATGATAATCAATAAAGTAAACATAATAGATAATAATCATCAAAAGAAACCAACAAGAGTAAAGATAAAGTAGAAATTATTCTAGATAAACAATAAATATTAGGCTAGACATTGAATGCAATAAAACGAACTCAAAAGTAAAGAGGAAATTGTTACTTATTACCCAATGAAGATTGAATGCAATATCCACGATTAGAATCTAAACTATAAAGTCGAAATCTTGGAGTACATAAGTTTGAGAAAATAGAAAATTGAAAACTAGGGTTTAATGAACTAAGAGAGGCTTAAAGGCTAATCAAAGCTAAACTAATAAAAATTAGGGTTCCCCCTCTCTACAGATAATGGGGTATTTATAACTTAAAACAAAAGAAATTCGAATGCCCAAAAATGCCCTTAGGCTTGCCTAGAGAAGAAGTAAAATTTCCGTAGAAAAACAGATCAATTCGCCCGAATAGATGACCCATTTGCCGAATGTAATACCATTCGCCCGAACGTTGCTCCATTCGCCCATTCCACCAGCTCTGGTGATTATCTACATTTTCTTCTCTGTGCTAGATTCGCCCGAATCGGGCCTCCATTCGGCCGAATGGTACCTCATTTGCCCGAATGTCTTCCATTTGGCCTTCCCAGCGAGAATGTAGCACAGGCTTCTATGTTGGACTACCATTCGACCGAATGGTTGTTAGATTCGGTTGAATCTGAGTCTGAA
This sequence comes from Dysphania ambrosioides, assembly GCA_026401315.1. Taxonomy (NCBI): domain Eukaryota; kingdom Viridiplantae; phylum Streptophyta; class Magnoliopsida; order Caryophyllales; family Amaranthaceae; genus Dysphania; species Dysphania ambrosioides. Next base: position 16,656,766 of record CM048664.1, on the reverse strand, counting down.
TCTTGCTTTACAACTTCTTCGAAGTGTCTAATGGCTTTCGAACTTGATGGGATCTTCGGGAATGACTTGGAATATGTGCCCAAGCTACGATACGTGCTTCTAACCTCTTAATAATAGTGTCAAAGCCTTGAATATGTCGCACTTCACCTTGAAATCATCGAAAACACCTGAAAGGACCTTAAAACAACTCAAAGACAAGATCAAGGTAAAATCAAGTGTAATGTGTATAAAATCAATCTAAAATTGCGAGATTTAACACTACAACAAGGTTGTAAACATGCTCTAAAATGAGCACATCAAAAATACGAAAGTTTTCTCATATCAACAGACGACAAATTGTACCAATAACTAAGGATGTGCTTAGATTTAAATATTTTCCTCAATATGTCAAAAATAAAAGACTGAAGTTACTATATATTTTTGGCCTTAAACTTTCAATCATTTATTACAAAGGGAAGATACACTATGCTAGATGAAGAGGTTCCTAGTAATTACATAATTAAGAACCATTGCTTACATCTTTTGAGTGGAAGAAGGTGTGTCTTCTTCTACTTGACTTGCATTTGTTTAGATTTTAGTTAATACATCTTTACCATTCACTAAAGTAGGTTTTTCGTATTTTTAACTTAGTTATTTTTTTAGACGCTATCCTAGTTCGAGTAGGATTTGTATTTTGTTACAATTCCTAATTGGATAAGGATTTGTTTCCAATTCTAATTAAAAGTAGATTTGTCTCCAATTGTCTAGTAAGAAGAGTAGGATTGACAAATTCGAGTAGGAGTAGGTTTTGCCTACAAATCCTAGTAGAAGTGTTATTTTTTATTAGTTTAGTAGTTCTTTTCTTAGTATGGATCAAAATATGACTCTAGATTTCAACGTATATTAGAAGTCTTTTAAGAGTACATTTGGATTTATTTAGTAATTCTTTAGTCTTGTACTTCCTTGCCTATATAAAGCCACTTATATCATGAATAAAATCATTTTTGGATTGTGTTATTGAATTGATGAATTTGTGTTATCAAGGTTTGCTAAACCAAACATCATTGGTTGCGACTTGTGATCATCATCTAATTGTAATTAGGAAGAGACCCTCTAAACTTGCGATATTAGACTTTTATCATTCACTTATCCATCCATATTTTCCATCTTGTTAAATATTAAGTTTACACATTGTACTTCTTTACAGTTGTCCAACAACTAAATCAAGTAGGAACGCACAAAAGGTAGCACCATGAATAACTTTATATAAGTCAAAGAACTAATTCAACCGCTTGTTAAACGAAATCTTTAGATGTTGAAGCTAAAGAAGCTGATCGAGAGATGGAGGTATGGTTCTCCTCTGATTCCGAAAGTGACAATGAATTGTTAGGTTTAGATGATAAAGAAAATTTTGGTGATGAAAAAAATAAAAGTATTATAACAATCACAAAATTAAAGAAAGGAATACAATCATTTGAACTTGCAGACACTCAAATAAAACATATGGTTGACAAATTGCTTTTCTTATCCAATGGTGAAAACTACGATTCACTAAAAGGTATAATAAATGAGATCTGTAGCAAACATTGTGAACTTTAAAAGTAGTTGTGGGTTCAAGGTTAGTAAGTTGCGTGCAACACAATTGAAGTCAGTGTTAGTAAGCTAACAATATTCTTTGGCACTTTCCTATTTATTTTTCTTAATTTTATTTTATATTTATAGTTAGTCTTTTGCAAAATGTTTGCAGTAAGTGACAATGTAAAGTGTTTTACAAACAAAGTGCCCATTGTTTTTTTTTTGGGTCATGCAAGCAAGAAGAAAAATATAGCAAGTCGAAAGAAGGAATATGTAGTAGACAAAAGAAAACTTATAAATAGAAAGGCAAATTTAAATACTATCAAATAAATCTTTTCCGTCTTTGGTAAATTTACCAATGATTATTGTCATAGTGATCCTCCTATTCTACAACTACAACCATTATTTAACACTTTTTGCGAATATACTTTGAGTAATTTTATCGATTCAATATTATTGTAAGAAAATTTATGGTCTCTTGTAAATTCAAGTAATGTAACGATTAAGCTATTGATGTATTAGTGGCATGGTTAAAGTGAATATGTGAATGCCCTCAAATAGCCACTGTATATCACTATAAAAGAGTAGGCATATGAACTTAAGCTTTCAATCCATTTAGTAAATGTAATAGTGATAGGTCTTATTTGATTCCTTAAATCCCAAAAGATATGGAATATTGTATACTATGAGCCATATGACGAATCCCATTACAAAATAAGCATATACATGAAACTATTTAACCTCTAAGGGACAACTTCAAGGTTAAATTATTCATGCATTAGGTAACAACAAATTCATCTATACAACTAGAGGTAACCACTAGAAACCAATAACTAACAAATAGATTAAAACATTTGAAGTGTAAACATAGAATTTACAAGACGAAGTTTAAAGAAAATTAATATATAGTAACTAACTAACATAGCATATACAAACTTAAAACCATCCAATTTCAAAGATATATGTATGATGAATAAGTGAATCACATAAAAGCATCATAAAAAAAAGTGAATGTTTTTCTTAGAAGGTAGGTTGATATTTTGGAGCATTTACCCATCACTCAATTAATTCATTGCTACAAGGAAAATAAACACGTACTCACCACTGTCTTGTATCATGATCGTTCTCATCTATTGTGCATGTAGTAACGACTTTGGCAACTTTTTTATGTTGATTGTTTATGTCATTTCTATCGAAGGTTGTCAAAATTTTCAAGCAGATTCAAATGGTTAGAGGAAAAGCTTACTCTAGTTCAAACTCGAGTTCCCATAAAATTTAGTCTTAAGTATTACCTTTATTGGATCTCGCCTCTTCTGAAAAAGAGTATGAGAGTATACTCATGTAACATTTGTTGTAAGTTGTGATTTCTTTAGTGGAGTGAATTCCTTATGATAGCTGACTTCTTTGTGGTGTAGGTTGTATTGTTGATAAAATTTGACTTCAGGCTATCAAATCACTTGGAAGTAGATTTAAAAAACATAAGATGTAGGGTTAATGATCATGCATTAAGGTTCACTAATCCCATTTGTTGAAGTGGGAAGAAAACTAGTGGAGAGAATGATATGTGAACATTTTATTGCCCTACACTTGAGTAAGAGCATTGCAAATCTTTAATAGTTTGTTATACACGAGATATATTCAAGTTCTCGACTATGTTAACTACAATATTCGAGGGTGTAGAGATATATTGTACATAGCTAGAGTGTATTTCTCTATCAAGACTTTGTTATTGAATAAGAGAGAAATCCAGAGTGACTCTTCCTACTAATTATGACCGCTTTGAAATAAGAAAATCTTAGATAAAGTCAACAACATAATAACAATAACAATAATAAAAAAAATTAGAGTATGTACATAAATAGAAAGAGGAATTAAGAGTTAAACCTTTCCAAGAAAACTCAAAATGTCATATCTTTCCTAGTTTAAATTGGATTTGAACCTTAAAAATCGTCATGAAAGAACTTTTGAAAATAATTTTTAACGAATTTTGATATGAACTTTAATTTGATAAGGACCCTTGGGAAATTATCAGTTAATCTTAGGTCTTATTTAAGTTCTTGCTTAGATCATTGAATTGTAGTGAGGAGGAATGATTTTGATTGATTTTAGAGAGACACAGTGAGATATTTTGAGGTGTTATTTTGAGAGAATACTGATAGATTTTTTTTTTGCTTGAATTTCTGCCACCTTTTTCTAATTTGATAAAAAGAGGGCATTTATAGGAGAAGTAGAGGAAATGCTCTAAAGTTAGAACTAGACCCATTTTATGCCACATGGGCACTCTTTGTAGTGAAGCTACCACAGGGAGTAGAATTGCATCATTCCTCTTTGGAAAATTTTAAGATTTTGGTATAATCTAGACAATTTCAAAATGGAGCAATGCCACAAAAGCACTACAAGCCACTTAGGTAGCCTCATGGCACGAGACCTGCTCATTTCTCTACTTAGTTAATTCTATTCAAATCTTATTGATCACAAGAATTTTATTTTTTTATATGAAGGCTTAATTTATTCTTAGGTTTAGACTTTAAACTTGGTTAGGGTTTTGGGCTTTTATCTAATAAATGGGCTTTGTACGTTTTTGAAGGGTGTTTTGGGATTCTATTTTGCAAGTTGCGACTCTTGTTAGAATTTGGGACCTTTTAAAGCACTTTGCTGATCATCATTGGTTGCCAATTTGGGAGACACAATATTGGTATTTACAGAATCCCTAACTTTGACCTACTTTTCTATAAAATGAAGGTTAAAGTATTCTAATCATGGGAGAATAGCTTAGGGTATTTTGTGCCCATAGAGTATTCTTCTACCTTCGTTTTTTGCAATATAAATGTTAGTACCACAGTATTTGCAAAATAAATGCCAATGTTGAGATTTAGATAGTGCTAAAGGATACATGTTTAAACTTTGTCCCATTCAGTGTTGTTGATGTAAGAACATTGTCCCGTTCGTAGGGCTATGTGAATCTTTGTCCCATTCGCTAGGCTTTTACGAATCTCTAACCCATTTTCTAGGCTTTGTAAACCTTTGTCCCATTTGCTAGGCTTTGTGAATCTCTATCCAATATTCAAGGTTTTGCAAATCTCAGTCCCATTCCTTAAGCTTTGTGTGCAAATCTTTGTCTCGCTCATTGGGCTTTGTAAATCTTCAAGTTCACAAGGCTATATAAATCTCTAACCCATTCATTAGGCTTCATAAACCTTTTTCCTATTCATCGGGCTTTGTGAATCTTGTTTGCTAAGTTTTCAAATCTTTCTATCCCATTCGTATAAGCTCTTTGAATGATGATCAGTTGTACACCTCTCTCCCATTCCCGAGACTTGAATAATATATGTCCCATTCATTGGACTTTTAGAATCTTTGTCCTATATGCACCAGGCTTAACAAATCTATCTTTCATTTGCTAGGCTTAAAATAATCTATAACACCTGCAAAGGTCAATGCTCCTTTAAAAAAATCATCAACACCTATCATGGTCAGTGCAACAGAAAATAATCTTTTTTACTTAGAAAGGATGATATTCCCCTAAAATAATCATTAACAATTGTCATGGTTAGTTTTCCCTATAATAAATTTTAACACATTTGAGTGATAGTTTCCCCAAAACAATCATAAACCCCTATCATAGTCGTTGCACCCCAAAATGGTTTTGAAATTTGCTTCTCGAATTCACTTATCGAGGTCGGTGCATCTGGCAATAGTTTTGAACTTGGGTGCTACAATCACTTATAATAGTTGGTGTATCTTGAAATAGTTTTGGACTTTGTTGCTTCCATCACCTTAGTGTACACAAAAGTAATGAGCCTACTTTGCTTAGGAAAGAGGTAATGGTTTTTACTTGAAAAGACTCAATTGGTTTTTACATAAAGGTTTTGATATAATATGATGCAAATGGCTTTGACTCATGCATGTGTAGATTATACAATCGGCGCTTGACACTAGATTTCAAGAATCTTGATTTGTCTTTTATAACTTTGCACAATTCTAAAATATATTACTTAATTAAACTAGCTTTAATACTTTGTATTTGTAAGCCTTAGCACTTGACAATGTGGACAAATACGACAACAATACCTTTAATTTATGTATAAGTTTCTATAACAGTTGTATTTTCATTTCATTGTCTTTAGTTAGTAAATCAGAGAACAAAAATATGTAGAACAAAAAAAATTTAGAAAGATGCATCAAATAGGTTAGCCTAATGATTTTTATAAAACTCAAAAAGACACTTATAAGAAAATTATTAAAAAATAATAAAATTTGAATTCACTAATCTAACTAAATACTACATATGATATTATATTTAAAGTAGCAGGTATCATCCGGACTATATATTAGTTACTACCTTTTAAAGGATGAAAAATATACATGTGACAAGGTTATTTAATAAGTCCTAACTTACATGTCTACATAAGTAAAGACTACTATTCAAAAGTAAGGATGAGGCGTCCCCAGTGGACTTGATGTTCATGCTATTTTCATTTACCGAATGATATCATCATTTAACCTCATTGTGATCCAAAGAATATCATTAGCAAATAAAATACATTTTCATGCACTCAACTACTATTTCTAACTCATAATTAGTATACAATTTTTTATACAATATGATCAGTTTTACATTTATTTTGATAAAATAAGATATCAAAAGTACCATTTAAGATATCTTTTGAATTGCGCAGTAATTTCATATACTCCATATTTATTTATTTCAAATTTATGTTGAAAAGATAAAATACTCGATACATATATATGGAGAACTTTCAATAAGGCTCTTATTCTCTCACACTTGCTCCACATCAATGACACTAAATTTGCAAGGTGTTGATATGCAACATTGCCATCCCTATTAATTATGCAATAAATAAACTACTTTTACTTATAATTAGGTCTATGTTATTTTGATAAATATAATTAGTATTACATTCGTTTTGATAAAATAAGATATAAAAAGCAACAGTTCGAGACATTGTTAGGGTTACACACTGTTTCATATCTTCACGAGTCTTGTTAACATTAATAAAAAAGATTATATCACTATGCTCCAAGGAATAACTTTAATAGATAAAATATTTCATTATGCAATAAACAAATTTTATTTAAAGGGGATGCAATAGACCACTTATTCACATGATTTGCTTTACATTATTTTACTATATATTTTTATTTATATTCCTTGACTTCATATTTATATCGTGAACTTCAAAACACAAAAGCATATTCCCTTAATTGTCCCTTCATAAACTCTATAAGCCACACCGGAATCACAAAAAATTGCACCCCTCCTTTCTTTATCGCAGCGTCTCCTCTCCTCTTCACATCTCTCACTAACCCACTTAGTGTAATACAATCAATACCAACACTATCAGTGTAATACCCCTACCAATCTACCATCCCATCTTCAACGAGAATAACTTACACAATGGCGGCTGCGACGACGACAACGACGATGCCATTCCTCCAAAAATGTCCGTCATTGTCCTCATTTCCTCACTCTCCACTGTTTCCGTCAACAGCCTCATTGCCATCTTCCCATTGCTCTGTCAAACTCAGAGTATACGCTTGCTGCCAGACTTCACCCTCGCTGTCGCCGATCAATGTCGTCAATGGAAACGCTACTAGGGAGCGTGCCGAGATTCGGCTCGGTCTTCCTAGTAAAGGCCGTATGGCGTCTGATACTCTTGAGCTTCTTAAGGTTGGTCTACGTCTATACTCGTGCTGTATTTTTTTTTTTGAATTGCGAAATGATAGGATTTTGTTCTGATTCGGTTGATTGATTGATGTGCAGGATTGTCAGTTGTCTGTTAGGCAAGTGAATCCGCGGCAGTATGTTGCTCAAATTCCTCAGGTGTGTGTTCTTGTTTTGTGTTTGTGCTTTGTTATTAAGAGATCTTTTGTTTGTATGATGTGGGCAATGGGTGTTTTTGTTTGAGTTGATGAGTTATTTGATTTCAATTATCATTTGATTTTAATGTTGGACACAGTTTTGAGCTTCGTTTCTAGAAGCACTTAGTCATCAGATCACTTTATCGTTTGGAATCAGACTCTGTTTGAGATTTGGTTGAAGAAACGCTTAGTTATTTGATTGCATTATCATTTGATGTAAGACATATTTTGAGGTTCAATTCAAGAAACACGTGGTTATTTCACTTCATAATCATTTAATGATAGGCACATATTGAGGGTCTATTCAATGAAAACATAATTTTTGATTACATTATTGTTAGATGTTAGATGCATTGTGAGGTTTGACTCAAGAAACAATAGTTTTTTATTGCATGATCATTTGATGTAAGAGTTTAAGTCATATTTGGATCTTTAATTCTAATAACACTTTGTTAACGGACTACGTTATCATTTGATGTTTAGACACATATTGAGGTTTGATTCAAGAATCACTTAGTTATTTGATTTCATTATCATTTGATGTATTACACATTTGGAGCTTAGATTCTAGGAACACTTAGTTTTCTAATTACATTATCATTTGATGTTAAACAAATTTTGAATTATCATTTGATGTAACCCATTTTGAGATTCGACTCAAGAGACACTTAGTTCTTTAAGTACGTGTTTATTTGATGTTAGACATTATTATGAAGTTTTGTTAAAGAAACTATGGTTTCCATTATTTTAAACTTTTCTAAGAAATGACAGAATATACATTGAAGCTATATTGGTTTGAATTTGAGGTACTTCTTAGCATTATGTTTGGTGTTTAGACTTTCCATGAGTGTTTTTTCTTGAGTTGGTGATGGTGAGGTGCTAAAATACAATTCTTGTCATTTTTGGTTTGTGAGTTGTTTGTGTTTTAAGTTCTTTGTTTTTGGAAAAACGGGATATGATGGGAGTTAGAGAAGTGCGCAGCTGTTTTGCACTCAAACTTAAGGATGAAAAAATGGAAAACCATGGAGAGTGTTGGAGCTTTGGAGGAGCTTGGCTATCTTGAATATGGGAAAATCATGATCCATAGGAAAGATGAAAGGGCTCACAGTTTTTGAATTTTATTGGAGATCCAAGGTTGCTGTGGCACATGAACATCCAAATATGTAGTAAGAAGACTGTGACAATATGGGTAAGGAATGGAAAGGAGATGCATTGGGAAGCAAATTCCTCGGTCTAGAGACTTTATTTGAGTGGTGATAAATCACCTTAGTATTACTATCTTTACTATTAAAAACTATGCTTTTTTGTGCTTCTGTGAATGAAATGATTTGTTGTGGAAGTGATAAGATTGTTTGTCACAACATTTAGCTTTCAGAATTACAATGAGTCTTATGATGTGCGTATGAAGATAAAGTCAGATTCTGTGCATCTGTGTTTCTAATTGAGCTGATGGAAAACAAATGAAAGCATACAGCCAAGGAGTTTTAGTTTGAAGCTTGCCTAAAATCTGAATCACTCGTAAGGTCAAATGTTAAAGGTGGTGTTGGTTAACCTTTTCTCTTCAGACAAAAAACACGAATTGCAACCACACAATCTTCACAATATTCAGTGTTTCATAAGCTGCATTTTGAACTCCCATTGAAACCTAAGAAATCATTTCACTAGGGTCTGCAATGCTCGGAATATACCATAAAGTATAGAGGATAAATTACTTTGATCCATTATAAATCTCCTGTAACCCTGTTGGATGGTGTTGAAAGAGGGCTATATCTGCTTAACTTCAGCCCTAAATATTCAAATTGTTGGAGATTGTTTTTTGAAAGACCTACCAGAAATAAACATGAGGATAAATGCATCTGAGACTTGATGCTCTTACATCTAATTCTTCATAGAAAGAAGTTGAATTAGTTTCAAGCATCAATATTCAAATTAGTGAAGATGATATGGATAATTGCCATCCTTTATTGAAGGAATTAACTCATATTGGTCCTATGACAATTTTCTTCAAGTTCATATAATCTTCTTCACCAAAATGATGGGGTTTTAGCTTGTCATGCAAATCGCATAAAGAAATCACTCTATAAGACATTTGATACTATCAAAGGAAATCTCTCATGAAGCCTAAATCTTTATACTTAATCAATCAACTAAGTCTTTGTAACATAATATTCAATACACATATGATAGAGTGCACGCTGTTGTGATTTTTGTGAGTGATTTTCTTGTGCATAGCTCCACATTTCAAACCTCAAGTGTTGCCTTGATAATGGTCATCTGTGCTTAGCTTGTGCAAGCCAAATTCAGTTGTCGTCTTTTATTCATGTGTATCATTTTATGACAAGCTCGTTGGTCAAATTTTAATATTATGAGAATTTTGAAATAAAGATATAGACTTTTGACTTGTCAAGTATAAGGTTGTAAAAACAAAAAGGAATTGGATTTTTTTAACACAAGAGACATTTCAACTTAATCACTTTGTATGATACTATGTATTGAAGTTTAAAGCTCATCAAGAATCCCCATCAATTAATTAAAATTTACTGAAAATATGAGTATTGGGAAAACTTGACAACTCCTAAGTTCATATTGGTCATGAAAGAGTGATTTTGTCACTCAGAAAATTGTATCATACAAAGTGCTTGAATCCTTTCTTAAGGATTAAAAAAGGGAGAGCACTTACATGTAGTAATTGTTTTCCTCATGCAATTTTTGATCAGTGTCTCACTAACTTTTGTTATTAACAATCCTTGATTCAGTTTTCTCTTCCTTCACTTATATTTTTGGTTGTTTGCCTGACATTTTAATGGTCATGATGGATTTCAGTTTAGTATGCTAATCTTTATATTACCCGTCCTTTTAGATTTCAAACTTGGAAGTGTGGTTTCAGCGTCCAAAAGATATTGTAAGGAAGTTGCTATCTGGAGATCTGGATCTTGGAATTGTAGGATTTGATACTCTCAGTGAGTATGGACAGGTGATTTTCACTACTTTCAAATGCCATGTTTGCTTTGAAGTACCACAAAGAAGTGATTGTAACTGGCTGGTCATGTATCTCTAACAAATTCATGTTTTTTTTTTCTGTGGACAAATATTGAAGTTTGATCTCTTATTTCTTGATTGCTAACACATAAATTGCAGCGTTGACCCTATTTGTGGTTAGTTCATGGAATTGCTGAAGCAGATTAGATGCTACATTGTGTTAAGGCTATGCTTGTGAAAATTCTGTCCTTGTAAAGTTGTTTCTGATAATTGCAATTTACTTTTGGATATTAGATCCATAACTATAATCCGAATGGTGTTACTCACAAAAGTTGGGGACAATGGTGGAGCCAAGAAGTTTTGTTTTTTTTTTGGAGGGGGGTGAGGGGGCTTCAGGGGTGAACCAGATATGGGATATTTTCATTTTCAGGGGGTGCCAACTAACAAAAAAAACCTATTTCAACAGCTTTTACTTAAAAATTCAGAACTTGTGGGGTGTCGAGGCTCCCGATCATCCCCCCTATGTAGCGCCCCTTGGTGGCTACTAATGAATGGAAAAAAGCAAATAGAGAACAGAGGTCAAAAAGTGGATGCTAGTGCTAGTATTCAAACCCTTGATCATGCCTCATCAATTGGATCTTAAGTCCTTGACAATTACCACTGAACCAGTAGCAACTTAGTGATTCTTAGGCTTGCTTTACGTATTTATATCAGAAACTTTTTCTTGTGGGGCTCTCCCCCCGGGTCTCTGCCACTGGTTGGGGATACATAAGCCAACTTCTTTTGGTGTGTGTGTGTTTAGATTATTATGTTTTGACACTTTGATCAAAAGTGCTTTTAAAAAAAAAAAAAATATATTCTTATGATGCAAAAGATGAGGAAAGATGAAATATAATCAACTATAACAAAAATTCCATCGTTTATATTGATGGTTTGCCAAAATTTGTTCATCGATAATATTATTAAAAAACCATTCACAAGCTCAAAATTTTACGTGAAAAAATTCTAGACCTTCATACTATAAATCCAAAAGAATTAATATTAAAATCCTAAAAAAAATATTAAAATCCTATATACTTATATTTAAGATGTTAGGCATAATTAAATTATGTTTTCTTTTTCTTTCTTCAAGCTTAAAACCAGTCAGGATTTATTCCTTATGGGTTCGGAATCTACCAAGTCAAATAATACGTACAATAGTTTAAAATTTTAAATTACAAATAACATTATTATGACTAAATTAGTATAGCAATAAATAAATATGGACGATAACGAACAAAGAATAAACAAATAGTTCACCTAGTGATAATCTGACCAACAACAATTAGTCAACAATGCAACATCAATTTCAGCAATTGAGAAAATCCCAATTTCGGTGAACATGAAATTTTACTTCAAAACCATTGTATTATACTTCAAATTTTCCCAAAAAAAACTCCAAAATTCAAAATACTCAAAATTTTAAGACCGTAATGCTGGTCAAAGAACCCTAATCTGGGATCAAAACCTTCTCATCCTTCTTCTCTAATGGGACAATCAATCCAATCTATGAACTAATTTAAAAAAAAATATTACCCATTAAAAATAAAGAATGCCCAATGAACTTGATGCAAAAATGGTAAAAATTGAAGAAAGATTGAAGTTTTGACTTACCCCTTGACCAAACCCAAAAATTCCGTGGACAAGAACAATGGGAGGTAAATCATCAAATGATGAAAAATTATGTTGAGGAGGATTAGCAGAAGCAGAGGAAGAAACATGTTTGACTTTAAAACTGTTGGGTTGGATGTAATCACACAAAGCTTGAGACGAATCATATGAAATGGCTGTGCTAAATGCGTAAAACCCATACCAAAAAAGCAATCATGAACTTACAAATAGCTCCACTAATTGCCATGAAAACTCAACCATATAGTAGGCAACGATGGGCATCGAATGTCAAATCAGTTTTTGAGAATGAGAGAGTATGAGAAATTAAGATGAATTATGTGGGAGTGCAAGGGTGTCAAATGAAACAATAAAGGGTAAAGAAATGTGGGAGGGGAGATTCAAACCCCAGTGTCTCCCCTTTAGTATTATGTGCTTAACCACTAAGCTAAGAGATGCATACATGTTGATACTTGTTGCAAATTGTATATGATTTGGTTTTAGTATGGGTTCAGCTGAACCCATACTAGAACCGCCTCTGCTTAAAACCTTCAGTGGGTCAACATATGTTAATACAAAAATTTATGTCAAGTACTACCAGCCATATAGGCATATATTGACTCAGATCCTATATTCACTTGTTTCAATATTGCCTATCGAGATCTGCCTGATACGATGTTTGCCAAACTGGATCATGACCAGAACAAACATAAATTTATCTGAATTAACTTTATCTGAATTGACCTAATCTAAATTTAGTTTTTAACTTCTTTTACCCTGTTCAAGTCAACATGGTATCTTGCATATATTTCATAAACTGCAGGCTTGTTCTTTATCTCACAGTCTGAAATATGGATGATGTTTCTGCATTTTTGGTGGATTTTTACTCAGATGATTAAGCATGTTTGAAAGGGGCTTGGGTTAAGGTGTTCTTTTTTGAAGAGTTTGAATTTTGATGCTCTTGGCATGACCTCACACATTCTGAATTAGAACTTGATTTTAGGTGGCTGAGAGGTTTTCTTAGGGATAATGATTTATGAAGTGTTTGCTTCTTGGTTTAGAAGCTTCGAGATCTCAGGAATAATGAACCAAGTATATGGAATTATGGAGTCTCATATTGTTTACATTAGAGACTTTAGTATTTATTGTGGCTAGCTTTATGGCCTTAAAATTGTTAAAGCATCAACGCTAAGGTATACTCATGAAATTGCTTGGAAGGTTGCTATATGATAACACTAGTGTCCATTTGTAATTTGCCTTGTTGGTCAAATAGTGACTAGCTCTATTTCTTTCTGATGTACAACATGATTGGTTTATTTGTTTATGTCATTTTATTTTAATTCTTCATTTTTGAGGACCCCCTATTTGATATAATTTTAACTTAGTAGTTTTCATTTTATGACATATGTTCTTGATCAAATTGTCTTGATTAGATTCATGAGTTTGACTGCAAAAACAACAATCTATTTGTTGCTGTACATTGTTGAAGGGCTTACTTCTATTAATTTTATGTTCAAATCAGTGTCAATAGTCTGCATATACTTATGTACATCTTATGTACCTCTTTGTTTGCGGTACTTATTGTTGTAATTTCTTGACGGACTTTTTAGTATAATTTTGTTGTACAAAACAATGTCTTTTTTCTGCAATTGTTTAACTGAGCACTCAATTTGATTGCTGCAGGGCAGTGAAGATCTCATTATTGTTCACAATGCTCTGGAGTACGGGGAGTGCCACCTATCAATTGCAGTAAGTCAGTTTATAATTTCTGATAAGATGGAAAAACATACTAACTAATATTAATCCTAAATTGTCTGTCTATGGTTTCCAGATACCTAAATATGGCATATTTGAGAACATAAATTCTTTGAAGGAGCTTGCAGAAATGCCTCAATGGACAACTGACAAGCCTCTGCGAGTCGCCACTGGTTTTACCTATGTAACATATCTTTGTTGTTAGCCATGTATTTCATAGGTTCTTTCTGATTCTGTTAGGATGATTAGGAGTTCTTGACTTCTTGTCTTGTTGGGGGATGAGGAGAGGGCTGTGTGGCTTCAAAATATATCTTGGGACTTAAATGTGATTTGAGTTTCAAGTTTCTGGTTTAGAGTGAATTTGTTAGATTTCATGTGATTCAATCTTTCTTTTTGATGTTCAATATGCAGCTGGGTCCGAAATTCATGAAGGAAAATGGCCTGAAGCATGTTACTTTTTCAACTGCTGATGGAGCACTTGAGGCAGCCCCTGCTGTAAGATTGTTGTATAATATGTGTGAATCATTTTCTTGGCAATGTTATATTTTACTCTTTAGTAATGAGTGAACACTTGAGCTTTCTATTTTTTGAAGATGGCCTATGTAATATATGCACATATATTGTGATTGCTGTTGTACAGCTATCTGTTCTCTGGAGTTTTTAAAGATCAAGCTACTGTTAACATATGGTAGCTTTGCTGTGGATACCTCTTTTTCATGGGTTGGGTTTTCTGCAAAATGAAATTCTAGCAATTCTACATTATAGTGCTAGATGGCTTCTGAGTGTCCAGCAACTTTTTTTTAATAATTTTATCCTGTATCTTGAAGTTATCCTTCACTCTTCTGTAGAACTGTGAGAATTTCAGTTATTTGGAGGATCCCCATCAATTTAAAAAAGAAAGTATATTTGACGTGTCTTTATAGTTATATACTTGACTCGACAGTCTCTCTTCACACCAAAGCATGCTATGCTTTCAATATCATGAAATAGCATCCCTGTAACTGCTGGTCTAAGGATCAAAATAGCTTATTGAATTGTATATACAAATGTATTGAAGAATTGAAGGGTTAATTTGAAACAGCCTAACATGTAAAATAGCAATTTACAATGCATACAGGTACAAGAAAATAATAGCTTTGATGTACCCACAAGTATGGGCAAAGCTATAATTGTTTTCAACCAGGGAATATTGTTAGTGTTTGGCAGTGTGTTAAATGTGCTCTACAGATTGCCCTTCATTTTCTTTCCAGTGAGTCCATTTCTGTTTGATTTGGAAGAAATTCTAATATTCTTTTTTGTTTCTCATCAAACAAATGACATCTACTTCTGGAAATCCTAGAAAATGGATTGTAGGGCTAGTCAATAATAAAACTCTGATCTCCTTGAAGCTTGACTTTTGTAATTTCCTCAAGACATAACTTCCTACTTCCACTATCAGATGGGGATTGCTGATGCAATATTGGACCTTGTAAGTAGTGGAACAACCTTAAAAGAGAATAATTTGAAAGAAATCAAAGGTGGTGTTGTGTTGCAGAGCCAGGTACTGTCTTTTGTTTAGGAAGTTACACTCACCTTGAAATATCTTATTTTTTTCTTTGCTTCCAAAAATCTCATTCTGACACAAAACGTTTTCAAGGCTGTGCTTGTTGCAAGCAGAAAATCCTTGATCCATCGCAAAGGTGCTCTTGACACAACCCATGAGATGTTAGAAAGATTTGAGGCACACCTGAGGGCAGAGGGTCAATTTACGGTGTGGAAGCTGTACTTCTACTCTGTCCTGTAGATTTTGTTGTCTGTTCTTTATTTCTTACATTTTTAATCAGGTTGTGGCGAATATGAGGGGCAGTAGTACAGAGGAAGTTGCCGAGAGAATACTTAGTCAATCATCTTTATCTGGACTACAGGTGATGTATTTACTCTTGGCTAAGGAACTGTTTTTTCCAACTCCCCTATATGCCACAAGATGCTTAAATATCAGTAATATACATCTTCTTTGTTAATGGTCTTCTCATTTTTCCTACACCCTGTTGTTAAGGATGGGACAAGATTGTAGTGCAATAGCGTGACCATTCTTTTATTCTTTTAAATTTGTTATCACTTAAATTCAAATAGTGACAATTTGTGAAACAACTTTAGGAAAACTAACGTATTCTAGACATTCAAAAATAGTATCTGTCGCAATTATCTCCAGCAAGATGCATAAAATATTTAGCAGCCTTAGAATAACTTGTAACACCAACCTTTCGCAATATTGTTTTTACTTTTATGCAGGGGCCCACTATTAGTCCTGTTTTCTGCAAAAATGATGGGAAGGTGTCGGCAGATTATTATGCTATTTGTATTTGTGTACCAAAAAAGGCCCTTTATGCATCTGTTAAGCAACTAAGAGCTGTAAGTATCTTCCTTGGCTCCCTTAGCTTTGTGATGCTGTGGTGTATATTGTTTGCCATACTTTCATTCTTCCCAAATGGCAGCATAGTCATGATATGCAAGTGATTCAATGTTGTTGGCTTATACTTTTTGTGGTTTTTGGTAAATGCTATTGGTTCGAACCATACTGTTAACAAAATTGGGGAAATGACTGGCGCTTTCATATTTTCTGAACTTGGTCATGTTTCATGCTTTATTTTTCAATTTTTTGGTGTTAGTTTGAAGGGAGTGCGTACTGTCAAATTTGTAACTCTGATTTACTGTATAAAAATAAAATAAGACCTAATCTGGTGAATTATTTTGATGATGGTAGACAATTGCTCTTTTATTCTCACATCTCTCAGTTCTGCCTCTTCCTTAGGCCTGCCTAGGACACCCTTTGCATAGTGGAAAGATCTGCCACTCAGTCAAGCTAGGAAAAAAATATCACTTCCTTAAACAGCACCTAGTAGCAGCTTAATCAGAACCTTCCAATCATGCTTAGTTCTTGTAGTCTATGATACACCTGCCCTTTTTGGGTGTTATGTGTTGGTGAAATATGTAGCAAATACAGAATCATGAAAAATGATGTGTTCTTGTAGGTAATTTGATCCATTTTTGCTTACCGAAATTAAAATAAGAACATGAAGTTTTTACTGCTCACTAGAAACAGTAAATAAATAGCTAAAATAATCTATTCCTTGCTCACTAAGAGCCAAGAACAGCATGGTTGCTTGGCCTCAGGGCTCACAATAAAGGTCAATAAATCATTATTAAAGCTGCTGTCATGCAACTGTTTTTTTGTCTCGTACACATCAATCATAAGAAAATATTTACCGCCTAACCAACCTACTTAAGATATGATTGAAACTATTGCATCCTTAACTTTCTAAAACCAAGTAAAAGACGTACTCGCCTACATACTAGGTGTCAGCTGCAAGGCTGCCATCATCAGTTAGGCTCTTAAGGAAAATGACTTTCACTTATCACGTGGAAGCTAGAACCAAGTTGCTTAATTAACCAAAACTAAGATATTCTTACAGTAACTCAAGTAAAAATAATAAGTTGCAGTACTATGCAAAATTCAGCTCTATAACGCATCAGCCTGTTTCCAATTGTGTACCTCAAGCAAATCTTAAATGCATCTGCTTGTTACCTTTTTCTTTTTTTTTTGTTTTTTTTTTGTTTTTTTTGTTGTTTTTTTTAGTGGAAGAAAGATCCAATGTTATTAATTGCAACTACAACTTTGAATTTGCACACTGAGTGGAAAATATGACATCTACCAGAGCTTTTTTGATGTGAGGTTCGGCTAAAGCTGATATAATGTTAATGTGGTTGATTGAGAGTTGATACCATCGAGATGATATTTGTTTGGATTATGCTGCATCAACCACACAACTGTGACCATAACCGTAACTGAAAGCATCCATAAAATAAATAAAAAACGCCAACAAAATTTACAGGAAGGAACTCCCAAAGAAATTGAAGCATGTAAAAGGGTTGCAAATACCAAAGAGTCCAGTGAGCTCAAAAGGTTTTAAGGTTTATATTTACAGGCACTTGGGGTCCAAGATTGCAAGCCTTTCGCCTATCATCCACCCATTAAGCAACAAAATCAGGTCCAAAATCATGAAAATACTTTTAATCAGTTCCATAATCACGCAAAGACATTTTATTTAAGCCTATTTAAATTGGAAGCCAAGTAAACTCCAATACTCAATACATTCTGTTATGGCCCTCAAAGAACCAGGATATGGGGTTTTTATGCACTTTTAAGCTAGCATGGCTTCACGAGCTTCATCCTCAAGTTCACCTTCATCAATCACTCTTAGTTTTTTTTTCTCTTTCGATGCTTATGGGTGTGTTTATGTAGTACTGATGTTTAGAATCCATGTACTGGTTATTTGTATGTTTAGAGTCAGAATGTTTTTCTCAACGGTCTTTTTTCAATTGTGGATAACTTTGTCCTCAAGTTTCTCCTTCCTTTGGGACAATCATAATTCGAATGGTGTATGGAAGTTATAGTTCTATATCATGGAAATTATGTAAAGTGATCTTAGTCATTTCGTATTGTTGTGCTCCTCTATAAACTTTTCCCAGGAAATTCTAATTTATTTGAATCTAGTTCCAGTCTAGTTGTTGCTAACTCTAGGGTCATATGCATCTCATATATCCTAGATGATTGTTGTTCCTCCAATTATCACTTATGAAACTCATTGATATGGAGCTCAATTTCTTTGCAACTTTACACAAACATGCTACTGGTGTTTTTGATCTCTTTGGCATTATTGTGTCATAATATTTTGTTTCTTTGATCTATTTGAATGAGCTGAAAAGGACTATAGAGACTTAACAAGTATCCTGCACATGTGGATTACTCACGTGTTACGTTGAAGTATTCTCTGTGATTATCTTCTAGTTAAATGAGGAAATAATGACGTAAATTCTTGTATAAGCAGGTTTGACAAATTGTTCTAGTATTCTTTCCCCTTCCTCTTGTTTGGCTGATTCACTCAACTTTCTAGTTTATAGTGATTTTACTTTTGTGCGCTAGGGGTTGGGAGGGATTAACAATTACAGTTAGTTCTCTGTACTTCCTTATAATTTGAAAAAATGAAATTGCATTAGATTTTATGTCTCACATAACTATGTTTATGAACCTCATATCATTTTGTATTCTGAGTATCAATTATCAAATACCATAGTTATGGGTAATAACTCTAATATAGCAGACCTAAGAAAATTTGTTGATAATATGTATTGAACATCTTGCTTATATTATGATCTACAAATGGCTCATGCTTCTGCACTTTGTGCTTGGATAAATTGCTTAACTATATGGAGAAGTATCATGGTGGCATACTAGCATGGTGCAATTCAACCACTAAATTTTGATT
Organism: Dysphania ambrosioides; assembly: GCA_026401315.1. Classification (NCBI taxonomy): domain Eukaryota; kingdom Viridiplantae; phylum Streptophyta; class Magnoliopsida; order Caryophyllales; family Amaranthaceae; genus Dysphania; species Dysphania ambrosioides. Next base: position 16,637,642 of record CM048664.1, on the reverse strand, counting down.
CGTTTTGGGCTATGTTAGACTTTGAAATTACTTTCCTCTATATTTCATGGTTCATTTTGAACTTTTATGCCATTTTTCTCCTTGGAGCTTAATTGATCCAGAGCAAAACGTGTCATTCTTCTACTTAGTTTGCATCATCTTAGATTTTAGCTTACACGTTTTTACCATTCACTTAAGTGGGTCTTTTTTTTTGTGTTTTGAGCTTAGTTGGTTTTGTAATTCCAGAAGGATTTGTATTTGGTCCCAGTTCGTAATTGTACTAGGATTTTTCTCTAATTGCTGATTTGGAGTAGGGTTTTGCAAGGAATATATGCTTGAAGAAAGGGAAAGAATCACCAAATATCCTCTTAAGTATTTTTTTTGTGTTGATTCTCTAAAGTTGGTTATTAGGGGTATGGGAGTCTTTTTAAATAAGTTTGTTATGATTTGTGGTGTGTGCTACGTGTTTCTGTTTTGGGAAGTTTGTTAGCATCTTTAAACAGAGAAGGGAATGTAACAATGACGTCATTTAGTAAATTGGTGAGATAATTCTTAGTGGAAGGAGCCTTTCCTCTCGAAAGAAAGATAGTTTTGGTGTGTAATTTGGTGATTTTTCATTAATAGTAATATTTCTTTTTCTTCTTTCCTCTATTACTCTATTTGTGTGTGCTTACGAGTGTTTGTAGTAGAAGTTTCCAACATGGAGAATGTGGATTCTGGTTTTTCTCATTTGGATGAACGCATTGCTCATGCCATTTCCCATGCTATGGTGACCATAGAACAACGTTAACGGTCCAACTCACGGCGGGTCTTGAGTTGCACTCTCAACAGTTGCGTGCCGATATGACGACACTTTCCTCACATTTGGATCATCGATGTGCTTGGGGAAGAGGCCATTGGTGGTGGAGGATTATGAGTCGGACAGGCCACATCCGCAACGGATTGCGAAAGAGGGTGATGGCTCGTTTTTCGGGGATCGGCTGTCAGAATCGGGTCAGGTAGGAGGAATGATGGCGTATTGGAGGTTGCAAAAATTGGGTTTACCAATCTCGATGTTTGGATTCTTCAAGTTGAACGTTTCTTTCATTTTTACCGTCTCAGTGAGGAGGACGAGTTGGAGGCGGATGTGGTCGTTCTTAATGGTGATGGGCTTTTGCTCTATCAATGGGATCATCGTCGGAGACCCTTGGTTCGTTGGGAAGAGTTGAAGGGTCTTCTCTTATGACAATTTCGCGCCACCGCGTCTGGGTCATTGCAAGAGCAGTGGTTGGCTCACCGGCAAATTGGTGGTGTTCTCAACTGCCGGCGTAAATTTATCGAACTCGTTGCTCCTTTGAACGGGATTCCAGAAGACATTGCTCTTAGTCAGTACATTAACGGGCTTGAGGTATGGCTTCTTGGGTTGTGGACCTTGGATCTTGCGATGGACCTATCCGTTAAAGTGGAGGAAATGCTTCGTTTAGGTATGGGATGTCGGGCCAAGCCCAAAATTGTTTCTTCTTATTCTCAGTGGCGGTCAGGACCCATTTCACCAACTTATGTTAACCCTAAGCCCACTTATCCTTCTACTCTCACACCCACTGGTTATCCACCAAATCGACCCAATTTGAGGCCTAATCCAACAATACTCGTAGCCTTGGAGATGTGAGTAGGTTGATTGACAAAGAGGTCCAACAGAGAAGAGAAGGGGGTCTTTGTTTTTGTTAAGATGGCAAGTGGTCCCTTAACCACCGTTGCCCGAAGCGGGAACTGTCACATTTGGCAGCAACAACAATGGCGCTAAGGAGCTGAATGTGGTCGAAGCGGCAGCAGACACTGACGTGGCATATCACGAGGAAATGAAGGAAAATCAACCTAAAATTACTTTAGTTTAGTAATGGGTATTACGAACCCTAAAATTGTGAAATTGTTGGGCATGGTGAATGAGCACTAGGTGGTGGTCATAATCGACCCCGACGCCACTCAAAATTTCATTTCTTCTTGGGCGGCGCAACAGTTGGGACTTTTGGTCACCACTGCGAAGCGATATGGAGTATTATTGGGGGCAAGTGATGCAGTTTAGGGTAAGGGTGAATGTTAGGGGTCGTGCTCTCTATTGCCTTCGTATCATGGAGGATTTTTTACTACTTCCTTTGGGTAATTCAGACTTAATTCTTGGTATTCAATGGCTTGAGAAACTTGGGACGATGACAACAAATTGAAAAACGTATACTTCTAAGTTTCAGCTGGGTGGTGATAAAGTGTTACTGTAGGGGGATCCATATTTGGGCCGGGCTTGTATCTCGTTAAAGGCCGTGGTTTGAACTATACAGAAGGAGGATGGGGGATATTTGTTGGAATTAAATCAATTGGATGGTGAGGTTTGTTCTCAGGATTTTTCTTATCAAGTTGATATTCCACCATTTTTGAGGGGCTTGCTGTCTTGGTTAGTGTTTTAGATGCCGTCAGGGTTGCCTATTTCAAGAAATATTGACTACTCCATAGAGTTACAAGAGGCCAGCAATCCTGTTAGCGTTCAGCCAACCAATACCCTCAGTTTCAAAAGGACAAGATACAATGTTTGTTGCATGATATGGTGCAGGCCATATCCAGCCTTCCTTAAGCTCATTCTCATGTTTGGTGCTCTTGGTTAAGAAGAAGGATGACTCGTGGCATTTTTGTGTTGACTACCGCGCCCTTAACAAGGTAACGGTTCGCGATAAATATCCCATTCCCATTATTGATGAAACATTGGATGAATTGCATGGTTCAAAGGTTTACTCTAAGTTGGATGAAAATTCAGGGTACCACCAAATTCGGATGAAACCAAGTGACGTGTATAAGACCGCTTTTCGGACTCATGAAGGACATTACGAATTTCTCTTAATGCCTTTCAGCCTTACAAATGCCCAACAACGTTCTAATCTCTCATGATAATATCTTTCGGCCTCATCTAAGAAAATTTGTTTTGGTATTCTTCGATGATATTTTGGTGTATAGTTTGAGGGAGGAAGAATATGTGCAGCACCTCACAGTGGTGTTAAATATTCCGATTTAACATTGGTTGTTTGCGAACAAGAAAAAATGTGAGTTTGGAAAAACAAAGGTGGCGTACTTAGGTCAAGTTATCTCAGAGCATAGTGTTGTTGTGGACTCGGCTAAGGTTCAAGCAATGCTCAATTTGCCATTGCCCATGAATATCAAGGAGTTACGGGGGTTTTTGGGCTTAATAGGATATAGCCGCAAGTTCATTTGTTGACAGATCAATTGTGCAAGGATAATTTTTATTGGGATGGTGAAGCTACGGTTGCTTTTGAGTCCTTGAAGGCAGCAATGACAAAGGCCCCAATGTTGGCAATGCGAAATTTTTCTAAGACCTTCATCCTTGAAACAGATGCCTCAGAGTTATGAGTTTCCATTGGCGTTTTTCAGCAAGGTTTTAGAGGTTCGGGCTCGCACTAAGCACATATATGAGGAGTTGATGGCTATTGTTTAAGCTATTAAAAAATGGCGGCATTTCCTTTTGGGAAGACACTTTGTGGTTTGTACAAATTATAGAAGCTTGAAGTTCTTACTTGAGCAACGCGAAGTGGGGCATGAATATCAGAATTGGGTGTGCAAATTATTGGGGTTTTCCTTTGATCTACAGAGTACATCAGCGCATCGAACTGTCGCGTCCCTCCTAGCATCACTTATTGTGTGCTTACTAGAGCTTGTGGTTTATCTTGGGCAAAGTGCAAACCAAAATTGCTTGTTACAACAGTTGCAACAAGCTCTCTAAGATGGTCTTCCAGTACCTAAGTGGTTTACCTTAGATCATGGGGTGTTGAAGTATAAGTCAAGGGTGGTCATTCATCGTACTTTAGTTTATTTTTCAGATTTTAAGCGAATATCACAATTCTCCAGTTGGTGGTCACTTAGGTGATTATAAGACTTATCAATGTATTGCGACGGAATAGTATTGGATGGTAATGCAGAAGGATATTACGAAGTATGTGATGGCTTGTGCAGTGTGTCAACAACAAAAGACGTCCTCTTTGAGTCCACTCCAACCTCTACCAATTTTGTATCAAGTGTGGCAAGACATTTTTATAGATTTTGTTGAAGGTCTTCCTATGTCTCATGGTTGGGACACTATTTTGATTGTGGTGGATAGACTAACCAAGTACACTCGCTTTCTTCTTGCATCATCCTTTTTCAGCTCAAGATATGGATCAGGTTTTTGTGTAAGAGGTAGTTCGCTTACATCGTTTTCCTTCAACCATTGTGTCAGATAAGGACAAGGTCTTCCTTAGTTTTTTTTGGGAAAGAAGTCTTTCAGGTTCAGGGTACTAATCTCCATCTGAGTATTGCTTATAATCCGCAAAGCGACGGTCGAGGTCATAAACAAGGGAGTGAAAGCTTTGCTTTATCAGTGGCAAGCCGAAGTCTTGGTCTTCTTGGTTGGCTTTGGCAGAGTATCATTACAATACTTCTTGGCACACCACCACTAAATTGTACTCCGTTTCGACAACTGTATGGCAGGAACCCTCCGAAGTTACTTCGATTCAAGCAAGGTTGCACATCAGTTTTTTCTTTGGAGAAAAATCCTAAGGAATGTGATGCTATACTCGATGATCTACACTACTATCTTGCTCGTTCCCAAAACCTGATGAAGCAATGAGTTAAGAAACGAAGGGATGGAGAATTTCAGATGGGGGATTCAGTGCACCTCAAGTTACAACCGTTTAGAAAACGTTCTTTGGCTAAGAAGTCTAGTGAGAACTTAGCACCAAGGTTTTATGGACCTTTTTGAGGTGTTGGATCGCATTGGAGCTGTGGCTTACAAGCTGTTGTTACCTTCTCACGGCAAGATACATCTGTCTTTCACATATCCCAACTGAAGAAGGCAGTGGGTAATGCCCAGGTGTCTTCTACTCTTCCTCCACATATCTCCTCTGATATGGTGATGGAAGTAGCACCTGAGTCTGTGTTACGGGTGCACAGCAGACCAAATGATGGCAGCCTTGAGATTCTGAACCGTTGGGAAGGCCTTTCTGACTTCGAGGCCACTTGGGAAGATGCGGATGCCTTGACTCTCAGGTTTCCCTCTTTCCACCTTGAGGACCAGGTGGATGTTTGGGTGGCGTGTGATGCAAGGAATCTTCTTTCCCTTTCTTCAAGCATAGGTGAATCTAATAAGTTTGTTATAATTTGTGGTGTGTGCTGTGTGTTTCTGTTTTGGGAAGTTTGTTAGTGTCTTCAAATAGGGAAAGGAATGTAATGATGAGGTCATTTAGAAAATTGGTGAGATAATTCTCAGTGGAGAGAACCTTGCCTCTCGAAAGAAAGGCAGTTTTGGTGTGTAATTTGGTGATTTTTCATTAATAGTAATATGTCCTCTTCTTCTTTCCTCTATTACTCTGTTTGTGTGTGCTTGCGAGTGTTTCCCAACGGATTTGTCTCCAATTTCTAATTTGCATTTGGATTTGTCTCCCATTTCTAGGAGTTGGATTTGTTATTTTCTTATTAGTTTAGGAGTCTTTTTTCCCAGAATGGATTAAAATCTTACTTAAGATTCCAACTTATATTAAGATTATTGTTTTCCTAGTTTTAGGGTTTGTTTTAGACGTGTTTTCCTTGCCTATACAACGCACACGCATGTCATGATTGAAGTCAGTTCTGGGTTTATTAAATTTGATGAGCTTGTGCTATGAAGGGTTGCTTAAACAAACATTACTTCTTGTAGCTTGTGATCACCTTCTACTTGCAGTTACGATAGGACCTTTCAACTTGCGGGATTGAGATCTACCCATCACTTATTCACATTTTTCCACACTTGTTACGTATCAATATCAGGCCGCCATTGTTAGCTTTCTTCTATTACTGTCCACTGAACTGTTGTGAATTGTTTACTGACTCAACAATTGTCTAATGCAGATTGGTGGCAGTGGAGTTCTCATCTCACCTCTCACCTATATATTTGATGAAGAAACTCCAAGATGGAACGAGTTGCTCTCCAAACTTGAACTCTGATGATTTTGTATGTTCTTAGGTGTTTTCTGTCACTCTTCAGGCTACATTTGGAGTAACTTATATATACCGTATCCGCAAATAGTATCTGACAGCAATCAGTAAATGTTGTATGCTTGTGTGTGTTAGAAATGAGTATCCACTTTCTTGTCCAACCTTCAACAGAGTAGATGAAACTATAAATGGATAGTGTGATGTACTCGGTTGTAGTGAGTGCTACATCTCAATTATTATTGATATATAAAAGGAGACATGCATAGAGGGTGGCATGAATTATGCTTCTTTACTTTTAAGTGGGTGGCTAGTGCTCAATAAAACTTCTCTGGCTGTTTGAGAAATATTTGATTGTCATCTATCAGATTGTATATACTAATTTCATTCCTACTTAATCTTCACACTTTGTACTCAGCATTATAGCCATGCTCCACTCTGACTGTTGGTGATTAAGCATAGCCATTTCAAGTCACCCTGGTGCTTGAGAAGCTTGTGTTAATTTTCATTAACACAGCTGCTTGTTTGCAATCAGTTTTGGTGCGTTATTATGCTGTAGCTTCAAACTTTAAAAAACAATTTGAAATAAAAGCATTGAGTTTTTGGCATGCTTGTTAACCATTTTTCATTTCCAAAGAAGAAAAGTAAATCAAGTGTCATCACACAACTAGAACTAGTGGTCAATAATTGAAAAGATTTAACATAATTGAGATATTTCTTACCCTCTAGAAGAAATGGAAGCAGAGATTTTGAAACCACTAAATGGCAGTACATATTGAGTCTGATATCACACCAGGATATGACAAGGGGTTGTCTTGCTGAGAAAACAGTACATCACAAAGCACTGCGAGTCCACACCCTCTAATTCTCTAAACTAAGTGAACCTCACAGTAGCATGTCATGAATTACTTTCTCTCAGCAGCCTGTGTCAGCTTATTAAGCTACCTTTACAACAGAGCTCAGCTCCTTCAAAATATATTTGATGTTTAACTAGGACTCTAGAAGTTCCACACAATGAATGGAAACACTATCAAATTACAGCTCGATAATCTCATAGAGACTAATACTAAAACTTCCACTAGATTCAGCCAACATTCCACAAAGCAAGCCCAGATTATTGCTGGCATTGACGTCTTTGCATCTAATACAAAGGGGAGATCTTTTTATGGGGTTATGAAATTCAAGATGTCTAGATTCTTCAGTAATATGGATGGTTCTCACGGTATTAGGAACAATTTTTGCCGTAAGACATGACAACAGTCACGTTCCTTGCACTTTCTTCTATTCATTGATTATGTGACACTAAAACCAAGGAACAATCTTGCCTCAAGATATGACCTCTCCAAGAGTTACTGTTGAAATTCACAGCACAATAGATGAGAAATAAACATGGACTTATGTACTTCCTTGCTACAACCGTGAAGAAATTGAAATTCCTAGAATATTATAATTTCAATTTTTTTTTTGGCTATTAAATAATTTTATTATCAAAATGGAATTATTAATTATTACAAACAACTAGAACACACAAGAACACTGAACCAAAACCTTAATTAGGTAGCAAAACGCAAACCCCTGACATTTAGGAAGGGCTTGGCTTACCCCTTGGTGCACTAACAAAGAAATCAGCTTCTTAACCTCAGCGTGAGTTCTCTATGAGCTGCAGAAGCTCTACGGGCTACTCTAAGACCTAAATCATGCAATAAAGAGCGGGGGGTTTACTAGACTGATTAAAAACTCTATCATTCCTCTGCAGGCAGATACAGTACACTGTTTCAATGAAATCCATCGGCAGCAGCTTTAATCTATCTTCACTTCTACTGAAAAATCCGATCAGTCACTCTAACTCACAATTATACCTTGCAACAACACTATTGAATCTCATCATCTTCAGCACCGTGTTCCATACCTCAGCAGCATCACCACACTGAAAGAATAACTGATTCACTTGCATTCAGACACAAAGGACAAGCAGTAACAGTCACTATATTCCGATCAAAAAGTCTATCCAAGGTAGGGAGCCTGTTTTGAATACCTAGCCAAGTACTGATGACTCATATGAGAAGACTTGTTACACAACACCCTTCTCCTAGGAACTTTGGCATGGTCACCCAGAAGTATAATTTCAATTATTAAGTACACAAAATAGCTCTCCTTGCAGCATGCTCAGGAAGCATTTATTTGAGTTCTCTGCCTATGAGTGCAAATCACCTCTAGGGAAGAACTCAAACAAGAATGATTTGATTCTTAGGAGGGCAGGAATGGGTGATCCAGGTTTTGAAGAATCTCTCTCAGTTTGAGCCCTCAGTAGTTTCTAACAATCCTCTAAGTTGCTTTCTTCATGACCGTGTATTGCAAAACAAGTGATACAAATTCCATGTCTCCACATCCTAGCTACTTGCTTCAGAAGCATGAAGTTGCTAAACTGCAGTCGCCTGAAGTGGCTCAGGTAGATGCGCATTCCGTATATCCCGATCTGAATTCATTCAAACTTTATGAGGTTTGTAGATGGTGCTACTACTTATGCTACTAGAGCTTCTTTCATCACTAAGATTACTGCCTGTGTTGTATCCATTAATATTACTCACTTTCAATCGATTTCTTGATACTACTACGGCATTCACTTGCTTCTATGATGGTATCTTTGGCCTCCATAGATTGGTTGGCAAAGAAAAAACTATATGGGGGGATAAGAAAATAACAAACTTTTGATGGAGGAGCTATCTGTTAAAGAAATAACAGCCTATCCTTATTTTTAGTTAAGAAAATTTGATCCTTTGAAATTTTTAGAAGTACATGCAAGCACCTAAAAACTAAAAATATGTTCATGAATCTTGGAGATTATTATCTCAGGAGCTTTAAAGTGAAAAAGCTAAGAGAAGAAAAGCTTAGTGGGTTTGTCTAATTGTATAAGTAGTTTGGTATAAATAGTCATTTTGGTTCTATTATTATTTTTCCCACAATATTGATTCAATAGAAAATTTGCATTTCTTAACAATTGGTATCAAGAGTCTGGTTGACATTAGTCCTCATTAAAAATTTATAAACGATCCTAAGAAGTTATATTTGAGTGGGAGAAATGGATGTAGACAACGGAGAAGTAAAACTTAAAAATTCGATGGTAAAGACTTTGGATTTTAGAAAATGCAAATTGAAGATAATTTATACCAGAAAAAACTTTATCAACTTCTTTGGGAGAATAAACCAAAAGGAATGGAAGAAGCAGAATGGAAGCTTCTTGGAGTTATTCAATTGACGTTATCACGCAATTTTTGAGTTTAACATTGCAAAGGAAACTACTACGGGTGTCTAAGAAGCCACCGACCACTAATAAAGTTCATTTAATGAGGCAGTTATTAGTTTGAGGAAGCCAAAAGGCGAATCGGTAGCTCAACATCTTAATGAACTCAATTTTGTCACGACCTAATTGAGTTCAGTTGAAATAAATTTAATGATGAAGTATAAACATTAATAGTTATATCTTCCCTTCCAAATAGTTGGAATGCTATTGACACAGTAGCTCTTCGGGAAATAATAAGTTAAAGTATGATGACTTTCGTGATCTGGTTCTCAGTGAAGAGATTCGACAGAGAGAGTCCAGTGAATCTTCTTCCTCCTTAATATTCCATACATAGTCAAGAGGGAGAAATTCATTTAAAATGACTAAACATGGAAGATCAAACTATTAAGGTAAATCTAGAGATAAGAGATTAAAATCTAGGAATCCCAATAGTTCCCAAAACTCGAAGACCATTGAGTGTTGGAGTTATGGAAAGGTTAGGCATTATAAAATCAATGCAAGGAAGCTCAAAAAGACCAAAAAGTGAAGGTAGAGACAAATGTCACTTCTAACATTGAAGGAGATGATTTGTTGATATGATAGTTGGAGAACAAAGAAGAGTCTTGGGTGTTAGACTCTAGAGCATCTTTCTACGCTACATTAAGTAAAAACCTCATTGAGAAATATGTCCCTAGAAACCTTGGACAAGTATACCTTGGTAATGATCACCCTTTGTGATAATGTTGGCCATGGTATAAATAAGATTAGTTAAAAGGGTCAATTAAGCTAAAGGATGTCAAACATGTTCTCGTCCTAAGAAAGAACTCGATCTTAGTAGGGCAATTGCTCATCAAGGTTACACTATAAAATTTCAAGGTGATAATTGGAACATTTTAAAGGGAGTAATGACGGTTGCTCAATGTAAAAACAGTGGTCCTGTATATTTTACAATAGGAGTGTGTTGTTTGGTTACAACAGGAAATGAAAATTCCAAGTTATGGCACCGAAGACTTGGTCATATGAGTGACAAAGGAATGAAGATTAAGCATTCAAGAGGAAAACTCCCTAGTCTACAATCTATGGATGTAGACATGTGTAAAGAATGCATACAAGAGGGTGAGCTTTCAAACTTATGGTTGAACTCCAAAGAAGGAAAAATTAGAGCTTGTTCACTCTGATGTTAAGGCACCAACAACTATCCCATATATTGATGGAAAATAATACTTTGTGACTTTTATTGATGATCACTCGAGAAAGATATGGGTTTACTTCTAAAATATAAGTCTAAATTGTTTGAAGCTTTCAAGAGATGGAAAGATATGGTTGAAAATAAAACAAATTTGAAGATCAAAAGGCTTAGAACTGACAATGGTGGAGAATATGAAGACGCTAAATTGAGGAAGTTCTACTATGAGCATGTTATTAAGATGGAAAGAACTATGTGGGGTAAGCCTCAACATAATGGCATAGCTGAGAAGATGAACCAAACATTGACAAAAAGAGCTAGAAGCATCCATAAACAAGCAGGTTTACCAAAGCAATTCTAGGAAATAACTTACTTTATCAATCAAGGACCATCGACCCTATTAAAATATAAATTAAAAGAGGAGGTATGGAGCGACAAAGAGATTAAGTTGTTACACTTAAAGATTTTAGGTTGTGTAGCTTATGTGCACATTAGTGATCAACATAGGAATAAGCTTGATCCTAAATCCAAGATTTGTACTTTCATTGGCTATGGATGGGATAATTTTGGTTACTACATTTGGGATAATGAAAGTAAAAAGGTTATTCATACAAGAGATGTAATATTCAATGCAAATGTCATGTACAAAGATAGACATAAAATTGTTAATAATGACACAAATTAGAAAGGACATACATTCGCTAATGATGATTAGGTCCCAAACATTGCGATAGAAGAGTAAGCTATAAATGGTATTCTGCAATAAGAAGTCTCGATTTTACAGAGCAGTTTATTGTAATTTAATGAGACACAACAGCCTTATAGTCTAGCTCCTACACTAAGAAGGACTACTTTACCACATGAGCCTAAAAGAAAATGTATGAATTATTTATTGTTGACTAATGAAAGTGAGCTAGAAGACTATAATGAAGCATCCTAGATTAGAGATGCTAACAAGTGGGAGCTTACACTGAAAGATGAAATGCAATCTTTGATTTCAAATCAAACATGGGAATTATCTAAGTTACCTATAGCTAAGAAGGCCCTTTACAACAAATGTGTATACCGAATGAAAAAGGACCATGATGGATCCAAAAGATGTAAAACTCATTTGGTAGTTAAAGGCTTTCAAAAGAAAGGAGTTGATTATAATTAGATTTTTGCTCCTACTGTGAAACTCAATACCATGAGAACAATGTTAAGTATTGTTGCCATTGAAGATTTCCATGTTGAGCAGTTATATGTGACGACATAATTTCTTCATGGTGATTTAGATGAAGAAATATACATGAACCATTAAGAAGGTTTCATAGAAAGGGGAAAAGAATATATGGTATGTAAACTTAAGAAAAGTTTGTATGGCCTAAAACAAACGCCAAGATAGTGGTATAAAAAGTTTGATTATTTTATGAACAAGGAAGATTTTCAAAAGTGCAATGCTGATCACTATTGCTATTTCAGGAGATATCAGTCCAGTTATATCATCTTACTACTTTATGTTGATGATGTGTTAGTAGCATGTTCAAATATGGTTGATATTATAAGGTTGAAGCAGCAATTGTCATAGGAGTTTGACATGAAGGACTTAGGTCCAGCAAATAAGATCCTTGGAATGCAAATTAAAATAGATAAGCATAGATGGAATTTTCATTTATCTCAATTTGAATACATCAAATAAGGTTTGTAGAGATTTAATATGGGTGGTGCTAAGCTAGTTAGTACACCCTTAGCTAGTCACTTCCAACTATCAAAGGATCAGCCACCTCAAAAGAGGAAGAAAAAGATTATATGGCTAAGGTTCCTTATGCCTCAACTATTGGGAGTTTCATTTAAGCAATGGTTTACACAAGACTAGATATTAGACATGCAGTGGAAGTTGTAAGTACGTATACATCAAATATTGGAAAGTCCATTAGGAAGCTGCCAAATGGAATTTGAGGTACCTATGAGGTACATCTGATAAGTGTTTTTACTTTAGTAAAGGTGAACTAAAAATAAATGGTTACATTGATGCAGACTTTAGAGGTGAAGTTAAAAATAGAAAAAGTACAACAAGTTTTTGTTCACTATTTGAAATAAGGCAGTAAGTTGGATGTCATAATTTTTAAAGATTGCCCCTCTATCCACTATAGAAGCTGAGTATGTGGCAGCGACCATAGTTAGCAAAGAGATGATATGGCTTCAGGTTTGTTAAATGAATTAGGGTTCAAGAAAGAGAATAATGTTTTGTATAGAGATAGCCAAAGTGCTATACATTTAATAAAGAATTTAACATTTCACTCAAGAACAAAGCATATTGGAATTTGTTATCACTTTATCATATCACTTTTAAAATATGAAGTGTTATTACTCAAAAAGATTCTTGGCAGTCAGAATCCAACAGACATATTAACAAAAACAGTAACAATTGATAAATATTTTGTAAAAACTACCATATAAAACCAATCTTGTCAAAACCTACCATATTAAAAAATTCAATGGCACGAGATCACCACTTTATTTCCTTCCTCGGCACATGAGAGGCATGAGTGGCTGTCAAAATTTTTTATTTTTTTCTTTCTTCCCCTTTATTTCCTTCCTCCTACTCCCTTACTGAACTTTATTTGCCTTCCTTTCCTTCTTTCCCTCATTTCCTTCTCTTATACATAAAATCGACAATTGAACAACATTAGCTATGAAATTCGACCAAGATAATGGACAAAATCCCTTCTTATTACCTTAATTTTCGTGTTTTATTAGTTAGGGTTTATAATTCTATGAATAATTAAGCTTGGTGTAAATTTTTCTCTTTTGTTTTGAAAATTATTTGGAAGGTGAGATAAATCTTTCATGGAATAAAGCTGAGAATTGTGGATGTGGATTTAATGTTGCACAAAGGACATCTTATATACAAGAAAACCCGCAAAGGAAGTTTATAGCTTGCAAGTTTTACAATCATGAGACTGCTCAAAGGGGATGCACCTTCTTTGAGTGGACTGATCTTGAGGATCCTACTAATTAGCAAAGGAATGTCATAAACGTCCTTGTTGCTGAGAAACAGAGGTTTTCTTGTGAAGTAAATGTAGTGAAAAAGGCTTTGTTGCATTGACCATGAGAAGAAGAGATTACTTGAACAGGTTGAAAAGATGAGAAGAAAAAGCCATAAGAAATAAACCATTATTGTAAAGAAGGAAAGTATTTTTTACAAATTGAACATTGTCATCTTAAACTCCCTTCTCATAAACCCAAGTAATTGCATTCATCACTGATCGAAGGTCTGCCACTAAGAGTACTAAGAACCATTTCCATGTTTATGAATATTCAGTCTCCACCACTGCCCATGCCACAGGGAAGATGCTGTTTCCATCCTTCCCTACTGTAGTGAGCAAAATACCTGGGTATGCCAAAGGAAATAAAGGGGAAGAAGGAAGGAAATAAAGGGAAAATAGGAAAAATATATAAAAAAAATTCCAACCGGTCACACATGCCTCTTACGTGCCAAGTCAACACCTCAAAACCAAGTCAACGCTTAGAAAACCACCACGTGGTGGTCTCGTGCAATTGGACTTTTTAATATGGTAGTTTTTGACAATATTGATTTATATGATAATTTTTCACAAGATGGTGTTTTTACATGGTAGTTTCTTGCAAATTAACATGAAAAATATGATTTAAATGATTAAGGACATTTAAATACCTTGATTGTTTGAGTCTTTTGAATGAGACACAAACTGAAGAACATGTTTCTAGATTGCTTGAACTAATTGTGGAATCAATGAACTTGTGCACATAAACTCCAAAAGATAGTGTAGTTTCTAGCTAGAGAGTTCAAAGCACTTTATAGATATAGAAGGGTACTCTTAAGAGCATTCAAAGGTATTATAAGAGTATTGAGAGGTGAGTACAAATTGAGGTTAAAGAGCTTTATATAAGATTATGAGAAAAAGGATTCAAAAAAGGTAGCCATTTAAAACATTTACAAAGACCCATATATGATTGTGCATCATGCAACATGGATAGTGTGCCATACAAAAATATTGGACTTTGCGCAATATTTTTATGAGATGTGCAAAGCCCTTTGAGCTAGTCTTGGTTCAGCAACTGTATGCATATAACGTAAGCTCTATATTGTAAGACACACAATATTATACATGATTCTTTCTTTTTGAAATATTTGGAAGACTTTGTATTTTGTTTTTAAATATAATTTGGGTTTGTTCTTTGGACTAATGCCCTTAGATAGATTATGAAAAATGTAAACTTAGGTTATTAATTGGGCTTAGGCTAATTGGTTATTTCAAAGGTCTTGTTTAACTAATTTCAAGAAACCTTTTGACACACTCAACCAATTCATACCAATTAGACAATATGTATTGTCAAATAATTGGGCCATAAAAGTGGAGACTTAATGTCAGTGTCTATATTAAATCTTGGGACACAAAGTGTCTCGGATCAACTAATTTTAAGTCCCAACAAAATTTCTATCAAATTTAAGTTTACAAATATTAATATAATGATATATGAAAATAACACACATATCCAAAAGTGACACAACATCAAATCCTCATGAGCATTAATCGCAAAGACCTGAAAAACAAATTTTTTTTATAACATGTGAGATAAAATCTCAATGATACACAACCCTGACAAGTCAAAATATTTTCTTTTTGAACTTAGTATGAAGATACACATTGTAAAACAATATCTAAATATCATTATAATATTATTATATGATAACATGCTCAATATATGCAACACAAATTCACTCCATGCTTTACACTTGTGAATCAATCATAAAATATAATAAACATAATGATGAATTTAACAACATATATATATCATGTTATAACCATTCACATAGTACATAATCTTCTCGATTCCATTCTCCATGATATCTTTTAGATATTGTTTCCCTTATTATACTTTTTGAATAAATTATGACTAGTTGCCTCTCAATCTTTCATTATGCTTCGTGCATTATTTTTCATCTTCCCTATAGGATTTATTATGATAGCTACACGTGCAAAAACACTGAGTGATTGCAGATACAAAATCGTATCACGGTCCCATGATGAACCAACCCTTGCAAGTGGGCCTAGCTTGGCTCGAGGTTGAGTGCGCAAAAACTTGAAAAACCCTCAAATAATCATAAACCCTTAAAGCCTCAAATATAATTAATCCCAAATAAAACTTTAGCCCAAACACAAAACCTCAAAATCACATTCTTAATCCCCAAAATTCCTCAAAAATTAACTTAAGCGAAAATTGCTTGAAGTATTAAAGTTGGAACACTGTCAACCACCAAAGAGCAAGGATGCCTTTTAGTCATTTAACAATTAACATTGGCGTTGGACACCCATGTCATGTGTTGAACGTCCAAGCTTAGTGTCTTCCTCTTAGCAATTTTTTTCCTATAAATACTCCAAAATTTTATGAGAAAAAAAGTCTAAAAAATTGTATAAACCTTAAGCACTATTACTTTGCTCAAATATCCTCTCAAACATCGTAAAAACTTCCTTAACCCTAACCTAGGCCTAAATCAAGGAAAATTTGTGCCCCTTGACCTAAGGAAGCATAAATCTTTCAAGCACCCACCCAAGACTCAAGCAAAGGACTCATC
Organism: Dysphania ambrosioides; assembly: GCA_026401315.1. Classification (NCBI taxonomy): domain Eukaryota; kingdom Viridiplantae; phylum Streptophyta; class Magnoliopsida; order Caryophyllales; family Amaranthaceae; genus Dysphania; species Dysphania ambrosioides. The sequence continues at coordinate 16,621,616 of CM048664.1, read as the reverse complement.
CTCAATGATAACTAATCATGGACCCTCTTAAATCTACAATTATTTTACTTTGATTTGCCTATTTCTACTCCATTTACTACTGCTCTTGATCTCTAGTGATTTTCATCCAATCAAGGGTTCAAGTTGAGTCACTTTTTATTTGATGATTATAGGGGATGAAAACCTCCTCTATATGAACTCCTTATTTACTTTCATGTATCATTGATGAGCCTTGATCAAGTAAAGAGATATCACACTTAATGAACTCTTGTTATACACCGTTGATGTGATTGACAAAGAGCAACTCCTTCTTTCACTAGGTTAAGCCTCATAAGCCTTACTTTGAGCATCATCTTCAAGGATCCACTCTCATAAAATGGAATCCTCTTAATCTCCATGAAATCCCCTTCCTTGCATCTTTATTTACTTGTAATGCATTTGTCTTATACACCTTTTACATTTACTTAGCCTAATAGATTTAAATATTTTCCAAGTAGAATTATTTCAATCTCTATAGGCTTATTTCAATCTTGCCTTTACATGAGCAAAATCTTAGATGTTCATCAAACTTGAATAAATGTTACTTTGATGTTCTTTACATTTTCAAGTCAATGATGTTTTGGTAAATTACACAAGTCCTCTAAACTTAAACTCCATTTCTAGTTGAAGTATGTCACGATGGATAGCTTCTTCAAGCTCAATTTCTCATTTAATTAGTAAACTTTTAACTCATTTTCATGCATAATCCATACCTTACATCTTTAGATGTCGCTCTTTAATTACTTTATTTTAATTTTTGAACTTTTAGTTTCGCACTTTTATTAACATACTCATGATTAAGTTGTAATTGTGTGACCACATTTATCTTTTACACTTAATCAAGACCTATTGATGTGCTTCTAATCTAAGAAGTGATCACCTTACTCTAGATTACTTGAATAAATTTAACTTTTTTACCAACTTAATCTAGAGGTGTGCTTCTCTTGTTTGTTCATGAATTCCTATGAACTAACAAATTTTAATTTGTTCCATCTTGATGAAAACGCTTGCATATCATCTTTGGAATTCTGTAGATTGCTCATTCTCAAACCTACCTTTGGTTCTTAAACTGTTTATGCGAGTCGATCATTTTGGGATTCTAACTCAATTGGGTGTCCAAACCACCCTTAAAGGTTTGATGGTGACTCCTTTGTGACCCTTTGGATTAAATCTATATGAGGATAGTAAGAGCCACGTAGTCAACAACGCACAAAATATGTAGGGAATTAGTGGGATAAGGCCCTTTTCACTTTCTCTTTACTAAGAAACTGAGATAGAAATGTGATAGGGAGGGTAATCGCTCGTTATGACCCCCACTATCAAAAAATCTCGACTTTACCTATAACGAGTAAAAGGCAAGTAAGGGTCATGATCTAGAGAGAATGGCTATTAATAGATACCAATTTCAAGCGATATAATTACAAGCTAGTTCTAACCAAAATGAGAGAAGATTCTAATTCTAGCTATAGTGCTAATGCGAGGTTCTAAAGGATTGATTTTATATGTGAAAACGCTAGGGGTTTTGGGATTCAACACCAAATCCTCACATAAATGAGCTAAAGAGGGAATTAGATATGAAAATGGGATAATATGGGGTTCATAAACTCACCATCGACCTGTGGACTGAACCTAAAACATGTTGTAGGAAAGAGGTTTCATACAAGAACTATCCTCTCGGTCATCTTCAAGGAAACAAGCACTACAATTGAAATTTCTCGGTTAATAGTTATCTAAACAACCCAAGAAACACAATAGGGACAACACAACAAACCAATAGCTCGAAAGTCAATAAATCTAACATTGGATCACTACCTAAATCTACATTTTTCAATGTCTTTGATCTAGGAACATGAATGGGAGAAACCTATATGGCCAAATCTAGGCTCCAACCAAAACCTAACATTAAATCACCACATTATTCATCAATGAACCAAATCCAAACTTTAATCATGATCTATGCTCGGGATTGGGTTTTTACCCTATCTCTTAACTAATCTAACTACTCATGCTTTTGGTTAATTAACACTATGAAATTGATTAAGGGAAACATATTGATGCAAATTGGAATTAGAGTTAACTACTTTATGATTAGAACCTAAAATTAACAAGCATAAATGAATTAAGAACAGAAAACAATAGAAAACAACAAAATCTAGTACAAGAGAAAGGAAACAAATTACTGATTTATATAGAAAAATATGATGTTTAACAAGCTTCAATGTGAATTGTTGATAATAGTAAATTCCGAAAACAAATCTTCAAACTAATCTAGTAATTTGATGGAAAATAAAAGCCTAAAAGCTACTGCTCTCTACTCTCTAAACTAGGGCTAAAAATTTTGAATTATGTGTGTGTTCTTCATTGTTGCCTTTTCTCTTCACATATACTCCATGGAAGAATTTAAGTTTGGCACGAAATCGCCAAGAATAGGCGTGAGCAGATGCTCAGGCCAAGTTATGAGCGCCTGCTTATAAGAGAAATCCTAGTGATTCAGTGAACTTGCCGGGCCTCAGTTCACCTTATGAGCACCCGCTTAGAAGGGGATTTCACTTTCTTAGTGCCCTCTTGATGTGCGCTTGTCTCTCGCTCGTATTCTTCTATTTTGCTCTTCCCATTGAATTGAGTGGCCGCTTAAGAATCCTTCTGAGTGGTTGCTCAAGTCTTTTTGCTTTAAAAGGCCTCTTGCCTCTTTTCTTGAGCGATTTCTTGGCTTTTCTTCTTGGCTTTTCTACTACACATCTCTATTCCTTATTTCTTATGCCCTTGCCAACTACATTCTTGCATCAAGCTAACAAAAACCCCGCATAAAAAGTATAAAAGACACGGGAAATAGGAGAAAACTACGAAAAAATGTTCCTAAGTCTAGATCATGCATAAAATAATGCAATATGGCACAAAATGGGGCGAACTCATGCCAAAAGAGTATGAAAAATCTACTAGGAAGGAACAAATAAGTGACATAAATGTCATTCATTAAAATATTTGGTTATTAAAAAAACTGGGTCTTCTAGTGGCTACTCACTCATCAAGTCATCCACCTAAAACCTAGTTAAATTCATCGACCCTTAGAAAACAAAAAGCCCATACAGTGACTCTATTAGTACACTCAAACCTATACACCATTTCAATGTATAGAATATCAAAGATGTTTTGCCTTTGACATATCCAAAGCTAGGGTATAACTTTATTTTCCCAATTAGAGAGGCAAGTGTACCAATTACCATTTGTATAAGTATATATATGTATTACTATTTATTTTGAGAATCTTTGTAGTTACTCAAAGTTACATATTTATATAGTATCATGCCTAAGTTTGATATTAATTTATGATCAATATTTGAATGCATGTTAATTGACATGTTTTGAAGGAGCTAATATGTTTGTATGAACTATTTGTAAACATAAAGGAAGTTGTAATGTGTTTTTGGCATGTTGCATGAGTTATTTCCTTAATAGTAATTCTTATCAAGTAATAGCAAATCAAATTCAATTATGCAATAAGACTTAAATTGAACAACAAGGAAGGAAAGTTATGTCTTTGATGACATATTTTATCAGTTAGGCATTATTAATACTTTTGTTCAATAAGGTAGTAGGCACTGAAGAAAAGTGTTATGAGTCTATTATATGATCATTATTCATTAAGCAAAGATAAAATTAAAAATATTTTTCATGAGCATATTTTGTCAATCTCTTAAAGTAAAAGAAGTTAAGCAATAAAACTCAAGGATTGAATTCACCTTGAGTATTGAATAATAAGGGGTACTTGGTGGTAACCCAAGACCCCAATTGGGTAATATAAAGATGTTACCTTCACTTTTAATAACAATAGGATCCCGTCATTTCCATAATAATGACATAGGAATAATAGTATTGGCTTTGAATTTTTCACCATTCCTTACTAGTTCCAAGTGGACCAAGCAACACACTCATTCATTGCTATACCATTAATAGTAATAGTTTAAGTGAAGAAAGTTTGAAATTTCTATTTATGATTTCTAATGTTTAAAGTGTTTTTGAATTTGAAGCATGAATTGTAATCTTAATTGGTCTTGCATGTGAGCAATTACTTATTTTTGGTATGAGGAATGTTAGGTTAGGTTATGCACTTAACTTATATATGTACTTAACTTTTGTATACTTTCTTATTGGACATAACTTATTCCTTAATTGATCCTATGACGACCAAATTCCACATTTATGTTGTTGGAGAATAGTCATCATCAAGGTCAAAAGTTTGTGACATTTGCAGGTTCAAAAGTGCCCTATTCACAAGGGAGATTTGAGTGGAGTGTTCTTTCCTTTGTTGAACTCAATTTTGAATACTTTTGTTGAATTATTTTGTTTGTTGAACTATTATTGTTGTTTTTTTTTAATTATTGTTATGTTGGTTTTAGGGATTCTTTTTAAGAAACTTAGTTTATTTTATGTCGTGGACTTTTCAAAGACTTTCAATGAACTAATTAATAATGTAAAACTTAAATTATTAAAATGTTATTTGCAATAATTAGAATTAATTTTAGGCAAATGTTTGCATTATCTTATTATCCAAATATTTCATAATCCAAGTTAACTTTTTTTTTTTGTTTTGAATCTAACTTGATTCATATAATTTATCACCAAAAAAAAAGTTTTATGAAGTTTGTATCTATTTGGTTGTGTAAAATATAACTTGAGTTGTCATCCAATGTGGCATAACACTCATAAAACAAATGTGATACGAAATTGATATGCTCTCAAGTTGGAAAGTAACTCGTTAAATTATGTCAATAGATAGATATATAGAATAAATCGATTAATTAGGTGTAATTGGTAAAAATTAGATTCAGTTAGTTCCTATTAGTAGCAACAATCAATTGTCCCATACATTTAAAATATGTTAATATATTGGGTGTGATAGTTTCACCACGTATATAGTATGGCATAATCAAAATCTTAGGCTTATTAACTTAAATTTGAAATTTTTAACCAAAATTTGAAACACTTTGAGTAATGCCGAAAACCCAAAACTTTGAAACTCGTTATGAGACTTGCTTGTTGGCCACTAACATCTGAGCAATAATGTATATAATCTTAGACTTGTTGGTCAATATACAAGATATGATATGTTCAAATTTAATGCATTATGTTCGAAATCTAAGATAAAATACCTAAATTTGAAAAGTTAATTTTGAAAATCTAATATCCAAAATTTGGGACTTGTTAGCCAAATTTGAGATTTGTTGGTCAATATATACTTAATATTCTAATGGGGCTATTCACACCTAATATCTTCTCTTAAAGTATTGTTAATCATTCTTTTTTATGGGAAAGTTAGTCAATTTAACTAATTTTAATTAATATGAATACTTTATTTTTAATATCATTTCAACTTGGTAAAATTAGTGAAGTGAACAGGTTGTGAACTCGTGATTACCGTGATGTATAGATAAATTTCTAAATATCGTTTATAAATCTCTACCTATTGTCTGTATAAAATACGTACTTTGCACATTATTTGACCACATTATCCTTACATGAATTGTGATTCACTTTTTATACAAAAAATTATGCAAAACCGTCCAAAATGGACGATTCCTCTATGGAAGTACCATCCAAATTGTTCATCCATGAAGGATGTAATTTTTTTATGTTAAAAAATTAGTAATAATTATAATTGATAATACTGTTTTTTTACAAAATTCAGATTATATTTTTACAAAATTCAAATTTTATTTTACAAAATTTTAAAATAAAATAATTAGTATAAATAAATTAAAATAATTAATTATTTTTTTAACAAAATGAAAATAATTGATTCATGTTAATATATTTAGTATCAATTATTAAGTATAAACAAGTTCAAGACATGGGCTCGAATCCTGTCTACATCAATTGTTGACTTGTCGTTTAGGGCTCCCTTTACATAAAAAAAACAAGTTCATTTAATAAGTATGATTTAGTTATTTTTAAAATTAGAAGAAGGTAAATTGAAAAAGTTTACACCCTTCTAGAGGCCTTTTATGGCAAAAATTAGTAGACCAAACCCTCTACAGATATTTGGAGCATTGTAGATCTTAAAAAATGCACAATTTAAAAAAAATTGTGTCATTCGGAGCCCCGTAGCTAAAATTACGTCCCCTCGAAATTTGTTGTGTAAATATTTTAATCCCCGAATTGAACAACTTAGCGATTTTACGGGTGCATACATGAACCTAATAAAAGGGGTTTAAAATAATGCTTCAATTCTAAAGCTTGGGCTAGTAGTTATATCCTTTCGAGAGTAAAAGTCAAAGTGAGTAAATAACAATTGTATAAAATAAGGACAAATTTAATAAAAGACGTACAAAGTTCAGCATTAGATAAAGATTCGCAACTTCGCAAGCAATGTTTATTTCCTTTAAAGTATAATTTTTTTTGGCAATTCACTAATCTAAAACACACCAAGAAAAAATTATCCCTTTCTAGTTAAAATAGCTAGATCATGGGTTTTTAAAACAAGACTCCTAGAGACTTTAAAACATGAGGAAAAAAAAAAACAAATTTAGCCGCTTCTATTTTAATATCTTGAAAAAAACCCAATTACCGCAGTATTTAGGTTCATGTGCTTTGAAATATATTTAACCGCAGCAATTGAGACGAAGCAATTGAAGTTTTCTACTAGTGGCACCTTTGGCAGCTTCGTCATATCCTGCAGAATATCTACTGCTTTAGAACAATCTGATCGAATAAGATAAGCCTCTCGTACAGGATGCGCTTCCCTTATGCCTTTATAAATGGCCAACAATTCAGCATGAAGAGAAGAAGACGCCCATGCCCTGAACACATTGAGTTTCATTTATCTAGATATACCAGCCAATCCCAACTTCCACATACCAATTTTGATTCTTTTTCATCTTTTTTCGATGCTCCATCCCGCAAATAAGATCAGGCACCCAGGTGCACGATGCGCGTTGTGCACCTGGTGTAAAACGCACGGCATTTAATATAAAACGCAAGTGTCACAGAGCAGGGACATTAAATGAACATTTTTAAGTAGACAATAAACATAGAGATTTATGATATTTAGTATTGTACAATGATCTTTTTGCAGATGTTCACTGTAGTCATGTACTGTACAATGAAAAAATTTCCAAAGTTTATTAAAAATCTGATTTTTTTGCATTGGGAATCGTGGCGAATGCTGACAAAAAATAATGCATGGAAAAATCATACATTACACGAATGAACATCCTATATAAAACTACTGAACATTAAGCTTTAGAAGAATGAATATTTGTATTATGGAAATAAAGCTATACATTCGTCCATAAATTTTTTTACAATGAATATTATATAATCAGACACTGGACATTTAGTGTTATAGAAATGAACATTTAGTATTATTTAATGAACATTTATATTACTTGAGTGAATCAGTTCAAAAAGAATGTATTGGGATGGAGCATTAATTTGGAATGATGATGTATTGGGATTCTGTTACTTTTATTTAATATTGCAACGATTTCAATGACTTTTACGTACAGATAAAAGAGACCATTGCAATTTTTTTTAAATTAGATGATTAATATTGTAATATTAATATTGAAATTCTTTTACAATGCACAGTATAAGTTTAAGTGAACATCTAATCAATTTCACTAAACATTTACTCAATTTCACTAAACATCTACTTAATTTCACTAAACATCTACTTAATTTCACTGAACATCTAATCAATTTCACTTAACATTTACTCAATTTCACTAAACATCTACTTAATTTCACTGAACATCTATTCAATTTCACTGAACATCTACTTAATTTCACTAAAAATCTACTTAATTTCACTGAACATTTGCTCAATTTCACTAAACATGTACTTAATTTCACTGAATATCTACTTATTTTTTATTAAAGATCTAATCAATTTCACTGAACATTACCCAATTTTACTAAACATTTACTCAATTTCACTAAACATGTACTTAATTTCAATGAACATCTACTCACTTTCACTAAAACATCTAATCAATTTCACTAAATATCGTATATTATTGCACTGAACATCATATATGAAACCAATGAACATTTTATATTATGATGATTTGTTGAACTTTTTTTGAGTTGAAAATGAACATACTTTATTTAAGCAATCATTCTATATAAAACTACTAAACATTAAGTGTTAGAAGAGATCTTTATTTAAGTAATGAACATCCTTTACGTAATGAATATCCTATATAAAACTACGATTACAATGATTGTTACGTACTGGTAAAAGAGATCTTAGCAAATTTTTTTTTTTAAAATCTGATTGCATTTCACATTTTAGGCTAATGAACATTCTGTCGTAAATAAATGAACATTAAGTATTTTGATAACGAACCTTATGTATTGCTTGAATGAACATTACATAAGGTGTTTTTACATTAACATTGCGTATCAGTACAAAAAAATGTGAGATTGTATTGGGATGGAACATTATTTTGTAATGATGATGCATGAGGATTTTATTTTATTTATTTAATATTGCAATGATAGCAAGGACTACAAAGAGCTTTTCAAGATTTGTGCTATGGCAATTGCATGGGGAATACAATAACCGTATTCCGTGAAATAAGGCACGTCTAATCATTAAACTGCAAATGTTCATTGACTTCAATGAAATGTTCAATGTCTTCGCTGACGTGTATACAATATACATTATGACCTGCATTATTTTATGTTAAAGGACCTGAATTTTACACCGGGTACACGATGCGCACCATGCACACCCGGGTGTAGGATCCTGCTCCATCCACCTCATCTTCTTCCCCTGCTTTTTTTTTGGAATATACTATTGTACTTTAAAATATACGAGTATACGACCTCTAAAACTCATTTCCATAACCCCAAAACCTCAGCTACATCATCCTCCCCAAAACCCTTCCGTCTCCGATGGCGCTCAACGTCACACGTCTACGCCGAGTCCCCTCCCTCTCCTCCACATTCCTCACCGCCCTCAGAACCCTCCGACCTATCTCCAATTCTCTGTCCTCCCTCCTCCAAAACCACCCCACTACCTCCTCTCCATCCCTCCCTACCTCCCACCCATTCTGCCGTCCCACTCCACACCCCTCTCTCTATTCTCCTCGAGATCTTTCAACGATGTCGAAACAATCGACCCTGATACGATACTTTTCGAGGGCTGCGATTATAAGCACAGGCTGATTGTTATGGACTTTGGGAAAGATCCTCAGCAACGCCCTTCTTCCAAGGAAATGGTTGAGACTTATGTTCAGACTTTGGCCAAAGTCGTTGGCAGGTTGTCGGTTTTTCATCTCTCTTTTCATTTTGTTTGGTTGGAATGAATTTATTTATAATATGTATTCATAATATGTATACACAATATAATTGAATGTTTATTGAGATAAGTTTGTGTTAATATGATGAATGATTTTGTGAATGAGAAAAGCTGTGTACTGTGTCGTGCCAATAACGTATTGGACTTTAGTGGATATGGAGTTTCATGTTGTCATTGAGGAAACAATACTAAGACCCCTCCGGTTTGGTTACATGGATTGATTTGTTACGAGTGTTGTATTTGTAGGTTCTAGAGTTGGAAAATGATTGTTGAGAGGTCTGGTGATTCGTGTGGTACTACTATACTAGTCTTGGTTAGAATGGATGTATGGGGTTATTAGTTGGAGTTCAGGGTTTTGGGGTGAGTTAGGTTTTGGGTGGTGAGTAAGTTGAAAATGACAAAGTTGACGAGTAAGGGGATCGGTTGGGTGGGTGGTGGTGATGGTTGGGGGGGGTAGAGATATTGGATTGTTGTCTACCAATCTGGTGGAAGAAGGTTTTAGGCAGTGTAGGTGTGTGAGGCAGGCATCTAGGGCTTTTAGAGGTGGTGGGTGATGAATTTGGTTGGGGAAAGGCTGGAGGAGTGCATAGAAAGGGGTTTGCATGGAGAGAGGTGGAAGTGGTTTAGGATGGAGATGAAGAGATGGGAGGTTTTGGTGGTGCTGATTTTTGGCAGTGTATAATAAGTTCAGGAATTTTGGTGGTGGTCGCGGTGTTTCATGGCTGTTAATTGTTATGATAAGGTCTATTGCATTAGGGATGGAGGAAAAAGATGGTAATGTAGTTCATTAAGGGCAATAGCCTATCACTACTAGTAAGGATTTTTTGGCTATTGAACTATAACCCTCAGTAGTCTCAGTGCCATGAAAGTTCCCAAACCATAGGGCATTTCAGTTTATTGGCAAAATCATAGGTTTAACTGCATTCTAGAAGTAAATTGAGGACATTTCCAACTTTTTCATTAGATTAATTTTGATTATAAAAGATAAAATTGAAGCTTTCCACCCTCCCCAATGGACTGCAAAATAGGCCGGACTTCCCAAATGGCTAGTTGGATTGCTGTTTTTAGGCAAATCCTATTTGTCAAACTTGTGTTCACCTTAGTAAGATGGGAAAAGAGTGGAAACCTAAAGAAAGCAACTATAGAGCTGTTTTGTATTATTTTGTTCATTTTCGCAGCTTATTTATCCTTATGGTTTTTCGTTTATTCTATCCTCACTCTTGCATCTTTGGATCTGTTTCTGAAAACACCCTCCTACTCCTTTTTCCAACTTTTGTTGCTTGCCTCAAAACGCTCCCTTTGTCAAGTTATTTTTTATGTTTCTTCTTGCGAATGACATGCTTAACTAACAAGAGAGATTCAAGTTGTGTGAATTCATCATGAAATAGTTTTAACACAAGCAAAAATTACCAAATAAAAGAATTATTTTTATGTTGGATGAAATATTTTTAAAAAGGACGAAGTGATTATTGACTTCTATATTCCTAATTCCAATAGCATTTAAAGTTAGTGATTAATTTACTACTAGTTAATTTCTCTTATAAATATTCTTTTTCCCATGCTTTCTGTTGTTTTGAGTGATTTTCTTTTTGAATACATCGTACCTATTTCACCATAGATTGTGTCCTACTGTTTTGTTCCTATACCACATCATTCTCATATTACTGCCTTTCTTGTTTCCTAGGGAAAAGTGGCTTGTTTCTGTGCAATAAATTTTATTACAAGGGCCTTTCTGTTTGGTTTTGCATTGCCTAGAAAGCTGTCAAACTCTGACCCATTGTGTTTTGTATTATCAAAGCAAGCTATATGCTTTGAGCTAGCCTTTTGCTTGCTTGAGAAGCCCTGTCTAGCATTGATGGTCATTTCTGATTGCTTTCTTCTTCAATTAAATGCTACAGTAGCTGAGCCTTTTGTTTTAACCTGTTCTCAATGTGAATCTTTGCTGTTCTATGTCAATCACACTTGTTTCAACTAGTCGCTTGTGCAATAGAGTCACATGTGTCATTTCTTGGCATAACTTGATTCATTCTTAACAAGGTCGGTGTTGAAGAAGCGAAGAAGAGAATGTATGCATGTAGCACCCCTACTTACACTGGTTTTCAAGCTGAGGTAGACTGTAGACGAAGATACATCGAAAAAATTTGAGGCCAATTTTGTGCTGAAATAAATTATTTTATTTGCAGAATAAAACTGTATCCTTGATTTATGAACATTTCTGCAGGTATGCCTGGAGTTATATTTGTATTGCCAGATTCATATATAGATCCCCAAAACAAGGAATATGGAGGTAAGAGCATCTTTTGGTTCTATGTAGTAACTTCATAGCAAGTTTTGGCTGGGAATTTTTATTGGTCATTTCCTTCTTATATTGAGTGTAGAATTTTCCTCAGTGTTGCAATTTCATTTAATCCTGCATAGTTTGTTCAGTTCTCTTACTCATGCTTTGTTTTGATTTGGCTCTGTACAACATGCAGGAGATAAGTATATAAATGGAACTATCATACCAAGACCACCTCCAGTTCAGTATGGCAGAATAAGGCATAATAGACAATATAGTCAGCAAGGAGAAGGGAGAGTCTTTAAGCCTCAGCATGATTACCCAGATAGGCGAAACTCTTCTCCTTACTATGGCCCAACTGGTCAGGGAGGGAGGAGTGACCATATGCCAACTAGGACAAATTATTCTGAGCAAGGAAGGGATGGTTATCAGGGTGGCAGAACCAATTATGTGCCTCCTCATCAGGGTGGTGGAACCCCTTCTGTCTCCTCGTCAGGGTGGTGGAACCCTTTCTATGCCTCCTCATCAGGTTGGTTGAACCCCTTCTATGCCTCCTCATCAAGATCGTGCCCCTTCTATTCCTCCCCATGAGGGGAACTACAACCATGGGTTTGCCCAGCAGCATCAGATGGAAAATTTCCCTGGTGACCTTGGAACTCATTTCCCTCAGGGACAGATCTGCAATCCCCCTAGAGAACATGGATATAACCATCCCGAAGGACAGATGAGGTATTTACCTGGGAACCATGGTGGCTATACACCCCAAGGACAGATGCAATATCCTGACGATGGTAGTAACTATGCTCAACCACGTCCAGCAAGAGGAGCTGATGGGCAAACTAGTGTTGAATCTTTTGAACAAAGTGGGGCTGGGCATTATGGTCAGGGATTCCATGGGATTTCTGGCCCAGAAACAAGTATTAGATATGGTTCTGGATATGCATTTCAAGCAGAAAACCAGAGATTTTCACAGATACCAGATGAACAGAACTCTGTCAACAGAGCATAGGATTTTTTTACCTGGAACACAAACTAGAATGAGTCAAGTAAGTGATGTTCTCTAATTTTCTTTTAGTATCCCACTTTTGGCAACTTAGGTTGATATTGATTTAAGCCATTCCTGATGAGATTTAAAATGGAGTATGTACAGTTTTGAGCTACAAAACTAATCTGCCATATTTGTAGGTTCTCTTGCCTTTTGAGACTCTTCTACTATAGCAATCGTGCAATTGCACCTTAAAGAAATTTAAAAAGCCTGACTGAATATTAACTTAACTTAAATACCTAGATTTAAATTCTTAGTTCACATAGTAATTTACCTATAATAACAAATTTAACATTATGTAGGGAATAGTATTATACAATCGATTGACCCATCTATTTACCCGGAGTAATATTCATGGTATAGTATATTACCCGGAGTGGCTGTTCATCTTAATATAAATTATAGCAACTTATGCAATATCCGCTTGACCCATCTATTTACCCGGAGTAATATTCATGGTATAGTAATTGTGTGATGCAAATATAAAAGTGAAATATCTTTGCATTACCAAACTTATCATAAATTCATCACTATGCCTTATCTTTTTTTACCATGTGCTTGAGTCGTGTACCTGGAGTAATATTCATAGTATAACATTTCTGCGATGCATGATTTACTAATATATATTTTAAACACAATACATCAATTTGATTTTTATTGCTACTCAAATTGAGAAGACAAAAGGGTTAGAGCAGTATATCTATTACATACAACGTGTATAGATAGTGTTGTTTCCTTTTTTTTTAATTTTTTTATCTTGGTTTTCAAAATTAGTAAACACTTGTACAATTTTCGTTGAACCTATTTAGGCATGGATTGTAGTAAATATAAATGCACTACATAATAATGTCAAGAATTTTGTATTAACAAATTTTTGTTACTAAAAAATCATCGCATAATGCTTTTTAAATTATTTAGTATAGGCCATGTAATAATAGTATAATTTTTTTTTTTTGCAAAATATCAAATAACTTATTATCTTAAATAGAAAATTTTCTTTTCTAAACCAATTATTTATTATCTTAAATAGAAAAATTGTGTGTTTGTTAAAGAAATTTCACTAGTAATTTGGTTTTGTTACCATCGAGATCATCAACAAAAGTATCATGAAACTTAAGGAAAGATTTGTGGTGCATGTTGTGGATTTTAGTCTACTCTAGTGTAGCATCTGTGCATTGCACAACTTTAGAATTTAAATGATAAGTTTACACTAACTTAATACAGAAAATATAAAAAAAAACCTATAATAATAGAGTTTGAAATTGAAAGCTTAGCCTTTATGGGGTAATAATTTATAATTTTTTAGAAAACGCAAAGCATAATTTTATACAATTAATTGTTTTACGAAATTGCTCGCATTATCTCGACCCATGTATTTACCATGAGTAACTATTTATTACTTTCAGAGATTACTCCCATTTGTTTAATCTGGCTGTTCATCATAAGTTGCTATAATTTATATTAAGAAATTACTCCATCTGCATCACTTGTCTACCCAGAGTAAATTTAATAGTATATTTAGCATTTGTGTAATAAGATTTACGAACAAATATAAATATTAATGTGTCAAATCTTGCTATAATTTAGGTGTGTAATAGTACACTCATTTTTGTTAATGGAAATTTGTCACAATACTCAATTAAAAATTATGAATCCTTGAAGGAGGTGAGAATTTTGACTTTTGGTATTCAATTTGGTTTAGCAAGAGTAGAAGAGTGAAACACTTGTCAAAAATTGCTATTACATATTTAGTAAGAGTGAAACACTTGTCAAAAATTGCTATCACATATTTGGTGATGATATTGCAAATACATTTGATATGTTTGTTCTAAGTTTTGTGAAAACCTAAAGACAAGTTATAAAGTAGGAGCAAGAGTGTCTACGAGGTGATCATGCTTAGCCATGGATGTCAAGTGTACAAAAAATAAGAAGAAATACATTGCAAATTCATTGTCAATGTATTTGCAAATACATTGCAAATACACATAAAAATTGTCTTCTTTGATCTCTCAATGATGGTTGGAATCCCCAAATATTATTCATGTTTACCCATTTTTCTAATCCCTAGCAACTTGCAGATTTCCAGTCTCTTGTCTGTTGTGAAATTTTTGCTGAAAGATGCTTCAGGCTTACAAAAATTGATTTTTTTTTGCCCCGATGCTCCCTCATAAAGTTTCAAAACAGTTGCTATCTTCAAGTATTCCCCTATATTGGCTCTTGCAAACAAAATGGCGTCATCTGCAAAAAAGGAGATGAAAAATACGAGGAGCATTTCGACATATACATACCCCATGTATTACTCCCTCTTGAACTGCCTTGTTTAGTAATCTAGAAAAGCATAAGCCACCATTGAGAATAAATATGGTGAGATGGGATCCCCCTGTCTAAGCCCCCATTGCGGAATGATATTACCAATAATCTCACCATTAATCTTAAATTGGAAAGAGTCGCAATATAAGAAGTTGAGAATTTTCTGAACCCAAGAGTCACAAAAACCAAGCTTTAGCATTACCCGTTCAACAAAATCCCACTGAACTCTGTCATAAGCCTTCATCATATCCAACTTCAATGCAACTTTCCCGAATTTACCTTTTCCTTTCCTCTTCATTGAGTGGAACGCCTGAAAAGCCACGAGAGTATTATTAGTGATTAATCGACCCGGCACAAAAGCACTTTGTTGGGGTGATATGACCGATTTTAAGAGCGGTTTCATGCGGTTTGCTAGCATCACTAGTAGAAATTTATTAATATGTGGCGGGTTTTTTAATACTATATGCGGCGTCAAAAGGCTAACGACATTTAGGATGGCAGCAAAAAGATCAAATTAATTTGCGGCATAAAAAATAATCCATAAAATATTACATATTTGTGGTGGGTGTATGGAAAATCTGCTGCATATTATTTATATAAATTGCGGCGGGTGTATGGAAAATACGCCGCATATAGTATATTTTCCAAATTAAAAAAAAACTATTAATAAGCGACGGGTTAGCCTTAAATCCACCGCATATGGATTACATTTTTTTAAAGCACTATTTTGGTCCCTATAACGCCAATTCTCATGTATTCATTCCAAATCTGCTCTATTCATTACCAAAACCTGCTATACAGTTATAATGGTACAAAAATTATGCTATTAAATTTAGATATGATGATTTGGAATTCATTTATATACTAATAGGGTCATAAAATCACCAATTAAGTGACATCAAAACTACAACCCCAACAAATGAACATAATGTACAAAAATATTCAATGCTATCGTCCTAAAAATATACAAAAGGTGAATTGCATAATCTAAAAAAGTTATCGGTCCAATACTTGACCAATTTGTTGTAGACCACATTGATTTCTTCGATGAAGAAAGTCTCCTCGTTGAATCCTTTGCATACCTAACATTGATTACCATATCATCAAAGTATATGTAAAATGAAATGTATTTCAAAAGTGAAGTTCAAACATGACATGTTTTAGGGAAAATACGTCATTTTCTACCCAAAACCAATCCCATTTAACCTACTTTGACTCATATCAATGTATTTGAAGTGTTTAGGTCCTTTTCTATTCAAAACCGCTCCCATTTGACCAATTTTGACTCAAATCAATGTATTTCAAGTGTTTATGACATGTTCAATGGTAAATATGTCATTTTGTACCCAAAACTGATCCCATTTGACCTAATTTGACTCATATCGTCCTATTCGAGGTGTTTGGGCCATTTTCTAGGGGAAATATGCTAATATCGACCCAAAACTACCCTATTTGACCTATATTGACTCATATCAATGAATTTGAAGTGTTTAGGTCATTTTCTGCCCAAAACCTCTCCCATTTGACCGATTTTGACTCAAATCGATGTATTTATAGTGTTTATGACATGTTCTTGGGTAAGTACGCCATTCTCTACCCAAAATCGACCCTATTTGACCTACTTTGACTCATATCGTCCTATTCGAGGGGTTTGGGACATGTTTTAGGGGAAATACGCCAATATCGACCCAAACCCCCCTATTTGACCTATATTGACTCATATCAATGTATTTGAAGTGTTTAGGTCATTTTCTACCCAAAGCTGCTCCCATTTTATCGATTTTGTTTGAAATCAATGTATTTCAAGTGTTTATGACATGTTTTAGGGTAAATACGTCATTCTTTACCCAAAATTGATCCTATTTGACCTACTTTGACTCATATTGTCTTACTCGAGGTGTTTAGGCCATGTTATAGGGGAAATATTCCAATATCAACCCGAAACAACGCTATTTGACTTGTATTGACTTATATCCATGTATTTGAAGTGTTTAGGTCATTTTCTACCCAAAATCGCTCCAATTTGACTAATTCATTATGTTTCCTTTGTTTCATTCACTTGCTCTTTTGTTTTCATCACATTCCTTAGCTTCCCTATTAAATACTCTATTTAGGTTTGTTCTTTTTGGCCTTTTATGAAAAAAAGATGGAGAATTTATTTGTTCGAAGGAGAACAAGGAGTCAAAGAGCTAAAATGGTTATGGAACGAAACAAAAGGGCATGTCTTGCCGCGGTTAGGAAGTGGCTGTCAATGAAAGAGATTAATGAGGGTGGTACTAGCCGAATAAAAGATAAAAATTTTAGGGTTTTAATAGATGACAATGAGGCTGTTGTGATTGATGAAGAAGAGTTTTCAAGAGGGTTTGATATCGATTCTTGCATCCAAAGTGGCCTTAGGACACATCCAACCGACTAATGAGAGTAAATCGCACGACACACAATCATCTTGGAGTGCCCTACATAATCATAAAAAGCATCATAAATACAAATGGTTTAGAAATTATTAACAGTACCACAAAAGTTAACCTATATCCTAATTGTGTATACCTCATGAAGAATTGAATAATAGAAATGTTCAATTGAGCTCCCTGTAAGAATTAGGTGATGTTAGCTTTGTCAAGCCACGCTATTTAGTCTTGGAGTAGTGGAATAAGTCTCGATCCAATGGCACAACAATGGTATCGTCTTCCTTCATCATGGTCGCACATTGAAGTAGCCATTTGCATTCGAGACTAAGAGAAGCCGCTACATCTTTAGTGAGAAGAGGTTGGTTTTCTGTCACTGACTTCTTTGAGGCCAGTTCAGTGCTCCCAATAACTTCATCAGCTGACATCTCCTTCATCTTCTTAGCTTGTGGAATCACCTAATTAAAAAGGCACATATCACATAAATTTAGTTATAACAAAATATAATTATAGAGGAAATTCGATTGAATCTTTGATTTCTACCTCACTTATGAACTTGATCAAATGTAGAGGCCATTGCACAAAAGTAGTAATTGTGTTGTTTAATGTCTCCAAGTCATACTGTGGAATCAGGACCGATAGTGCTTCTCCTTTGAAGAATTCAGGAACAATCTCAACCTTCACCACTTCATGTCCATCAAGCCTCGTTCCTTTGTGAGTTCGTGTAAACTGCTTGCCTGACTAACCTAGGTACATGACACCACTGACCACATCATAGATCGTTCATGTACTTTGATCTTTTAGGAGTAGACAAAAACTAGTAGGACCCTAAAAATTGAATATAATATAACAATATTATAGGTCATTATTAATACAAAGAATAGTTATTCAACATAAGATTTAAAAAGTTATTAGAACACACCTCTACATGGGGAGAAGATACCCATGCACCCTTGGATGCTAACTGCTCGGTGCTGATACCAATGTCTTAGAGTAGGGAGAACAACTTATCCTTCATAGTGTCATCAAAATCATGTCTAAGTTCTTCTTGGATTTGAGCCTTCAAAGTCTCCGTGGAGGAGGTCTAAAAACTTGTCAGTACCTAATATTAGTCGCTCCTAGTCCAATGAAGCATCTGAGGTCATCCGGCTTCCCAATGGCCATAGCTAATGCTTTTGGGCTCTTGAGGGAACAAATTCCCCTTGGATTTTCTTATATTGGAACTCCAACTGTATATAAGAAGTAAAAGATTATAAATGAATTTCAGATCTTATAAGCAGTGGTAACTTAACTGATTTGCAAATAGAATTCATACGTATTTTTTAGCCACAACCTACGTCTGTTCGTTTGGAATGACTCTCTCCACAGTTTTCTTGTCCTTGTGCCTTGAACAAAACTAGTCATTCCCACAGCTTTTCATCATAGTGGTTAATTATGTAGAAGAAGGTTTCATGCAAGAGGGATAGAAACCCTCTTATATCCATTATTGCCTTGCATCGTTGTAGCTTAACTGTCCAAGGTAATGGGGATGAATGTTCATCTTTACACTCTTGCTCGCCTTCTCGCATTTAGCCTGTTAATAACATAAAGGTATTTAACTTAACATAAAAGTACAATAGATAACATTTTCCAAAACTGAATACAAAGAAGTATGTAACTTACCACTATAGCTTCATAAGTCTTGTTCTTGAGAAAGGTTGCCCAATCGCCTTCCTTAATATGTTTTCAGATTTCATAGGGCAACCTGTTAGCTTCTTTTTTGGACACCTTTATTGTCTTGGTAAACCAATCAATCACCAACTTTGATTTGAAGTCCTGAAATCTATCGGCGACGACAGATAAAAACTTCTTTAGCTGGGGGTTGTTTGGAATGTGAAACAAAGCCTGAAATATATAATATTTAAATTGGGTTGGTTTCATTTAGTAAGTTAGTTTACACAAATATTTAAATAAATAAGATTAATATAGGAATACGTACCATTGTATCCACCCACAAGGTCTGCCAAAGTGCCTCATTTACTCCCAACCACTCCCAGTTGATGTTAAACTTCCGAATAAGAAGGTCAATATGCTAGTGATAACTGGTTTTTAGCGTTGTTTACTAAAAGACTAGTTATACAAATAATATTTATAATCACTCTAATACTACTACAACTAGTGTAATGGTAAGTTGGGGGTCGAACCTCAAGGACAAGGGATGCTAGTTTCTAGACTTGATGTAAAGAATTTACTTGAGATGCGGGTTGTCTAAACTATACTAATGACAAGAAAGCAAGCGAGAATAAAAAAACGATAATAGACAATGAAAGAAAAACGGGGATAGATTAGCTCCACCCTAGGTAGGACAACAAAACTAGTAGATAAACTAGTTCAGGGGAAATCGATCAACAATCAATCAAGACACTCTAGATAACGAGAGGAAGTTTGCGACCCTATAAATCACATGAACAACCTATAATCACCCTATGTCTATTATCGTGGTAGGACAAAATTCGTATCGAATATCAATCAAACAATCATTGATAATCTCGAATCCTAACCCTATGCATGAAGAACAAGCCAAACCTAGGGTTTCACCAATCAAACCCCTAAGAGAAATACTCACACATAGCCATAAATGAAGACATAATAACCGCAAGAGTAATGAAATCAACAAAATCAATAAGTGAAAGCATTAAACAGAATAGAGCAATAAAGGAAACAAGAACTTACATAAACGAGAATATTTGAATGAAAAATTGCTTAAATTCGAAATACAGTGCTTGAAAAGGAGAACAATAAAAGCCTTAAATCTAAACTAGTGCATGAATGAAATGAAAGCAATGAAATGATGTTCCAAGTTGAGGCACAAGAGCTCTCAAAATAGGTATGAGGGTTTTACACAGAGAAAGGGGGTATTTATACCCTAAGGACATAAGGGGGTAAAACCCTAGAAGAATCCTCGAGGGCCGGCTCAAGAGAGAAATAAATTATGCGGAAATAAGAAGCATTTGACCGAATGAGCTACTGATTCAGCTGAATGGGTTTTGATTCAGCCGAATGGTGATGTGATTTGCCCAAAACAGAGAGGAGAGTAACATAAGTCTGGGACCTGTCCACCATTCCATCGAAGGAAGCTTTGATTCGGCCGAATGGACCATGATTCGGCCGAATGGGATTTGATTCGGCCATATCAGAGAGCTTGAATCATATGCTTGAGTTCCTGTCATCCATTCGACCGAATAGTGATCAGACTCGGTCGAATCTGAGCCTGAATCTTGTTAAAGAGCTTCTTCGAAGTGTCTAATGGCTTCTGAACTTCGTAGAATCTTTGAGAGTGACTTGGAACGAATTCCCAAGCTCCGATACTCACATCTTACCTCTTAATAAGAGTGTCAAAGCCTCAAACATGTTGCATTTTACCTTGAAATCATCAAAAATACATGAAATGACCTTAAAACAGCTCGAGGACAAGATCAAGGTAAAATCAAGTGTAATTTGCATAAAATTAATCTAAAACCGCGAGACTTGACACTATAACGGGGTTATAAACGTGCTCTAAAACGAGCACATCATCATTGCTCTAGGACGATTCATCTAGCCGTATAACCCTAATAGTTACTCCCTCTATGCATGTCAAGCAAATCAATCAAGCTTAACCACCTTGATAGTGGCTCCCATTAGGCATTCTAGGCATATCTAGCAAGCTGTGCTACCCTGATAAAGGCTCCCTCTAGTTGCCCTAGGAAAACCATCTCAAGCTATGCCATTTACACAACGACTCCTTCTTGGTAATCCAAGCTAGCAAACATGTGTTATTTGCAACTAACCTAATTTGTTTTACAAGTACTACCATCAAAAGAAGGGTTTAAGATTACAAACATTATACATTCCTTTTCTCTATCTAAGCGTACTTTGACCTTAGTCTTTTCGATAATTCGACCAAAGTGGGGGCTTCTATAGACATAAAATAGTCCCATGACAAACTAACCCTTACAAGTGGACAAAGTTTACCTTGAGGTTGGATTAAACTTTTATTTTCTTTGACCGCTTTGTTTGAAATATGCATTATTATTCATAAGTAGAAAACCACTTAATTGCTTTGTCTCAAATATTAAGGTTATAACAAATTCGAAGCACATAAATATATGAAATGTAGCTTTACTTTAAGTGTTGTGGTTTTCTATTTAAACGCAGCACTTAAAACAACAAGTGCTACAGTTAAATAATAAACTGCATCATTAGTAATAAATGCTATGGTTTTTAGTTTAACTGTAGCACTTGTTGTTGTAAGTGATGTGTTTAAATAGAAAACCGTAGCACTTTTCGCTAAGATCTTGCCTTTCCTTTGTCTATCCCATTTTAAAACATGAAAAGAAACTTCCCTTTCATTCCCAAAGCCTTATCATCACCACTACTCCCAAACCTTCAACATCTCCACTACTCCCAAACCTTCAACATCACCACTATTCCCAAACCTTCTGTGCACGAATAAAAACCCAACACCCTCTTCATCTCTATCCCTAACCCTCCTTCATAACCCATTTAACCCCATAACCCCACAAACACCCACTCTATATCCTTCTCTTCATACGCTTGTCCATGGCTTTGGCATAGTCGAGCTTGCCATTTCTCTATTCGTAAATCGTGTTGGTCTTCTTTGCGTAATTGTTCTTTAGAGATTGTTGTTTTTTTTTCTTAAATTTTCTTAGATATTTGATTTGGGTTTATTTGGAAACTCGAACTAGGTTTCCTTTAGATTTGGTTTTATTTCAAACTCGAACATTAGGATATTGATTTCAAATTAGGGTTATGTTGCAAACTCAAATTATTGTAATCATGTGTTGTAACTCGAATTAGGGTTTAGGGTTTCAAACTCAAATTATGCAAAATCAATGTTTATGCTTAAAGAAGGTTGATGCATAGTGAGTATACAATTTTGATAGGATAATTCTATAGGAGAGCATAGGGGACTAGGCGTGATGTTCATATTTTTTTAGATGCCTCATCAATTTCCTTGTCTTCTGGATGGTTCTGCTAACATGTGGAATTAGTTATATTCATATTCATCATAACTAGTTTAACTTTTTCTTAACTGGAATGCACTAATTTAATTACAATTTCGGCTAGATTTCAATAGAACCTAGATGAGATGAGCCCCAACTAAAATCATCTAAGTAACTTGTACATAAATATTAAAATGTTAGTGAATTACATTAGTCAGGTCTGGTGATCAGATTGAGTGTGTTCTCGTGTTTAGGTCAATAACCCCTGACCTATTTATGACTTAGGATAAAGTTGTGATGATAACAATCCATCAAGTGGCAATAAGACACAAATGTAATGACTTGGAAAAAAAAAATTTGAGTTACATAAATACTAGGATTTAAATAATGTGAACATGGATATTTGAACTTAGCCTCCCTCATAATATGACTATTAATGAAACCCTCTTCCATATTTGTGATAAAAATGCTTAAGAAAAATGATTAAGAGCATATAAGAAATATGTAAAGTAAACTCTATAACAAAAAATATAAGAAACTAAATTAATGGTGTTGCATGCCTCACATTCCTTTTTTAATAGGTTGTAAGATGAATTTAAGACGTAAGGGTAGGAGTTTTGAAAATAGAGTAAAATGGATATCTATATACAAATATTATGGTTAAGGGTGCTTCTAGGGCCTAACGAGACATAATACCCATTATAAGCATATTAATATATTTCCTTATCAAGGTTGAAATTATTCAAAATGAAAAAATTATGAATACTGTTTAAACTATTTTTAGAGTATTTTCAAAAAATTTATGAAATAAAAAAGGTAATGGATACCTCCTACAATCATAAAGAAGGTTTGAATCAATCATTGCATTATATTCATTCTAATAAACCCTTAAAACTAACCCAATTCTAAGAGTTTTAGAAATTATAAAATTTTTCAGATTTTTTAGATTTTTATGCCTACTAAGTTTCCACTTTGTTTAATATTTATTAGTTTTAAAATTTATAGATCGAATGTGGGACAACTTAATCATTTATTTGTTGTGCTCCAAAGTGCATCTTGAAGACATTTGGATCGGCTTCTAATATCAGGTGCTTTTCGGGTTCATATTTATTTTCTTGAATTTATATAGACCATAAATAAATATGCAAGTACATAGAGTTAGACAAATATATGAAATCATTGTATTTTCTTTGTTGGACTATGGTTGAAGATTGAAATATTGGTTTGAGTAGATATAATGGTTAAAATATGTTTGATGCAATGATAAGATATGTTGGGGTAGTCCTATTATAGGGGAAACTCTGTCGAATTTTTTAGTGAAAATTATTGTACGTGTCATCAATAGATGTACTAGTTTCTATGAAATTTAATTTTTTTAGTGAAAAGTGTTAGATATGGTACTGAAACGATTTGCCTACTATATAAAATAATGTTTTTGATGATAAATCACATTGCCTTCAACTACCTACTCAAGTTTTTTTTATTTACTTCTTAGAATTTATTCAAAACGGATCGAGATTGGATGTACTGTAACCGAACCTCAATGGAATACATACAAGGGGTTAAGGAGTTTTCTAGAGTTGCACTTAGACACCAAGTTGATAATCATTCCAAGATAATATTGTGTCCTTGTTGTGATAGTAATAACTCAAAGGGTTATCGTGACATTAGTTAAATCAAAGATCATCTAATTCGTCGAGGTTTTATAGTAGATTATAGGACATGGAATTGGCATAGTGAATTAGATTTTGTGGCAAGCGCTAGTAAGTTCGTTAGTAGAGAGAAGACACCTTGTAATGAAGATGGGTTGAATGTTAATGAGGTATATGATAAGGGTAGTGATGAGGATAGAGTGGAAAAGGATAGAATAGATGAGATCATGCAAGATATTGAGGATGATTTAATATATCATTCTCATATATTTGATGAAATCCTTATAATTGTAGAGAAGCCACCATATCCTTATTGTACTTCACACACTTAATTGAGCGCTATCATGAAGCTCTTCAACTTAAAGGCATGTCATAACTGGACTAACAAGAGTTTCACACACTTGTTAGAAGTTATATCGGACATTTTTCTTGAGGGCGATGAACTACCACTTTCTACCTCATGTGTCCTATGGGAATGGAGTATGTGAAGATCCATGGGTGTCAAAATGATTGTGATCTATATCAGAATGAGTATGCGGATGTAGATGAATGCTTAGTATATGGAGTGCTCATTATAAGAAAAAGCACAATGAGCTCAATTTGAGAAAGAACAAGATGAATGCTCATTATGCGGATCTAGATGAATGCTTAGGATGTTCATGGCTTTTGATGGGGAAGATTCAAATCTTAGGCTAGGTCTTTGCATGGATTGAATGAATTCATTTGGGATCTTGAGCATTCAGTACATCAGTTGGCCTATTCTTCTCACTATCTACAATTTGCCACCTTAGTTATCCATAAAGCATAGATACAACATGTTGTTGCTTCTTATATCTAGACCTAAATAATTCGATAATGATATAGATGTGTATCTTGCCCATTTAAATTTAGTTTTACTTTGCATGCCATGATCTAAATCTTACTGGTGTTGTGAAGGGGAAGACTGCATGCTCGATATGTGAAGAAGATATATGGGTTATTGGCGTACAGATCTATTGGAAGCATGTTTACATGGGTATTTGCTTATACCTTCTGAAGATAATTCTTTCAGAATTAAGAGGAAAGATTTTAATGGCTCCATAGAGTTTTGAGAAGCTCGTCTCCCTCTGCGTGTGAGTGAAGTATATAATCGGGTGAAGGGCATTGAAACTATGTTAGGAAAGAGTTCTAAGAGAAGAGCGGCTGGGGGTTATAACAAGAGGTTTATGTTTTGGAATCTTCCCTATTGGTGCCATTTGAAGGTACGACATTGCCCTAATGTCATGAAAATTGAGAAGAATGTTTATGATGCCATTGTTGTGATGCTCTTGAATATGCCCGGTAAAACCAAGAACGGGGTTAAAGTAAGGAGAGATATGACTACTATAGGGAAAACATAATTGGCTCCTTAAGAACATTATAAACGGTGATATCCTCCTCCAGCTTGGTTCACACTATCAAAAAAGGAGAAGATCATCTTCTATAAGTCTTTACATGGACTTAAGATTCTAGCTGGGTTCTCTTTGAATTTTGCAAAGACATGTTTTAGTGAATGATCTGAAGTTAGTAGGAATGAAATCCAACGATGTTAGACGAGTTGCAAGCTGATGTAATTTAGACCATGTGTCAATTTGAGATGTATTTCCCACCTTCTTTGTTCGACATCATGACTCACTTGGTCATTCATTTGATTCGTGAGATTGAGCTATATGGGCTAGTTTAGGGGAGGTATATGTATCCATTTGAACAAGAGATGGGTACCTTGAAGAGCAAAGTCATGAATCCAGCCAAACTAGAGGTCTGTAGAGTATAAAGAACATTTGCTGAAGTAGTTGCATCATAGATTGCACAGTATCTTGCTTAAGCACATGAAATTGGGGTGCTGAAATCAAGACATGCAGGGAGGCTTGAGGGTCATAGCACTATTTATCGGAAATGGATTTTAGTTAGTTTTGATTTGAAGTATGAGGTCGAATTGTTTATTTTGCAAACCCGAGCAAAGTCCATTTGTACTTAGATGAGCACATGAACACTCTGAGGAGTCAATATCCTTCTAAAGGGGATTTATAGTTGGTAAAGGAGCATAATGCGACATTTGTTGAGTAGTTCAAAGCAAGGCTCAGGGATTAATTATTCGACACACCCAACGATGTTTCTGATACATTAAGATAGTTGGAATTTAGTGCTAAAGTTCAAGTTAAGTTGTATGAAGGATACGACATCAACGAATTTTCCTTTTACACAATGGGCCAAGATGAGAAGTCAACTATGCAACTAGTGGGTCAATGGTCATTGGCTTGTCCTCAGAATTTATTAGTTCAATGGATCAAATACTAATCGAAAATTGGAATTCAATCTACTGGGTCATTGTGGATATTTACGAGCTTGACTACGTGATTTAAAGATTCCTCTTTTCTATTGTAATTGGATTAATAATGACCGTGGGTAAAGAAGGACGAACACGGATATTTAACCCTTGTGAGCCCCAATCGCCTAGGACATTGTGCTGATCCATTTATCTTAGCTTCACAAGCAAAGCAAGTTTTTTACAAGGTCAATCTTGTCAATTGCAATTGGTCGGTTGTTATTGAAGGTAAGAAACAAATCCTTGGCATTAGGGATGTTGTTAATGAAGATGAATACGATGAATATTTTGTGAGACCCCATCATCCACATGGAATATCCCTAAATTAGTTGTTGATGATGTTGATGATATTCTTAGACGTAATAACCATGATGAAGGATTCTATATAGCTAGGGAGTCTAAATAATAAAGAAGATCCAAGAACATTGATTCAACATGTAAAATTGCAAATCCAACAAAAGGTACTAATAAAAAATGGAAGAATTAGTAAGGTAAAACGTCTTTAATGATACATTGTTATAAAATACAGACTATATCTTACTTACTAAGGTAGATATAAGGAAAAGAAAGCATATCACTTAAGTTATCTATTTTTACATTGCTTATAGTTATACATTTTAACATTGCATATAGTTTTAAATCCTTTTACATTTTTCTATTCATATTGATTCTACTTGTTTATAAGATAAATTCTTATTGATTTTACTTAATTTCATAAGTTCATAGAATTAGAAGAGAGAGGGGCGAAGCAATTTTCTATTGTTGATACCCAGCAGACGAAGAAGAAAAGCATGGGGATAGGTCCCTTGAAAGGAATTAAGTCCATCCTCGATGTCCAAAGAGTTTTGGAGTGGGACGCACTTGATACTACAAGGACTACAAGAACCATTTATAGAAGATCATTCGTTCCAAGGTGTCCATAGCAATAAAGGATTGGAGCTCAGTCCCGAAAGGTGTGAAGGATACGCTCTGGGAAGACGCCAAGGTAAAATTTGGTTGACCATTTTATTTTCCTATAATCATAGAGATTTGGTTAACCTTATATATTTAATTGTGTTTTAATATATTTGTGTTCTTTTTTGCTTGTAAATCATTCATAAAGAGTTCTAGATCAAGGAGGATCCACGAAAGAAGAAAGTGGCACTAGTAAGGAATAACCTTTTGCGACGCTAATTTTTGGCCTATGGTGGCGCTTTTTAGCGCCGCTACCCTTTACCGACACTCTCAAAAGCGCTGGCTTTTCCTATGCCTCTAACCCCTATTACGACGCTTTCAAAAAGCATCGGTATAGTACACCAAAAGCATAGTAAGGTTAACAGAGGCGCTTTTGAGTGCATATTGGAGCACTTCAATAGCATCGCAAACTCAATAGCATCGAGTGCCTATTGGGGCACTTCAATAGCATCACAAATTTTAATTAAAAACTTCGTAAGAGTTTTTAAGTTTTATTGAATGCCATACAAATATGCCCTTTTAGTAACTAATTTTTCTTATATTATACCTATAATTTTTTCACAATAACTTATAAAAACTCAAGAACCATAAGTCATTAATAAGAACAATGAATTATAAAAATAAATTTTCATTAATGATAATAAAATAAGAATGACAATAAGATCTCAAAATACAAAATGATGTCCTAATGACTACTCAAAACATTCTAAATAATTAAAAGTACTTATAATTTTAAAAGTGAAGAAAACTAAATATTTAATTATGAAATGGCTCAGTAATTAACATATAATCTATATAAAAATAGAGAATATCTTCATTTATCATTTAAAGTTCGCCTTCTAGTTTCATACATGCTTCAAAATATAATCTGCATATAAAAGAGAGCAAAATAAACACGAAATCTAAAAAGCAAAAGAAAATTTGTAGTTAAAATTTCATCAAACATGAATATTTCTTGATGTATCTACTCTAAAGTCACAAAGCTTTAGACTAGGTAGATAAGGCTAATATTTCCTATACAACACAACACCTAACTAGTATAAAGCTATTGGTGAAGCAAAACAATGCTAAGAATGCATCCATTATCTCAATTTTCCATTATATCATACTTTCAGCTATAATAATCTAAATAATCAACTCTTGTACTCCCAAAATATAAATAATTAAGGATGGCCCAATGAGAGAAATCATCTTACCTTAAAGGCTTAAATGAAAATTCCATAGCTAATCTGTTGATTGATTCAAAGGAGAATCATGGGCTGAAGCATTATGAGCCTATGCCAAACAGGGGGATATTAGCATTATATCAACACATTCTTAGTACTAAATCAAAATAGTAATCCAAAACAAAAATCGATAATGAAAACTACATTATCGGTATGAGGGATATCTTCTTATTGTTATTCTTCTTCTGAACTTGAATCATCACTATTAGAGTCACTTAAGTCAGAATTTCAGAATCATCAAAGTCTGAACCAAAATGATCATAAACTTCCTCTTCAACTTCAATATGGTTTTTCCTTGATTTTTGACACGCTTCCTTAATCTTTAAGTCAAACCCTTTAGTTTGCGTAAATAATACAACACTGATGTTTCATCTTTAGTGGACATGCTTAGGCCTTTATAATATGAGGGAACAGGAGCATCTGCTATATCTAATGGCTTTACACCTAATAGTCCTGAATCGCAAACACGACCATGTTCATCTTCACCCAATACCTTTGAAACAGGATCATTGTCTAAATTTACTTCTTAGTCACCTTGTTCAGCAACAAGGCTCTTAATATGATTCTCTAAAGATTAAAACATAAAAACAGTGAATGTAGCAAAATCTGAATTGCATATTAACTCACAAATTAATTTTAATGTAAAAATCTATAAAACACACCATAATATCTACTTCTTTTTTGTGTTGATGACATTCTAAATAAAGCTCTGTTCTTGTTGGGCTTCTATTCAACATTTTTTTCTTAATAATACACCAAATTTTACGTTTAAATAGGGTAGAAAAGGAAAAGATTAAACATAAATTGAAAATGACAAGTTATAAAAACCTACAAGTTCTTCATGAACGCATGCATGACTTTTAGTGCCAGTTGTAGAAATAGGCTTCACTTTAGCCTTTTCAAGTTATTATTTACCCTATTTGCTTCTTTTCTATGACAACACCACCAATAAACTCAAGATTCAAATTTGGATTGTTACAAATTCCACCACTATCAATTGAAATGGTATGTTCTCTAGCGTCTATATTTCTGATGGGACTATCTATATTTGTGTTTATGTTTTCTTGTGTTTTCTTTATTGCCTTTCGTACATTCCACTGCTTATAGGAACCAGCCCAACTGGTTCCTCTCATAGATCAAAAAGAAAGAAAAATAGGCCAAGGCTACTTAACACTCAATTCACCCCCCCTCTTGAGTTCTCTAAAACCTTCAATTGGTATCAGAGCCTAGGCTTCTCACAAGAGTAACATCTAGAGGAGTCAAGCATGAGTACTCAAGATGTAAATGCTATGGGCTATGACAATAAGACACTAAAGTTCAACGAAAATAACTATTCTTGGTGGAAGAATAGGATCAAGAATGTAATCATGAGAATTGATTATGAATGTTGGCTAGTTGTCAAGAATGGTCCCAACATCATCCTCAACACAGATGCCGAGGGAAACCTGGTTCCCAAGAAAGACAGTGATTTAGTATCTGCTGATTATAAAATGCTGGAGAAGAATGCCAAAGCAATGTCAATTCTACAACAGGCTATAGGTGAGAATGAAATAAATCGAATCTCAGGTTGTAGCAATGCAAAAGAGATTTGGGATACCCTCGAACTTGCTTTTGAGGGAACCAACGAGGTAAAAAGGTCCAAAATTGATTTAATTATGTCTAAGTATGAGCTGTTTACTATGAATAAAAATGAAAAGTTTAATGATTGTTTTCGTAGATTTATGACAATCATCAATGATCTTAGATCTCTTGGTAAGAACTTTTCTGATGAGGATCTTGTGAGAAAAGTTTTGCGCAGCTTGACAGATGCATGGACAGCCAAAGTAACAACAGTCTATGAAGCAAAAGATCTATCCACCTTGTCTCTAGAACAGCTGATTGGCTCCCACATGACTCATGAGATGTTGATTGACTCTAAGTCTGAGAAAGAACTAGCTAGAGGCATGGCTCTTAAGGGAACAGTAGAAGAGGAAGAAGATGAGATTGGCATGATTGCTAAAAGATTTGAGAGATCACTTCGCGACCAGAGGAAGAACTTCAAAGGTAAGAGTTTTAAGAAGTCTAACCTCTCTTCTGCAGGTTGCTTCAAGTGTGGTGATAAGGGACATCTTATTCGAGATTGTACTAGGTGGAAGGACAAACAGTCCCAATCCGAAGATAAACGAGCCTTCAAGAATACTATGATAGCATCCATGTAGGGTGAGTCTGATTCAGGGTCTGATGAGGATGAAGAATCACCTAACTCTAATGTTTGCTTGACCGCCTTTGCAAACATTAAGGGAAACAACACTAATCCAAGAACCAAAGGGGGAACTAGTACATTCAGAAAACGATTGATGGCAAAGAAGGATGTACTACATGAACACAAGGTAAACTTAGAATAGGTTAGAGAAGATATGCATGAATATGATATAGATAATATGATTGCTTGTATTGACTCTTTATTAGATGAATGCTATAAATTGGGTGAAACTTACATTACTAGCAAAAGAGAGCTTAAAGAAAAACGTGTTGAATGTGAAATTGCTATTGCTAGTTATGACTACCTAGAAGAAGTTTGCAATGATCTGAAAAATCAAGTGGAAGAGCTAGAAGTTGAATTGTACAAGTATAAAGTGGAACTGGAAAAGGCAAGATCTTCTAAACTTGAATATCCTAGTGATGGTGAAGAAGATCTGACCTCCTGGTTCCCTAGAGACTTATCAACCACTAGTAAATCTCTTGATCTTTCAGCAACTAGGGGTAAAGCAAATTCCTGTAGCAGAACTTCTTTGTTGAAAGCCTTTGAGATATTGGCTCGCAACTTGGAAGATTCTCACAAGGAAATTAATTCACTTAAAGCTGCTCAGTTCACTGTCTCCCCTTCGGCTACCAGCGTAGAAATTAGGGATGTAATAAATAAATATGAAAATACTATTTGTGAATTGCATGCTGAAATCTATCAATTGAAAAAGGGCAAGCAGCCAGTAGTTGTTGACATGACTATTGACTCTATGGTTTCAAAGCTTAATTTACAACTTGAAGTCTTAAAAAGTAATTTTGATTTTCTAAAAGAGAAAAATGAGTTGTTGACTAAGACTCTTGAAACCAAAGAAAAGGAACTTCATGATAGTCATAGACATGTTGAAAAATTATTGACTGCACAGGAAACTTTGAATTTTTTAACCTCATCGAAAGGTAACAAAGGGAAGGTAGGTCTTGGATATACCAAACAGAGAACCAGGACTAACTGGTCCCCCAGAGAAACCACTTGGATTAAAGAATTCAAAAGAGGTAAGTATGTTATGACTAAAGAGATGGTTGTTTGCTATCATTGTGGTATGAATGGACATAAGATTCATGAATGTCCAGCTAGGAGGAACAGTGTGAATAAGAACAATAAACATATGGAGTTATTCTGGAGAAGATAAGATCAACAAGAGCTTATTGTTGTTGAAAAGGAACCCAAGGATATTTGATGGTGGAAGTGTCACCTTTGGAGATAACAGTAAGGGAACCATCACTGGTTTAGGTTAAGTAGGTAAGACACTTTCAAATGCAATTGATGATGTGTATTATGTTGAAGGCTTACAACATAATATTTTGTGTATTTCTCAATTATGTGACAAAGGTAATAAAGTTGAGTTCCAAGCCAATCTTTGTCACATAATTAACTCTCTAACAGGCGAGCTTGTGTATGAGGGAATCAGGAAACATGATGTTTACATTACCTTTCTAGATAAAATTCCTCAAGACAAGTCTGTTTGTTTGAGAGCTGTGTCTAACAATAATCAATGGATTTGGCATAAGAGATTTGGACATGCTAGCTTGACACTCTTGAATAAACTAAAATCTCGTGACTTGGTGGTAGGACTCCCTAACATCAAGTACGAGGTAGATAAAGTTTGTTCAGAATGTGTCAAAGGGAAACAGGTCAAGATATCTTTTAAGCCTAAAACAGTTTTGAGTACCAGCAGACCCTTCGAACTTATACACATTGATTTATGTGGCCCCATGAGAGTACAAAGTCGAAGAGGTCATAGATATATCTATGTTATGGTTGATGATTATTCTAGGTACACTTGGGTGATAATGCTACATTCAAAAGATGAAACATTTGACGAGTGGGTAGCATTGGTGAAGAAGGTTGAGAACCAGCTTTCTCACAAGCTGGTCTCGGTAAGATCAGACCATGGTACTGAATTTGATAATGCTAACTTTGTTGATTATTGCAGGGAACAAGGAATTAATCACAACTTCTTAGCCCCCAGAACACCACAACCAAATGGTGTTGTTGAAAGAAAAAATAGAACTCTTGAGGAAATGATGAGGACGATGCTCATTGAGAGTGGTCTCCCCAAGAGTTTCTGGGGTGAAGCTGTTGACACTGCTTGCTATATACTGAATAGAGGTCTCATTAGACCAAAGTTAAACAAAACACCCGATGAACTCCTTAAAGGTCGAAAGCCTAATATTGCATACTTTCGTGTCTTTGGATGCAAATGCTATGTACACAACAATGGGAAGAACCAGCTAGATAAATTTAATCCTAGGAGTGATGAAGGAATCTTTCTTGGATATTCTGCTTAAAGCAAAGCATATAGAGTCTTTAATAAGAGGACTTTGAGTATTGAGGAGAGTGTCCATGTCATTTTTGATGAATTTAACATGTCTTCTGAGATTGCGCAGGTACAACCTAATGAAATGATTGGACTGATGGAGTTTACGGGGAACCATGACACTAGTTCTGTAAGTGCAGTACAAGCAGTTCTAGGCTCTCCTAATGCTTCACCAGATGATGATGGTGAAAAGCCTAGAGAAGAAAATGAGAACAACGAGAATTCAGAAGGAGAACCAAGACCTAATGGCTTCCCAAGTGACAGACAGATGGATGTAAAGACTGCCTTCCTAAATGGCTACTTGAAGGAAAAGGTATATGTAGAGCAGCCACCTTGTTTTGAGGACAAGCTATTCCCCCATCATGTATATAAGCTGGACAAAGCGTTATATGGATTGAAACAAGCTCCAAGATCTTGGTATGAATGGTTGTCTACATTTTTGATGGAGAATGAATATAAGAGAGGAACAGTGGATAAGACATTGTTCATCAAAACCAAAGGGAACCACTTGATTATAGTACAAATTTATGTTGATGATATTTTATTTGGTGCTACTAATCAGGTACTATGTAATGAGTTTGCTAATCTTATATAGATTGAGTTTGAGATGAGTATGATGGGACAATTAGGATTCTTCCTAGGATTGCAGATTAAGCAAATGGAAAATGGAATCATGATTCATCAGCAAAAGTACTTGAAAGAGTTGCTAAAGAAATTTGGCATGGAGAACAGCAAGGCTTATGATACACCTGTTCCCACATCTACTAAATTAGATTCTGATCTAAAGGGAAAAGATGTTGAAGCCTCACTATATAGAGGGATGATTGGCTCCTTCCTTTATCTAACAGCAAGTAGGCCTAACATTGTGTTCTCTGTTGGATTATGTGCCAGGTTTCAAAGCAATCCAAAAGAGTCTCATTTGAAGGCTGTTAGAAGGATACTTAGATATCTTGTGGGAACAACAGATCTGTGCTTGTGGTACCCCAAAGGTATTTCAATTGATCTTATTGGGTACACGGATGCAGATTATGCTGGCTTTCTTGTTGATAGGAAGAGCACTTCAGGTATGGCACACTTTCTTGGCTCTTGCCTAATTTCTTGGGGTTCTAAAACGCAAAATTCAGTGGCTTTATTCACAGCAGAGTCAGAGTATATTGTTGTAGCTTCATGATGTTCCCAGTTACTGTGGATAAGGAACCAGTTGAAGGATTTTGGTGTTGTTTATGATAGTGTTCCTATCTATTGTGACAACACTAGTGCTATTAATATTTCAAAGAATCCTGTCCAACATTCCAAAACCAAACACA
Source organism: Dysphania ambrosioides (assembly GCA_026401315.1). Lineage (NCBI taxonomy): Eukaryota > Viridiplantae > Streptophyta > Magnoliopsida > Caryophyllales > Amaranthaceae > Dysphania > Dysphania ambrosioides. The sequence continues at coordinate 16,587,190 of CM048664.1, read as the reverse complement.
TTGAGATAAGACATCACTTCTTAAGAGACAATGTGGAGAAAGGTTTGGTGGAGTTGTTGTTTTGTAAAAGTGAAGATCAGATCACTGATATCTTCACAAAACCTTTGTGTCGAGAGTCTTTTTGTAAGTTAAGAGTCTTATTAGGTCTAGTTAGATTTTAGGTCTTTGGCTTCAATTACTTCCTTCAATGATTGGCTAGAATGGTATTCTTTTGTATAGTATGTGTATATACCTATGTCGAAATCCTTCAAGTTTTGTATAAATGGTTCAAGATCCCAAAAGGGTTGAGAATTATTGGTGCAAGAAACAGGTAAAATCAGGCTAAGTTACCAAAAACAGGGTGACGTGGTTCTGTATAGGTACCAGCAAAGGGAAACAGCAGATTAGCTCAGATATGTCATCCGATTAATATTTTTATATTTTTTTGGAAGATTACTATAAGATCTTTTCCTTTTGGAAGGAAATAATCTTACTTCAGTTATTTGACTTATTGATCAAGGCAATATATCACATGCCTAATTTTTCGGTCGGTTGAGATATTCAAAGTAAAAAATCATTGCCAAAATTGATTTCAATTTTTAAATATTGTGTCGTTGCTCTTCTTGGCTTAACCGACTTGTTTTTTTTCCTCTCTTCTCTCCTCTTTCTGTGCTATAAATATATGATCTCTAACCCTTTGTGCAGCTCACAACTCTCTTCATCATTCGAAATTCTCTCTCTTTCTTGTGCTCTATTCAGAATTCTCTGCTCACAACGATTACTGTTCATCAGCGTCCTCTTCACTCTCTGATCTACAATTGCATAATCACCATGGGTAGAAAATCAACTGCATCTTTAGCCAAAAAAAGGCAAGGGAAGGGGACATGCAGGTGATTACTCACAATCTCAGGGAAACACTAATGTGACTCCTTACTCTCCCCACCTCGATCAAAATCCAACCAAACCACCACCCAATTTCACTTCCACAACTTCATCACCCACAAAATTACCAACCACCATCCTCGATCCACCACAAGAATCTACCTCACCACCAAAATCAACCCAACCAAAATCATAATAAACCGTGCTTGTTACCGATCCTTCAGAAGCTAGTGGTTCCATCATCAAGGAACCAACTCAGTCTCAGGGGGAACATCACCATGAAGAACGAAGAACCCTAAGCCAGGAGTTTGAAGACGTCAGTCAGAGTGTAGGAGATGATGAAGTAGAAATAACTGGTCACAAGGAGGGAACACTCCCTGAAGAAGTCCTGATACGTGGTAGGGTAACTCGGTCTTCAGTGAAGAAGACTTTTGAGGAAGTTCCGGAGGAACAATCCACTGGTTCTGTTCAGGGAACCAAGAGGAAACAGGTACCAGCAAGAACCCCTCGCACTACAAAAGGTACATCTGTAGAATCTCTAACTACTGGTTCTACTGACTTAAATGCTTGATTGTTTCTTTCTGGTTGTCGGGTTGAGAAGGGATATTTTGATGTGCCTTCTCTGTCTGAGTTTAAAAGTTTGATTGAGTATCAAGGATGGATGCCATTATTTGATTGTAGTGCTGCTAATGTGTCTGGAGTTAGAAACTTTTATGTGAATTTGAAATAGTTGCCTAATATGTCTGTTGGTTCTCGTGTGAATGATGTGGATGTGAGCTTGTCTGTTGCCACTTTGTCTAGCATGTTAAGGGTGCCCAAGGATGGAGTTGATAAGTATTATAGTTATTGGTGGCCTGTGTTGGTAGGGGTCACTCCTGATGAGATTTATGAGCATTTGTTTGGAGGAAAGATGTCCAAGAAACCAGGTGTCTTTAAATCTGCTAATCTAAAGGAACCATTAATGCTGGTTCTGCATTCGTTGTGCAACAAGGTCTTGATCCCACGGGCTCAAGGAAGGGGAACAGTATGCATCATGGAGATGGTTCTGATGTATCTCATGATGAAGAGAATTAAGATTAATCTCCCCTCCTTGATGCTTGATCACATTATGAATTGTTATGGTACATCTCACCATTCTCTGCCTTATGGTTCTATCATTACTCAATTTCTTATGAATAACAATGTTACTATGAGTGGGTCCACCGTGCCTGTCACGGTGTTCACAAAAGCCATCCTAAAGCTAAAGGGTCTTGACATAAGTGGTGATAAGTTAAATTTTAAGATTGAGGAACCAGCAGAGGAGATGAAACCCCCATCAAAGAAGAAGAAGAAGGTAGAGGAACCAGCAGGTCAGGAAATGATTCTGAAACGGTTGGAGAATCAGGAGGATATGCTGAGAAAGATAATAAGTTTGGTTCAAGGCTTGTCAACTTCTTTCAGGATGGAGCAGATGGAAAAAATGTTAGCTGACACTCAACCTCAGATGGCTCCGGGTATAGGTTCTGTTACTCCACAGACTCAGGCGGAGGAAGAAGAGCCTGGTGAAGAAGATGAGGAGGATGAAGAGGAACCAGTTGTTGATGCAGACGATGATACTAAGTACGAGGAGGAGGAACAGGAAGAGAATGATAATGAGGAGTGATGCTGGTTTCCGCTCTTGTTTCCCCTCCCCCTTATTTCTATTCTAAAATAACTGATTCTGTTGGTCTATATATTTCTCACCCAATCCATGAACTTTCCTTTTGATATGGATTTGGGTTCCTTTTGTTGAACTTTGTTGGCTTGTATAGACCATTAATTCTGCTATGGTATGAACTATTTGACTAATCTCTTCTTGCAGCATACTACTTGAATGGTGGTTGATGCCACTGTATGGATGAGCACATTTAACAATTTGTGCACTTTACTTCTACTTAAGAGTACTTTTTAATGATGCCAAAAGGGGGAAGTAGTTTACAAAAGCCTAAGATAGTTTAGATTGTGTCAAGTAGTTCAGTTTGATAATTTAGGGGAGTCAGTTTGATAGTTAGTCTTTGGAACCAATTAGCTTCACTAACTTGTTCATTTGAGTCTTGAGTCTGTTGGTTGTACTCAAACTTATTTGGGTACTTAATTAGAGTTCTTCTCTGTTTTTAAACTTGATTGGTTGCAGGAACTTTAAATAGTTTGTCATCATAAAAAAGGGGGAATTTGTTGAGTCCCTTAGGTTTTGAGTGATGACAAACGATTACAGGAAACAAGTGACAATAAGCATTGCAAATAGTTGGCTGGAAACCAGCTGGAATTGAACACTGTTTTCCTAGACAAGTTATTACTTATTTATGTTATTCATTTAACTAACTTGTCTATATGTAGGAAATGGTTGGATGTAAATTGTTCCATGTACTGGTGGGAAACCAGTAGGAACTGTTTCCTGGACTGCTATGTTGAAAAGCAGTCATAGACTCTTTATTGTACATTAACTATGTTACATGTGCAGTAGTTAAGTTGATTCCAAGACTTGGAGCATGGAGGCCTTTTGAAGACATTTGAAGAAAGATACATTGCTCATAATAAAAGTATACAAGGAAGATTCAAGTCTTGAAGATTACATGAAGAAAAGAAGATTTGTACTTTAATGCTTAAATCATGTAATGTGCTCCGTAGTATGACTTGCATGTTTGGGTAAAATAAAGGATTATAAGTGTATTGAGTCATCTTATGAATTCTAGTACAAAGCTAGAACAGAATTCATAACATACTCAATTCAGGGAACCAGGTTGAGGAACCAGGTTCACTGTACGGAATATCCGAGCTACATGTTTTGAGAAAAATAAAAGATTTTGTAAAAATACTTTTTCAAAGAATTATTTTAAGAATATCCTAAGCAACTGGAGATTAGATGAGAATATTATGGTTACCTAAAAACTAGGAGTATCTATCTTATTTGATTCTATCTTTATGAGTAAATCAAATAAGATAAATACTTTCCTAAAATCACGTTGTTGCTTGTTCATCAAGATTACGTGATTTAAGGAAACTAGGGTTTTTGTATCCAAGTATATAAACTCATCTAGTCTCTCATATTCAAACAAGTCTCTTTGGAATTAAAAAGGAGTATATTTAAGAGTCATATACACTTAAGCACAAAAGCCTATTCATCGAGTCATATACAAGAGCACTCTTAGAGCTTAAACTTTTTCTCTTAATTAGCTTTTAGAAGTGAGATTAAAAGAGAACATTTGATTTTGTCAAAGCCTTCAACAGAGGGGTTGAAAGGCTGGGTCAGTATTTGTGAGTTCAAACACAAGGGGCTTACTAGTGTAAGTCGAGTGCACATTCAGAGTAGAGTGTGGGGTATACTGGTTCCTGGAGTAGGGAAATAGTAGAGCGTCTGTGTTCTTTATTTTTCGGAGTAGATTAATAGAAGAGCATAGGGTAGGAGGACGTAGGCCATAGTTGGCTGAACCTCGTTAAATCTTGTATTTTCTTTATTGCCTTTCGTACATTCCGCTGCTTACAGGAACCAGCCCAACTGGTTCCTCTCATAGATCGAAAAGAAAGAAAAATAGGCCAAGGCTACTTAACACTCAATTCACCCCCCCCCCCCTCTTGAGTGCTCTAAAACCTTCAATATATATATATATATATATATATATATATATATATATATATATATATATATATATATATATATATATATATATATATATGTACCTAAACAATGACCCACAAACACTCGCTCTATGGTTTAAGTTACTAAATTCTCCTAGTGATTTTTGTTCTATGCTTTATAAGTCACTATAAATTCTACAAAAAATTTGGAAGAGTTTCCTTTGTAAATCCAACATTTCCCAATTTTGAAAATAGATTTTCAAACCTCTTTATATGAATTTATATACAACCATAAACAACACACAATGCCATTTTACATCTAGCTTATCTAAGAATTGATTCAAAGGAATCCAAAAATCTATAATGCATAATGTAAGGAATACTTTACTAGCAAATTCTAGAGACTTTGAAACATGAATAGAAAGCAAACTTAAGAGTTTCAAACCTAATACATTACTTGATTCATATAAATTGCCTAATTCAATTCCAAATATAATACATATCGATTCATAGACTAACATAATCTAATTCATACTAAGACACATACTAATTCAAAACCATACTAATTCATATACATATTTTGAAGTTTCGAACTACTTAACATATTTACATTCAAATTTAACAACACCAATCAAATACCCATGAATGAAATGGAATAAACAACTAAAAAAAAAATAAGAAAATCATACCGAAAATGCAGTGGAGAATACGACCAATGAGAGGAATTGAGGCAAAACGATCTTCTTATATGTATAAAACCCTATACATAAAACCCTCGAATCTTCTTATACATATATAGCAAAATTAATAGCAAGTATCCTTAGCAACCCCCAAAACCCACGAACCTTATGCACTAATGAATCAAAACATAAAACCCATAAAATAGCAAGAATCAAAATATATAAAAAAACTCAAAGAACAAAATGGGATACTCACCTTGAAGAAATGAATGACATTGTGGGATGAGACGGTGAGGAGGAGACAACAGTAGTGCTTGGGCATGGCGTTGGGGTGTTCTCGACAGTGAGGGGTAGGGCACAAATGAAGGAGAAGGTGGGTAAGTGGGTTAGAATGGGGCGCCGATAAAGGGAAGATTTAGGAATGTGAGTAGCGGTGAGGGCTAAGGTGTAACTGAAAGAATACAAATTAAAGGTTGAAGAAATGCGGGGATTAAGTGTGCTGGTGTTTATTTAGCTAGGGTATGATTAGTATGCAACATGTCCTTATAATTACGCCACATATTAATCTAGTTTATTAATAAAATGCGGCGGGTCCTAACTAATACGTCGCATATTAATTGGGCCGTAATTAAAAAGCAACAGTTTAAAGGCTAACACGTCGCATATTATATATTTCTGTTATTAAAATGCGGATTTTTTGGTTTTACGTTGCATATTATTAGCCGCAAATCATTATTATTTTTCTAGAACATCTTAGATATAATTTTATACATCACATTGCATAAGCTAATTGGTCTATATTCGGTGATCTTGCAGGGTTCATGACATTTCGGAATTAGAACAATACAAGTTTTACTAATTGCCGAGATTTCCATATGACCATTCCTCCAACTAACTATCAATCTAACAATATCGTCCCCAATCACATGTCAAAAATTTTGATAAAAGAGAGCGTACATACTGTCAATCCCAGGAGCTTTGTTGGGGTGCATGTCACTAAAAGCGGCTTGAATCTCCGCTGCTATGGGTTCCTTGCATGAACACTCATTCATTTCCTTCTAAATAAACTCCTCGATGCCTCCTAATGCTTTATTAGCATTACTCGCCCTTATGGCTTGAAAAGATGAGAATATTTTCAATTCCATTTACATCTAATACCCACTGGTCTTCGTCATTCTCAAGCCCTTTTATGGTGTTCCTCTTACGTCTAGCACTCGCTTTGTGGTTAAAATAAGACGTAATTTTTTATCTCCATCGCATATCTCATTTGTTTTGGCCTTGGCAAACCAATACGATTCCTCTAAAAAATATAGCTTGTCAAGCTCCTCCGCACTTAACCTAGAATGCTCCAAACTCGCTCCATCCATTACACCTCTTTGCATATCCTTCAGCTTCATCTCCTCCTGTCTAATTATTTTCTTAACATTGCCAAACGTGACCTCAGCCCATTGTCTAAGAGACTCCGCACACAATGCCAACTTCATATATGTCGTATCTCCCGATCTTTTTCCCCAAGCCTCCTTGATCACCCCTTCACACTCTGGATTTGAAAGCCATATGCCTCAAACCGAAACACTCTCTTCATGCGCCTATTAGTGACTCTATCCCCTATTTCGAGCATAATGGAGGCATGATCCGATCTTTTAGAGAATATTAGTAAATGTGTAAATACATAGCTTGAGAATAAAAGACACCACCTATCACATGCAATAAATATTTCTAAATTCTCCTTGATCAATGTCTTCTCTGAAAGACCCATTTTCCATGTGAATTTGCTATGCTTATACCCGATATCTCTCATCCCCATACCATCCATAGGCAGATGAAAGTCATCTGTAGTACATTCCCTTCTTGGAACCTCTCCCTCCTCTTAGTTTTGCTTAAAACTTTATTAAAGTCTCCAAAGAAAATCATCGGACATTGAGAGTTACTCTTAAGACTCTGTAGTAGTTGCTATGTTTTGTATTTATTTTCCATCTTTGGCCATCCATAAATGCCAATAGCTCTCTATAATGGATTATTCTGGTCATCGAGTATATCAACTGCAATATGATTCAATGAAAAAGAAATTGTTTGTACAAAGACATCTCTCCACCATAGCCTAATACCTCTAGCAAGCCCCATACTACTTACTCCTATACCCTCCGTAAAACAACATTTTCTACAAACACCTTCTAAAAAACCCACATCTATTTTGGTTTCCATAAGAAATCCCAAATTTGGCAAATCCCTCCAACATTTGTCGTAGAGGAAATTGACTATTCGAGAGTTGCCAATCCCTCGATAGTTCCAACTTAGGATTTTCATGATTGTTTGCGGGGTGGCATATAATCCACCTTCGCTACATCCAAAATAAACCTGTCTCCAAAAAAATTATGGTCAAGTCAACTCCTCTTTGCACCTATTATCATCACTTCACTAAGCCCCCCATCCACTTCCTTATCGTCCGCTATTTTCCTTTTTTCACATCTCACTTTTGCCAGTCCTGTAATCTTCTAAGTACTCTCCCCCCCCCCCCCCCCCTTTCTTTAACACGGTAGGTGTCTTCTTTCTACCCCCTACACATGACCTGGTTCCACTCAACACCTTTTTTGGACCCTCTCCTTCCTTACGTAAGGTAGTATCTAGCTCTACATTAGCATAAGCAAACTCCTTGACAATTAGAGTAGCCTCTTACCTTCAATGTAATGCAGACCCCACCATTTTACTCTCTGATGTGCTCATTTTAGAGCACGTTTATTACCTCGTTTTAGTGTCAAGTCTCGCAGTTTTGTATTGGTTTTATGCATATTATGCTTGATTTTACCTTTATCTTGTTTTCGAGTTGTCTTAAGTCCATTTCAGGTACTTTTGATGATTTTAAGGTGAAATGCAATGCATTCGAGCCTTTGACACGCGTATCATAGCTTGGGCAAATGTTTCAAGTCACTCATGAAGATTCCATGGAGTGCAGAATAGGAAAGAAGTGAAAAGAGGAATGCAGGGTCTCAGATTCGACCGAATCTAAGACACATTCGACCGAATGGTTGCAGATTCGACCGAATGGTTGCAGATTCGACCGAATCTATGACACATTTGGTCGAATGGATGACAGACCTAAGAGCATTTGACCCTTGGTCACTGGGAATGCCGAATGGAACTCATTCGGGCGAATGAGCTTCCATTCGGCCGAATTAGACTCCACATTCGGGCGAATGGTGGACAGGGATCGATTCCTCGAAGCCTCTCGAATGGGTGAATGGAAGACCATTCAGGTGAATGGGATTGTATTCGGCCGAATGAGACTTATATTCTGGCGAATGACAGTGTTTTCCTCCGGATCAACTACTTCTTTTTAGGGCCGGCTCATATGCATTTTAGGGTTTTTGTAGGCTTTTCTTGTTTTGTTATAAATACCCCTTCCTTTGATGAGAGGAGGGAGAGCTAGGTTATATACTTTTATGCACTTTTAGATTTCTTTAGCCTCCAAATTCTTTTAGTTTTAGCTTTCTCTTTTTAGTTTCCTCAACGCTTTGTAGTTTGAATTCTATTTGTGGATATCAAATTCAAGCTTTTATGAGTTTAATCTCTTCCTTTGCTCTTAATTAATTTCTTTACTTCATTGCATGTCTAGTTTATATTTGTCGGTTATTAGCACAATTTCTGATTTTGTTTTCATTCTCGTGATTTCATTCCATGTTCGTTTCTTATGCATCGTTGAATATCTTTATGTTTTTAAGCATGAATATGTGTGTGTAATTCCTTTAGGGGTTTTGATTGGTGAAACCCTAGGAAAGCTATGATCTTTATTGCTTAAGGTTGTAGAAACGATGATGATAAATAGTTTTGAAATCCGATGCGAATCTTGTCTTGCCACTCCTCTGGAGACATAGGGCAATTATAGGTCGTTCGTTGTGATTTATGGAATCACCAACTTCCTCTCGTATTCTTGGATGTCCATGCTAGTTATTATTAGATTTTCTCTAATCTATCATGTTTGGTTTTGAAAGCTTCATTCCTAGGGTGAATCCAATCTTGTCCTTGTTTTTCTCTACTTGCTTTATTTCATGATTTATTGTCATCTATCTTCTTCTTATTAGTTTTAATTGAATTTCCAAATCCAATTAGTCCGGTCGTGTTAAGAGTTAAAGTCTTGATACACCTTGTCTTTGTGGTTCGACCCCCTACTCCACTATGTTCGTATAGTTTGTTGGTTGGAATAAATATTGTTTGCATAACCTGTCTTTTAGTTAACGACCTAAAACACCGGTTATCACTCTCACCATTCCTACTATATCTATGTTTATTCTGTTCACTTACAACCCCTTTAATTCGATCTAAGTCCAACCTACTCTCTCACACATACTGCTCCCAGCCCTTCATAACCCTCTCATCTGTTTTTCTCCCATTAGCTCGTAATGGCTTCATCAAGCATCCCTCATTGTCCACCCCCCTACTCCCTTCGTTCCCTCTCTCTATAGACTCCCTACCTATATCATACCTCTCCTTCTCCCCATATTTCTTTGAAGTAAAAGAAAACTTCCTCGTAGCCATCATTTCCCACACTTCATCTTCTTCCTACTTTCTATCCTTCATAGGTGATACTTTTAGCCATACTTCCCATCCATGGTCATTGATTATCGTATCTTCTATGGAATTCAAGAAATCCCTTCCACTATGACCCATGATACCACAAGAAATACAAAAACAAGAAAGCCTTCGTATTTTAACCCAATCCTTACTATCGTACAATCCTTCGTCTTCATGCTAACGAACCTTCTCAACGGTATCTTCACATCTAAAATAACCTTCACCCTTCGAATCTTGCATATTGTAGCATCATCCTCCTCTATTTCAATCATATCACCCAACGCTTATCCAATTACTCTCATATGATAATTGGTTTGACATGTAAACAAAAGCTTCTCTAAGCAGACCTAGAATAGTGAATGGGTTAGTTTCACTTCAGATGGTTTCTCATCTCCGAAATTTGAATTGAGAAGCAAAAGTTTTTGTTCGAAACACCATGGGCGATCCTAAATAATGCGTTATTTATCACACCAATGAAAAAACTAAAATATGTACAAATTGGTTCCCAAACTTTGTATGATAACTCGGCCCTTGAACCCTCATGATTGGGTGATTGTGTGCTTGAATGCCTCTAAATTAACACCATAATCCATCAATAGTTTTCCTACGAGCATAAGTGAAACCCTATCATCGTGTTCTATGGACGCAATACTCATAATATCAAGAACCTCCAACTGTTCTGCACTCACTATCATATTGGCCCATCTTTCAACCAAATCGTCATTCATCATGTCTGCTAAACCACAAGATAAGGTAGATTTTCCTCTCTTGCAAGGAAGATTCAACCCTAATTTCGGGAGGCTGCCCTTTCTTTCGAGGGAGTTTGGGTAGGAATTGAAAGATGATAATTTTGTGTTCATATTTAAGCTTCTTAATCATTATTAATATTTCTCAAATGGAACATGTCAAAGTCTTAAATGCTATAGTTTTACCTTTTCTACTTTTATAAGACAACATTTATTACAATTGTTTTCTATTACATCAACACTACTATATACATTCAAATCTCCATTAAGCCTGCATAATATTCCTCCTAGTCTACCATGCTATAGTGGTTTTCTCATTAAATGTATCAAGCTACAATGGCCCTACAGCATACATTAGTCATGAATGAATTAAACTATAAGTGCATTGTTTTTTCATATTTTGTTGACTAATATAAAACTAAAGTGAAATTAGGGACATGGAGTACTTTAATGAGAGAAATATTAGCTCCTATTTTAATAATTCTAACATTTAGGAAATTTATTCTACTTCCATTTGGAATTGTGATATAGTGTTTAGTATCTTTTAGGCTTTTGTATGTGATGAAAAAATTATGATCTAAGCACATATGGTCTGTTATAATACTATCAAGTATTTAGTGCTTATTGATCAAAGAGAGAAAGAAAAAATTACCTGCTAAGGTGCTGGTTGCTCTTAGACCAAGAGAAGCTAAAAAGTATTGTTTTCTTTAGCATTGCATTGCTTGTTTAAAAGATCAACCGATTAGTTTTATTAGCTCTTTGATAGCATTGTTTGCAACTTATCATCATTATGCTCTTTATTAGCTGTTTCTAATTGTATCAAGGCAACATTTCTTTTTCCTCTTGTAAGCTTATAGTTAGGTGGATAACCTTGTAATTTCTAGCCCTCTGTGTCCAATCATCTTTAATTTATCATAATAAAAACCTAAATTTTTCTTGACTACATCAAAATTTCCACCTGTCTTACTATTGTTGTTGTTTACTAGCTTAGCCCTATGGTTTACTTCTCATCTTATTTGCAAAGAAAACATTACTTTCTTCTCCTTGAACTTTAATCTATCCTTTCTGATTTTCCTCTTAACAAAAGCAGTTTGCAAGCCTAATTTATGCTTGGTAATAGATGCATCATCAAGAAAGCACTCTTCACCATTGCATATTTATCATTTTATTTCATTAGAAATTACTACATACTTTTGATCTGCTGTCCTTTTGACATCTTTTGAGTCATGTTACAAGAACATCCTGAGCATAAATAGGCTAGAATCAAATATAAACCATCTATCAAATCCCAAATAAACTTTATTCAATTGTAGAACTCTAATATACTGTCCTTTTCTTCTAGAATCATGCTGTAAAGCTGATTATAAAGATTTTATAATTTAGTCCCTGAAAAGTGACCAAATCTTTCCTCAAAATTTAAACAAATTTCTCTAGCTATTGTGAAGTAGAGCACACTTTTGGCTATAGTAGGATGTAAAACCATGAAATCATCAAATTGTTGCCTTTTTCCTTATTCATAGGTTTATTGGCTATAGGTTCCATCAATGTTCCATCCATAAATGTCAACTTGTTTCTTATAGACAATGTAATTGTTACACTCCTTTTCAAGTTGTTAAACCCATTGCTATAGAAAATTTATAACACAACCTTAGATGTGATTAGCAAAACTCAGAAAATACACACTTTTTAGATCTAATGTAACATTAGTTTTGACAAGAATTTTTAGTAGGCATTTTGTATATAATTTTGCAAGAAAAAACAAGACATGATTTAAACTACTCTAATACTATGAAGAAGTGGACAAATTATATTTTGAAACAAAGAAAGTTAAGGATCAACTAGTAAGGGAAAGCTAGTAGAATGGAACCAGAATAGGAGAGTAGAGTAGAGGAGAGAATAAAAGAGAAGTGTAATTTCATTGTAAAATTATGTTGTAATTTGTAAGTGTAGGACCTTTTTGTAAATACTAAGGATCAAGATCCCAACTAAGTTTTGGGTGGACAATTTAATGAGTGATTGCCACTAGAGAGCCCGATTTTTTTACAACCCAACCTTCTTTTTACGGACCAATTGGGTCAAAGAGACATTAAAAGGGTCAAAGAGTCGCCACTAAACATTTATGGGCTATTTGGAAACCCTTGGGTTTGAATCCCAACATGACTCACATTAGTGGGCTTCAAACCATGAGAAGGTCTGGTAATGAGCAACTCATTTCAATCCACGAATGTGTGAAAACAAGTGGCAAAGAGATGGAGATTTTAATCCTAGGTAAAGCATGTAAAAATAAGGGATAATGGCACTCTACATTAAGTGGGTTAAGCAAGTTAAATTTAATGCACATCAATATAGTTTTTGGTGATCACTTTGTTTATAGTCCTTAAGATTAATGGGTACCTAGTCCAATTGTCCATTATTTATCTTTTTAGGCATGATTTGCAATCAATAGGTCTTGGTTAGTGCAAAAGTAAAGGTGATCAAGCCATATCAATACAATATAAGAATTACGTATATAAGATACAAAAATAACAAATAAACATCAAGAGACGAAGAAATAAAAGTGTTCAAGTTAGAAATAATGCAAAATGAGTATGATGCATGATGAGTTAGAGAGTTTTCCTTAATCAAATGAAGAAGTAAGTCTAGAGATACTTTTCCTCATAATGTACTCCAACTTAGAAATCAGTCTAATTCAAATGAATTTTATGATTTAGCCTTAGAACATCATTGGCACTGAATGTGCAAAACAAAAATCAAAGTATGGATTATGAAATCTAAAGTAAGAAATGAGCATTATGAGCAATCCTAAACATGTACTCAAGGATGATATATACTTAGGGTTTGCTCATGAAAATAAGGTCAAGTGACAAGTCTAGTAAGATTGGAGATGTCTATATCTTAGCATCATAGACTAAATGAAAAATAAAGAGACATAATGTAAATTGCAATAAGTAGATGTAAGGGAAAGGGATTGCAAATGTTAAGAGGGGATCAATCCAAGAGGATGATTCCTAAAGTGTGATGCTCAACAGTAGGAGTTGCTAAATGTTCTTCACATCATTGGAAAAAAGAGACATTAAATATAATTATAAGAGTTGATCATAAGAGACTATCAAGTATGATGAATCTTTGTTTGATCAAAGCTCATAAAAGTGCATAAAATGTCAAAAATAAGTGTTCATGTGAGAGGGGTCTACACCTTACACAATCATCATAAAAGAACTATATTAGGGCATTAAATGAGTATGGAATCATCAATGCAGAGTACTAGCTAAATAAGGGAGTAAAAATAGAAAAAACATTAAATATATTGAAAGATATAAAGGTCCTTAGTGTTTACTGTTGAGGATAATTCCTTTGTTTAAGTCTTAGTTGAGTGCTTGATGAAGGAGTAATGGTTGCTTATTGATCTAAGGCAAGAGGAATTCCTTGAATGCTAGTAATTGTGTTTGAAAGTGTTTGAGGGTATGTGAGGGTGTATTTTGACAGAGTAATGGTGCTCCAAAATTCATACCCTTTGGCCAGAAAAATGAAGGGATATTTATAGGCAAAAAAGTTAGTTTCCTAACCATTGGACGCCAAGTCTATGCGTCAAACACAAGTGTTATGCATCAAACATTGGGCATGGGCGTTGAGCACTCAAAAAAGGAATCTTTTGCTTATGTGCAAAAAAATTCAAAATGAGATAAGAGCGCTTTTAGGGTGGCACGCAAGGCTGGGCGTTTGATGTGGAGGCTAGGCGTTAGAGCTGAAATTTACAACTAATCAGATTCCATTTCAGTTCAGGCGTTAGAAGTTTATTGAGCGCTGAATTCTATGTTGATGCATTAGGCGCTAGATGTGCGTTGGACACCGCTAAGACACTGGTCTCTAGCATTGGACGCCTGTTCCTGATATAGATTCAGTTCATGCGCTTGACACCTTGCTTCAAGTGTCAAGAAAATATGCTCCTAGCTTTAGGTTTTATATGGTATTGAGGTTTTTTTGAGGGTTTTTTTATTGGTCTTTGGGTTGATTGTTTGAGCCAATTTGTGTTTAGGCTCGGGTTTATGATTCGGCTTTTTGGGGGTTCGTCTTTGAGGTGTTTTTGGGATAGCACGCATTAAACTTGACCCAAGTGAAATCCTACCTACAAGGGTTGGTTCTCATTGGACTGCTACATTGGGAGACACAATATCATGTCTACAAAATCCCTCACTTTGACCAAGTCTTGGGTAAAGATGGCAATTAAAGTGTGTCTAAGGATGGAGGAAGATCTAAGATGCTCTATAATCTCAAATCCTCCTTCTAACGCCAGTATTTGCAAAACAAATAAGGGTTAGTTCATAAATACATGTCCGTCGAGTGCCATTGGGTTAGTTCCGTTGAGGATGAAAACTCACGTTGGTTGGCTTGAATCCTAGAAGTCAGAGTCTCGAGCTATTTTCCTAGAGAGACTGATGCTAATTAGGAATCACAACTAAGATGGCGCAACTTATAGATTGTCTTGCTATACTAGTGGAGAGCTGTTACGAAGTAGTGCAGCTCATGAGTTGGCCTGATATGCCAATGGGAAAGCCGCTGTCAAGGTGGCACGGCTAAGAGATATGGCTTGCTGTGCTAGAGATGGGGAGCCGCTATTTGGGAGGCGTGGGTTAGAGACAAGGCTTAGTGTCCCAGAGATATGATCTGCTATGCAAAATAAAATCCACCACTGGGATAACGCGACATAACTTTGAGGAGGGACAAAGTTTGTTTCTCCTTATGCCCATACGATTTACTAAGGAGGCTTTAACATTTTGAGAGGGTGCTGCCCTGCTCTACTAAGGAATTTACATTCATATAGGTGCTTGAACTCAAGCTGATTCACAGCTTCAGAAGATCTAGCTCATAAACTGGTTGATGTGGCTAAAGAGATCATCAATTCTGAATGATTTACTACCTTTAGCCTTGTTGGGGATAGAAGAACTCCATTGGAGAATTTTTTAGCTAGCATTTCCGCCAGGCAATTAATCCTTGCTGAGGATGTCTATCCGCTAGGGATGTTAGTATGCTAGGGATTTTCATCCGCTGGGGAAGAGTTTCATTTAGTGGGGAAGCTTCGTGGGGGAAACGGATTTTAGTTGGTCTTGCTAGGGATAAAAACCCTTAGATGATCCACTAGGGATTTTTAGTTGGACTCTACGGTTGCCGAGACTTTCTCAACATATTATGGGGACGTCTCTCGAGCCTTGATCCAATTTTGCGTATTGTAGGGACGTCTCCTGAGTTTGGAACTGCTTTGCGTTTTATCAAGATGCCTCTGGGCCATTACATATTATAGGGACGCCTACCAAGTCTTATTATTTTTTAGGGGCACCTCCATAGTCTAAGCATATTTAAGGATGCCTTCTGAGCATTAGCTTTATTTTAGGGATGCCTCTTCGGCCTTAGCGTATTTTAGGGATGCCTCTCGAGATTTAGCAAAGTTTAGGGATGCCTCCTTGGCCTTTGAGACAGAGTTATTGAGTTATTAAAGCGTTTATGAGTCATTTGCAGTGTTGTGGCATCCCTCAACTTTTAGTTTTCAAAAGCCGAGCATCTAGAATGCTTTTTTGGGTCACAAGTGAATTTTATTCTTCCCTTCCCATGCTTGAAATTTTGTTAATCCTCCCACACGAATTTAGGAGCAAAATACCCCGACTTCTTAGGTTAATCATATAAATAATTGTAACATGGGGTGGTCCCCAGTCTGTGCTGAAGCAAGCGTGTAGGTGTCTTGCGCTAAGGACATGCGTTTGATGCTAGAGGGTTGGGTGTTTAATGTCGAGCCAGAGTTTGACACACGCTAGAGTGTGTTGAACACATGAGCTAGGGTTTCTTAAAATCCCCTTTTAGACTCAACGAACCTCGTTTCGGCAATTCCACTTCTCAAAAAGTGCTCCAAGTTCTTGCTTCCCCATGTTTGCTTCCAAGGATCTCATCTTTAAGGTTTTTAGCTTCACCCATATGCACAATTCAAGTAAGTTACTTGAATTTACCTTAATTTTAAGCATAATTTTTGGTTTTATAAATTCAACTGGGGTTTTTGATTTTATGGTGTTTTGTTGTAATTGTTGGGTGGAATTGGTTGGTATATGCATTTATAAGATGTGTAGGTTAGATTGACATAATGTGACAATTTTAAAAAATTTTGAACAAAATTTGATGGTGTTTGGTAGTGTGTACAAAAATTTAATGGATCTTGGTAATGTGAATGTTTTGGCTTGATTTTGTGGCTTAACTATGCTTAATCATTCTTAAGGATGATGATTTGTAAGTTTGGGAGTCATGAATTCCTATTTTGGTGAAGTGGGTCGGTTTTTAAGCCCTCGGTTTATTCATGCTAGTTTGGTAGTGATGGCTTGAATTTTTTGTGCCAATTTAGTTATTTGATGGCGCTAGGTTATGGATCTAGGCATTGAAATAGGTTTGGTGTGAGAAACCATTGAGTTTTGGTGTTTGTAGGGAAACTAGGTTTTCAACCATTTTGGACAACGTAGGCCTTATAGGGTTCCTATTAGGATTGGAGTTAGAATGTTAAGCTATCTCATGAGGATTGTAGCCAGGTTTGGGCCCAAAACCTAAGAATTTTGGTAATGTAGTGAAAATATGTTAATTTCATTTTCACTTTTAAATAGGTTTAGACTTTTGCTAGCATGGAAGTCTGTAAACCTCCTATTAAGTTGTGTCTCTATTTAAGAATGCATATGATATGCTTTTGTACTTTGATGAGCCCCATGTGTTATTGAGACTCGCTGCGATGGAATCTCTAAATTCCAGGGTCTGCTGTTTTCAGGGGAGTCTGTGAACTCAAGAGTGTATAGAATTTGAGGATTCTAGAGTCTATCTGAGTTTAAAGTGGAGTCTGTGAACTCTAGAGACTGTGGCATTTCAGTGGAATCTGAGAATTCCTGTAACTATTGTTTCTATACTGCTCTGGAAGTTGCAAAACCTCTTGCTATAATTCTTTTAAGGCTTGTAGCCTATGTATTTTTATTGATGTTTGTTGTTTTTGTTAGAATATTGCTGCATACTAAGAAACAAAGAGAAGCTAACTTGGAGAAGGCTGCGGGATTTGCAAGAAGAAGGTCCTAGGAAGAAAAGCGTGCCACTCTAGGGATGATAGATGAGTTGGCGAGAAAGAAGCTGGAAGATGGCGAATACTTCGATGAGGAGTGCTTCATGGTCCTCAAGATTTTGGCCCACTAGCCCGCTCCGCTTCAGGTGGTGGCGCCCGAGACTAGACCTTGTACTCTAGATCAGATGAATACGGTGGCCAACTTCACCTCAGGGGGACCTAGCAAGCAACCTATGAATTCTTGGAGAGTATAATCTTGGCGAGGGCCTCGCTTTGTAGAGTTTGTAGATAGGACTTAAGCTTGCTAGGTTGATTTGATTCAACTCAACCTATTCCTATCCAAAATGCTTGATCCTATGTTGTGCTTGGCCTCCTAATGATGTTGTCTACATCATTACCTGAAATGTAATTATGTAGCATTGTGCTATAGTATATTTATGACAATATGTAATGTAATATAATGTTGGACTCTTATTTATCCTTCCGTGTGTGCGTGCTTTGCTTTGCAACACGAATGATGCATGGGCCTATTATGCAACTTGCTAAATGTGATGTATACGATGCATGGCTTGCTAATTGCAATGAAATTTGTAAATATGAAGGGATAATTTTGCAAATATATTCCCTATTTATGGGTTACGGAGGGATACTAACTCTCTCCCAACAAAAAATGAAAATTTAGGGGGGAAGGCTTGCAAAATTTTGATTAATCTGGGCAATTGGGTTGATTGGTTTAGGATTCAATTTGAAAGATGCGTCGAGGTTAGCATGGGTCAAGAATTAATTAAGGAAAAAAATAAATTTACGAGTGACAATTGGGTCAATTTATAAATTAGGGTCGGGGTCGTATGGGACTAAAGATGAGGAAAAATTTGTTTGGGCTTCAATTTATGATTTTCCAGTTAGTTTAGGAATTTGGGTTTTTGGAAATGGGTCAAAAGAGAGTACAAGTGTGCTATGTGCTTAATGAAAATAGCAATTGACCATTAATGATGCATTAGGTAAGCTACCTTGTTCGAAGATGGGGACCAATAAAACATAGGAGCTCGGGAGTGACAACACATTAGAGGGTGTTCGGAACATAGGCTTAGCGTTCAACGCTTTGTTCTTGTGTCTAACGCTGAGTTGGCTTCTAGTGTTGGGTCTTGACGTTAAGCGCTGGAAGAAAGCGTTAAGCGGTTAGCTTGGCATTTGACGCCTTAACTCTCTGTCTTGTATGCAAGGTTTAGCTGAGAGTTTTGGCTATATTTACCTCTTGACGGGATTCTAAGGCCTTTTGCTACAAAATACAACCCTTTGCTTCATATTTTATCTTGTCTCTCTCTAGAAAAGAGTATGGCATAAAAATTTGAACTAGCTTTGAATGCTTGGATTAGTTCACTAACCAAGAGTGAGAAGCTTAAGGTAGACACCATGTGTCTTAGAGTGTTGTCAACTTTGAGTTTAGTGAAGGTCGATATAAATTTCTTAATGGCGTCTTGCAAGTATAGGGATCCCATTACTTTGAAATTCAAGAATGACGAAATAGTGCCTACGCCCGAGGAGATTAGGGCTATCATCGGTTGGCCTTTTAACGGGCCACCTTGCCTTCCACTCACTCAAGAGTATTACTATGTGGATTTTGAGATGTACTTAGGCCTCAAAGGTAAGTCCCTTGGTGATGTTGTTTTAGGGACTAGGGTAGACTTAGAGCGTATAGTTTCTCTTTTTTCTACACCTACTCGTGATCATGGAGCTAAAATCTTCCGCAAGAGGGCCTTGCACTTTTGTCTTTTTACCCGTTTCCTCTTTGCTAATAAGGGGAACGAGGAGGGATATACCTCCACAATTCAGATTGTGGAACAAAGTAAGAGTGGGAAGAATCCGATGCCACTTTGGGTTTTGGAGGATGCCTAACCCTTCTTCAAGTAAGTTTTGATTTATACTTGGTTTGATTTCTGCCTTTACAATGCCTTCAACATTGGGTTTTGCTTATTTGATTTTTCTTGATGGAGAGGCTTACCCTAATAATTCCGCCTTAGAATCTTACCACTTACAACAAAAAAGGATTTACTATGCGAAGAAAGCTCCTTGACCATGCTACCTTTGAGGCTTTGGAAGCCTACTTTACCAAGGGGGAGTTTATCAAAAGGTGGGTCTTCCCATGGTAAAGAGTCGGTACAATGACCATCATTGAGAAGGGATGTGTCATTAGATTCCCAAGTCTTTAAGTTTTGACTTTCTACACTCCGTCCGAGTCTTAAGACAATTCGGGCGGAAACAAGTGGTTCCAGACCGTGAGATGGAGAGGCCCAAAAACATACCTCTCAAGGAGGAACGGTTCAAACTTTAAGAATCATGTTGGAGGGAAAAATCAATGTGGTTTATTTTAGATACTCCTCAAACTACCATGCTCTCGGGGAGATATTTGGCTTGGATGTAGGAGAATAACGGGGAAGTCAAAGTTCATGCATCTTCCTCTAGACCTATTCAAGAACTAATGATGAAGCCTAATGATGTGCTCGTTTTAGAGCACGTTTACAACCCCATTGTAGTGTCAAGTCTCGTGGTTTTAGATTGATTTTATACACATTAGACTTGATTTTACCTTGATCTTATCTTCGAGTTGTTTTAAGGTCATTTCAGGTATTTTCGATGATTTCAAGGTGAAGTGCGATGTGTTCGAGACTTTGACACTCTTATCAAGAGATTAGATGCGCGTATCGTAGCTTGAGCATGCTTTCCAAGTCATTCTCGAAGATCCCACAATGTTCAGAAGCCATTAGACACTTCGAAGAAGTTATAAAGCATGATTCAGGCTCTGATTCGACCTAATCTGAGCACCATTCGGTCGAATGGATGATCAGAACACAAGCCTGTGCTTCAATTCCACTAGAAAGGGCAAATGGTATTGAATTCGGGCGAATGAACTATCATTTGACAGAATCGCTAAAGCATTCGGTCGAATGGGAGCCCAGACACACATTGCTTTGCTTCAACTTGCTATTTTGGCCGAATTAAACACCATTCGGCCGAATGGGCTGTCCATTCGGTCGAATGGTCTCCAGTTCCGCGGAGTTAATTTCTTCACAAGCCTTTCCTCGAGGGTTCTTTTAGGGATTTTACCCCCTTATGCTCTTAGGTTATAAATACCCCTTTTTCTGTGTAAATCCCTTTTGCCTACTTTGAGAGCTCTTGTGCCTCAACTTGGAACATCATTTATTGCTTTCCATTTCATTTATGCCCTAGTTTAGATTTAAAGCTTCTATTTCTCTCCTTTTCAAGTATTGTATTTTGGATTCAAGATTTCTTTCATTCAAGCATTCTCATTTATGTAAGTTCTTGTTAACTTTATTGCTCTATGTCATTTAGTGCTTCCACTTATTGCTTTTGTTTATTTCATTGGTCTTGTTATTATTCTTGATCCATTTATGGTTTTGTTAGAGTAGTTATTGGTTTTGATTTCTACATTATTTTCCCTTTCGTCCTCTTGGTCATTTACACTCAAGTTGTTTATGCTTTCAATCATGTTTTTGTTCATTACTTATGCCCTAGCTTTTACTAGTATGAGTAAGTAGTTTTCTTAGGGGTGTAATTAGTGAAACCCTAGGTTTATCTTGTTCTTCGTGAGTAGGGTTAGGGTTTAAGATTATTGATGATTGTTTGATTGATATTCGATGCGAATCTTGTCCTGCCACTCCTTAGAAGACATAGGGCGATTATAGGTTGTTCGTGTGATTTATATGGTCACAAACTTCCTCTCGTCATCTAGAGTGTCTGAATCGATTGTTGATTGATTTCCCTTGACCTAGCTTATCTTCTAGTTTTATTGCCTTCCCTAGGGTGAAACTAATCTATCCCCATTTGTCTTTCATTGCTAATTATCGTTTTTATTCTTGTTTTACTTATCATTAGTGTAGTTTAAACAATCCGCATTTATATAAACTCTCTACATCAAGCCTAGAACCTAGCATGCCTTATCCTTGAGGCTCGACCCCCGAATTACCATTACGCTAGTTGTAGTAGTATTAGGGTGATTACAAATATTGTTTGTGTAACTAGTCTTTTAGTAAACGACGCTAAAAGTTTGGTTATCAAAATGGCGTCGTTGCCGGGGACAAGGCGTTATGTTTAGATTATGTTCTTGATGTAATTCATTTTTGTCTTATTTCTGTTTATAGTCCTTTAATCTTGCTTGTCAGTGCTTATGCTTGGTTCCTAGAGTTGTTTGCATGTACTATAACACACGCAGATCAAATAAGCAGTTAGTACCATACGAACCAGAGATCCAACATATTGAATGGCAAGCTCCACCCCAAACTGCTTTACAACCAATCACTCTCAACCCTCCTACACCACCTATGGACAAAAAGCAGCAGTTATTTGGCCAATTTGGGACACTTGGGTCCTAAGAATTTCAAGGGGGTGTCGTGTTACCCATAGCTCCAACTTCTTATCAGATACATCCATAGTTCACCCGGATGGTGAAGGAGACCCCCTTCTGCGGCTTGAAGAACGAATGCCCCCTCTAACACTTGGAAGCATTCTTAGATATTTGCGGGCTTATTCCCCCATGCCCCAATAGCCCAGAATATGTGCAAATGGACGTATGTCACTTGAGTCTAGCTGGCGACGCCAAGGATTGGTATAAATGCTTAGAGCCCAACTCAATCACTAACTGGGCTCAATTGAAGACATCTTTTCTAGAGAGGTTCTATCCCACGGTTCGAATGCAAGACTGGCGCAAGAAAATCACGTCCTTCACTCAAGAGGATGATGAGAACCTTAGTGCTACTTAAAGTCGGTTCAAAAGAATGATTATATTAGAGCATGCCCCCATCATGAGTACGGGGAGAACCATCTCAACACATTTTTCTACGATGGTCTCAATGACTCTACCAAGGCACTTCTAGACTCAGCGGTTGGTGGACAACTGTCAAAAGTCCCATGAAATTAGTTGAAGACTAAAATTGAAGAGGTGGCCAAAAATAGCTCTTGGGGAGGAGCATGGGGTAATGGACTACCGAGGGGGATGATTGATATAAGCAACTTGGACACGATTAGTTCGAAGATTGAGGTTATCATGGATAAGAAGTTGTCCAAGTTTAAACTTGTTCAAGGTAGTTCCAATGTATCATCAGCTAATGAGAAGCCCTTTTCATGTAGAATCTATGGGGGCACCAATCATGATACATCCTATTGTAGGGGCTCGAATTATGAACATGTGGCAGCTGTGAATTATGGGGGGTGCAACCAAGAAGGAGCTCTGGTCATTAACTACGATGGTTATAGGTATAATCCCGATTGTGTGGCAGCTATGGGTTATGGTGGTCAAAACCAAGGGTTTTCTCATTAAGGTCCCTACAACAATCAACCTTTTAGACCTCCCTTTAACCCCCATTCTAGCCAAGGAAACTCCAACCAAGGCTACAACTCCAACAATCATGTACCCTTTAACAATCAAGCAAATAGGAGCTTTCCTAGGCTGAATGGGAATAGGCCATATCTTTAAGTACCAAGGCCCAACCCCAACCTACCCTACCCATATACACAACCACCACCAAACCCGCCTCCAAATCATAATTACCTTTCCACTCAAGTGAACTCTCTTGCTCAACAAAATCAAACCCTCTCCTAAATCAATCAAACCTTGATCACTCAAATGCAACAACTTCAAGCACAATAGAAGTTGTTTGAGTCCCAACTTGCTCAGATGGCCAATCCACCTCCACCATTGCTATTCCCATCTCACCCTCAACTAAACCCATCTACCCAACCTCCATCACCACACACTCCTAACTCCAACCCCAACCATCACACATGCAAGGCGATCTTCCTAAGATCAGGAACCTTATACTCTACTCCAGTTGTGGCTCCAAGAGATGATTTAGGGGAAGGATCTTTAAAGGATATAGGTTTTCAAAGGGAAATTAATCATAAAGATGATCTTGACGGGAGAAAAGAGAAGAAAGTTGATGAAGAAGGTGATAAAAACAATGATGAAGTTAAGGAGAAGAATAATCATGTTGAAGAAGAAGAGTAAGAGAAGAAAAAGAAGGATGAAAAAGAGAAATGGAGGGAGATTCAAGAAATAAGGAAACTTAAGCTTCAACATGCTCCACCGCTACCTTTTCCTTACAAAGCGGTAGAGAAACAATTACAAGAAAAGTTTCTTAAGTTCCTAGAGCATATGCGGCAACTTGAGATGAAGATACCATTCTTGGAGGCCATGGAACAAATGCCTTAATAAGCTAAGTATCTGAAGACTCTCTTAGGGAACAAGAGGAAGCTTAGGGGCAAAGTGATTAGTTTGCCGGAGCAGGTGAGTGACATCATTCAGGGCACTTGGGCCAATAAAGAAAAAGCTAGAAGACCCTTTGTGCTCTCAGTCACCCTTGGAAAACTCAATTCTAAGGGAGCACTTGCTGACCTTGGGACCTCTATTAGCCTCATGCTGATGTCTATTGCCAAACAACTAACCTCTGACCTCAAGCCATCAAAGAAAACCATCCAACTAGTCGACCGAAGTATAAAATGCTATGTAGGGAGTTTGAAGACCTTCCGATCCAACTGGGGAACATTGTAGTTCCATGTGACTTTGTGGTGCTTGATATGGTTGAGGATCCTTATATTCCCCTCATCCTAGGGAGAGATGCTTTGAAGACTTTGGGTGCCTTGATTGACTATGAATCAGAGACTATCACTATGAGGGTAGCCCAAGAGAAGTTATGTTTGCCTTTTCTAAGTCATCCAAAGAACCCATGGTCGAGCAGATTTGTTCCTTCAAAGCTGTTGGGAGTATAGTTGAACAAAAGGTTGAGGGGTGTGATGTTTTTGTTGCCCCGGTGTTTTTTGAGGTGTCAGATGAGGAGAAGACAATGAAGAATGTCACTTTTGAGGTTGAGAAGGAGATTGCTCTGATGAAGGAAGATTGTGATAATTCATAGGGTACTGACAAGCAAGCCTAAAAAAAGAAGAGGGCTACAAAAAGAAGAAAAACCAAAAATAGAACGATGGCTCCACCCTGGCTTGGGGTAGCCTTGCATTATAGCCCACCTCCAGATGACCCTAGTTCCACTTTGCTTACTTCTGCCACTGCTGCTCGGTGGAGAGTTTTGAGTCCCCACGCAGGAGGTGATGAGGATGCTAGGAGTGAGTCCACTCCTACAGCAAATATGGTTCCTTTGTTTTCTTTTTCTGTCTGAGCTGGTAGCTAGCTGTATCGAACTTACCGACGTTAAACAAAAGTACTTGCGGGAGATAACCCGATGTTAGTATAGTTTGTTTGTTTGCTTAACTATAGTTTCCATAATGCTGATCTTTCTTCCTTTTAGTTCTCTTATCTACCTTTCCCAAGTGCCAGGACAGCTCTTGAACTGGCTTAGGGGAGGGTTCTTGCGTTTTCAAAGTTTCGAAAGATCCGCATTATTGTCACTATTGCCTTGGTTTTTGTTATAGTTTTTGCATGTTTAGTTTTTTTTTATTGATATGCTTGAGTTGTGAAATCGGCATGCAAGCTACTGATGTGTACATTCTAGTGGTCCTATGCATACTCATGTTTTCCTAGCCTTGTGCCTGTTTTGGGACCGACTGATTGACTAATTTCCACTTGACTTGGGGATCTAGGCTTGCTTGGTTTGTGGCTTGGATGACTACCTATTGAGGCACATTTCGACTAGCCTAGTGAGGATTGAGCCTTCTAGGACTCCATTGTGAGTCCTATGTCATCGAGTGCTAGTTAGAGAATATAAGTATTATGTCTGTTCTCCTCTAGCATAGTCTACTTTTATAAAGGCCAGGGATGATAACACGTTTGTTAGTATTAGCTACACAACCAAATTGCCTACCTTTTACATCTATTGACTTTAGGTTAAACCAATTCTTTGCCCTTACCTTTTTCTTTGTAGCCACACTATTTAACTCCACATGAGCCAAATGTTCCCTCTCTTTACCTAGAGGATAGTTAAGCGATTATGGTGGTGTCCATGTGCGTTGAATTATGTTGTGGGATTTTGGTTAGCATAATGGTTGTTGGTTGGATATGACTCTATACATCATATTTTGTTCAGTTGTTTCTCCCTTTTTCCTCTTGTGCTTTCCTAAGAGGTTTATACATAATCACTAAGTGAAAAAAAAATTATCAAAAGAAAGGGTATTGAATGTAAAAAGAGACATGAGCATGGAAAACACAAAAAGAAGAAAATGTGATAAAACTGAAAATTGTGAGAATAGAGTCAGCGTATGTTAGAGTTCATCTGTGCTTTACTTGAGGCTTTTAGGTTGGTATTATTGTTGGAAGTGGTATTTGTTGATTTCATTATCTTGGATCGCTTGCTATCCTTTACTTTAGCGCCACATTCCCAAATTTACCCCACCTTTACCCTAGCCTGCATCGCACCCCTTTCCAAACCTACTCGACTTGGTCTGATTAGTAAGATATGTGCTGCAGAGTAGATAAAATATAATTCCCAAGACTTCTCCCTATTTAGGTGTTTAATTCTCGGCTCATCTTTAGTCGGATGATTCTGAGCGAAACACATACCTTATCAAACACATGAGCATATTAGAAATTTCCCACATCTTTTGGGAAATAGCCCAGGGACCGTAGACTTGTGACCTCATTAGGTAGTAGGTGGCATGGCCAGTGTTGTAGCTTTTCTAGTGATCCTGAGTCTGTGGAAAACGTTGTCCTTCTTGGTATTATGCTCTCCTGAGCCCATTGTACTTGCACACCTATGGCTAGGGAAGAGTTTTGCGCATACACGGCTTGCATTGTCTTGTTTTCCACTCACCTTCCTTTTCATTTGCTTTAGTCGTTGTTTTGCCCTGTGCTTTCACGTTGCCCTGCTAGTTTGTTTGCTAGGAACTAGCAAAGGTTTGGCTTAGGGGAAGTTGATGTGCTCGTTTTAGAGAACATTTACAACCCCGTTGTAGTGTCAAGTCTAGCGATTTTAGATTGATTTTATACATATTACACTTGATTTTACCTTGATCTTGTCTTCGAGTTATTTCAAGGTAATATCAGGTATTTTCGGTGATTTCAAGGTGAAGTGCGACATGTTCGAGGCTTTAACACTCTTATCAAGAGATTAGACGCGTGTATCATAGTCAAATCGGATCAATTTTAGGTAGAAAATGACGTATTTACCCTCGAACATGTCATAAACACTTGAAATACATCGATTTGAGTCAAACTCGGTCAAATGGGAGAGGTTTTGTGCATTAAATGACCTAATAACTTCGAATCAGACGATATGAGTTAATATAGGTTTTGTTAATTAAATCACCTATTTGAGTCAAACTCGGCCAAATAGGAGAGGTTCTATGTATAAAAATACTAAAAGACATCAAATTACACAATATGAGTCAATATACGTCAAATGGTATCAGTTTTGGGTAGAAAATGACGTATTTACCCTTGAAAATGTCATAAACACTTGAAATACATCGATTTGAGTCAAACTCGGTAAAACAGGAGAGGTTTTGTGTATAAAATGACCTAAACACTTCGAATCAGACGATATGAGTCAATATAAGTCAAATAGAATTAATTTTGCATGGGAAAAGGCGTATTAACCCTTGAACATGTCATAAACACTTGAAATACATCGATTTGAATCAAACTTAGTCAAACGGGAGAGGTTCTATGCATTAAATGACCTAAACACTTTAAATCGGACCATATGAGTCAATATAGGGCAAATGGGATCGATTTTGGGTAGAATATGACACATTTACCCTTGAACTTGTCATAAACACTTGAAATACATCGATTTGAGTCAATATAGGTCAAATAGGATCAATTTTGGGTAGAAAATAACGTATTTCCCCTTGAACATGTCATAAACACTTGAAATACATCGATTTGAGTCAAACTTGGTCAACTAGGAGAGCATCTGTGTATTAAATGACCTAAACACTTCGAATCGTACAATATGAGTCAATATAAATAAAATAGGATCAGTGTTGGGTAGAAAATGCGTATTTAACCTTGAACATGTCATAAAAAATGAAATACATCGATTTAAGTCAAACGGGAGAGGTTCCATGTATTAAACGACCTAAACACTTCGAATGGGACGATATAAGTCAATATAGGTCAAATAGGATCAATTTTGGGTAGAAAATGACGTATTTACCCTTGACCATGTCATAAACACTTGAAATACATCGATTTGAATCAAACTTGGTCAAATAGGAGAAAATTGGTGTATTAAATGACCTAAACACTTCGAATAGTACGGTATGAGTCAATATAGATAAAAAAGGATCAATTTTGGGTAGAAAATGACGTATTTACCCTTGAACATGTCATAAACACTTGAAATACATCGATTTGAGTCAAACTCGGTCACATGGGAGAGTTTCTATGTATAAAACCACATAAACACTTTAAATCGAACGATATCAGTCAATATAAATCACATAGGATCAATTTTGGGTACAAACTAACGTATTTAGCCTTGAACATGTCATAAACACTTGAAATACATTGATTTGAGTGAAATTCGATCAAACCAGAGATGATTTGTGTATTAAATGACCACAATACTTCGAATCGAAAGATATGAGTCAATATAAGTCAAATAGGATCATTTTTGGGTAGAAAATGACATATTTACCCTTGAACATTTTATAAACACTTGAAATACATCAATTTGAGTCAAACTCGGTCAAACGGGAGAGGTTTTGTGAATAAAATGACTTAAGCACTTCGATTCTGACGCTATGAGTCAATATAGGTCAAATGGGATTAGTGGTTGGTAGAAAATGACGTATTTACCCATAAACATGTCATAAACACTTGAAATACATCGATTTGATTCAAACTCGGTCAAACAAGAGAGGTTCTGTGTATTAAATAACCTAAATATTTTAAATCGAACGATATTAGTCAATATAGGACAAATGGAATTAGTTTCGGGTAGAAAACGACGTATTTACCCTTGAACATGTCATAAACTCTTGAAATACATCGATTTTAGTCAAACAGGGTTAAGCGGGAGATGTTTTGTGTATTAAATGATCTAAACACTTCGAATCGGACGATAGGAGTCAATATAAGTCAAATAGGATAGGTTTTGGGTAGAAAATGACGTATTTACCCTTGAACATGTCATAAAAACGTGAAATACTTCGATTTGAGTCAAACTCGATCAAATGGGAGAGGTTATGGGTATAAAATGACTTAAACACTTTGATGTTGATGATATAAGTCAATATAGGTCAAGTGGGATCAGTTTTGGGTAGAAAATGACGTATTTACCCTTGAACATGTCATAAACACTTGAAATATATCGATTTGAGTCAAACTCGGTCAAAAGGGAGAGGTTTTGTGTATAAAATGACTTAAACACTATGAATCAGACGATTTGAGTCAAAATAGGTCAAATAGGTTTAGTTTTGTGGAAAAAATGACGTATTTACCCTTGAACATGTGATAAACACTTGAAATTCATCAATTTGAGTCAAACTCTGTCAAACGGGAGAGGTTTTGTGTATAAAAAGACTTAAAGACTTCGAATCGGACAATATGAGTCAATATAGGTCAAATGGGATCAGTTATAGGTAGAAAATGAGGTATTTACCCTTGAAGATGTCAGAAACACTTGAAATACATTAAATTGAGTCAAACTCGATCAAACGGAAGAGATTTTGTATATAAAATGACCTAAACACTTTGAATTGGACGATATGAGTGAATATAGGTCAAATAGGATCAATTTTGGAAATAAAAATTATGTATTTAGCCTTGAACAAGTCATAAACACTTGAAATACATCGATTTGAGTCAAACTCGGTGAACCAGGAGCGGTTTTGTGTATTAAATGACCTAAACACTTCGAATCGGACGATATGAGTGAATATAGGTCAAATAGGATCAATTTTGGGAATAAAATGACGTATTTAGCCTTGAACATTTCATAAACACTTGAAATACATAGATTTGAGTCAAACTCGGTCAAAAGGGAGAGGTTTTGTGTATAAAATGACTTAAACACTATGAATCCGACGATTTGAGTCAAATAGGTCAAATGGGTTCAGTTTTGTGGAGAAAATGATGTACTTACCCTTGAACATTTCATTAACACATGAAATACATCAATTTGAGTCAAACTCTGTCTAACGGGAGAGGTTTTGTGTATAAAAAGACTTAAAGACTTCGAATCAGACAATATGAGTCAATATAGGTCAAATGGGATTAGTTATAGGTAGAAAATGATGTACTTACCCTTGAACATGTCATAAACACGTGAAATACATCGAATTCAGTCAAACTCGGTCAAATGGAAGACATTTTGTATAAAAATGACCTAAACACTTTGAATCGGACGATATGAGTGAATATAGGTCAAATAAGATCAATTTTGGGAATAAAATGACGTATTTAGCCTTAAACATGTCAAAAACACTTGAAATACATCGATTTGAGTCAAACTCGGTGAAACAAGAGCGGTTCTGTGTATTAAATGACGTAAACACTTCGAATCGGACAATATGAGTCAATATAGGTCAAATGGGGTCAATTTTTGTTAAAAAATGACCTATTTACCCTTGAACATGTCATAAACACTAGAAATACATCGATTTGATTCAAACTCGGTCAAACGAGAGAGTTTCTTTGTATTAAATAACCTAAACATTTTAAATCGGACGATATTCGTGAATATAGGACAAATAGGATTAGTTTTGGGTAGAAAATGACGTATTTATCCTTGAACATGTCATAAACACTTGATATACATCGATTTTAGTAGAACACGGTCAAACAGGAGAGGTTTTGTGTATTGAATGACCTAAACACTTCGAATCGGACGATATGAGTCAATATAGGTCAAATAGGATCAAATTTGGCTAGAAAAAATTACATATTTACCATCGAACATGTTATAAACATGTGAAATACATCGATTTGAGTCAAACTCGATCAAATGGGAAAGGTTATGGGTATAAAATGACTTAAACACTTGGATTCTAATGATATGAGTCAATATAGGTCAAATGGGAATAGTTTTGGGTAGAAAATGACGTATTTACCCTTGGACATGCCTTAAACACTTGAAATACATCGATTTGGGTCAAACTCGATCAAACGGGAGAGGTTTTGTGTATAAAATGACTTAGACACTTCGAATCGGATGATATGAGTCAATATAGGTCAAATGGGATCAATTATTGGTAGAAAATGACGTATTTACCCTTAAACATGTCATAAACACTAGAAATTCATCAATTTAAGTCAATATAGGTCAAAGGGGAGAGATTTTGTGAATTAAATGACCTAAACACTTCGAATCGGACGATATGTGTCAATAAAGGTCAAATGGGATCAATTATGGGTAGAAAATAACGTATATACCCTTAAACATGTTATAAACACTTGAAAGACATCGATTTGAGTCAAACTCGGTCAAATAGGAGAGGTTTTGGGCATAAAATGACTTCAACACTTTGAATCGGACGATATGAGCCAATATATGTCATATAAGATCAATTTTGGGTAGAAAATGTTGTATTTAACCTTAAACTTGTCATAAACAGTTGAAATACATCGATTTCAGTCAAACTTGGTCAAATGGGAGAGGATTTGGGATTAAAATGACTTAAACACTACGAATCGGACGATATGAGTCAATATAGGTGAAATGGGATTAGATTTTGGTTGAAAATGACGAATTTATCCTTGAACATGTCGTAAACACTTAAAATACATCGGTTTGAGTTAAACTCGGTCAAACAGGAGAGGTTATGTGTATTAAATGACCAAAACTTTTTAAATTGGACGATATGAGTCAATATAGGTCAAATGGGATCAAGTTTAGGTAAAAAACGACATACTTACCCTTCAACATGTCATAAACACTTAAAAAACGTAGATTTGAGTCAACGCCAGTCAAACGGGAGAGGTTTTGGGTATAAAATGACCTAAACACTTCGAATCGGACAATATGAGTTACTATAGGTCAAATAGGATCAATTTTGGGTAGAAAATGAAGTATTTACCCTTGAACATGTCATAAACACTTAAAATACACCGATTTGAGTCACACAAGGTCAAACGGGAGTGGTTTTGTGTACTAAATGATCTACACACTTCGAATCGAACGATATGAGTCAATATAGGTCAAATATGATCGATTTTGGGAAGAAAATTACGTCTTTATCCTTGAACATGTCATAAACACGTGAAATACTTAAGCACTTTGATTCTGACAATATGAGTCAATATAGGTCAAATGGGATTAGTGTTGGGTAGAAAATGACGTATTTACCCATAAACATGTCATAAACACTTGAAATACATCAATTTCATTCAAACTCGGTCAAACGAGAGAGGTTCTGTGTATTAAATAACCTAAACATTTTAAATCGAACAATATTAGTCAATATAGGACAAATGGGATTAGTTTTGGGTAGAAAATGACGTATTTACCCTTGAACATGTCATAAACTCTTGAAATACATCGATTTGAGTCAAACACGGTCAGACGGGAGATGTTTTGTGTATTAAATAATCTAAACACTTCGAATCGGACGATAGGAGTCAATATAGGTCAAATAGGATCAATTATGGGTAGAAAATGACGTATTTACCCTTAAACATGTCATAAACACATGAAATACTTTGATTTGAGTCAAACTCGATCAAATGGGAGAGGTTTTGGGTCTAAAATAACTTAAACACTTCGATGCTGACGATATGAGTCAATATAGGTCAAGTAGGATCAGTTTTGGGTAGGAAATGTAGTATTTCCCCTTGAAGATGTCATAAACACTTGAAATACATCGATTTGAGTCAAACTCGGTCAAACGGGAGAGGTTTTGTGTATAAAATGACTTAAACATTACGAATCAGACGATATGAGTCAAAATAGGTCAAATGGGTTCAGTTTTGTGGAGAAAATGACGTATTTACCCTTGAACATATCATAAACACTTGAAATACATCAATTTGAGTCAATCTCTGTCAAACGGGAGAGGTTTTTGTAGAAAAAGACTTAAAGACTTTGAGTCGGACAATATGAGTCAATATAGGTCAAATGAGATAAGTTATAGGTACAAAATGACATATTTACCCTTGAACATATCATAAACACGTGAAATACATCGATTTCAGTCAAACTCGGTCAAATGAAAGAGGTTTTGTACATAAAATGACCTAAACACTTCGAATCGGACAATATGAGTGAATATAGGTCAAATAGGATCAATTTTGGGAATAAAATGACGTATTTAGCCTTGAACATGTCATAAACACTTGAAATACATCGATTTGAGTAGAACTCGGTCAAACAGGAGGTTTTGTGTATTGAATGACCTAAACACTTCGAATCGGACGATATGAGTCAATATAGGTCAAATAGGATCAAATTTGGCTAGAAAAAATTACATATTTACCATCGAACATGTTATAAACATGTGAAATACATCGATTTGAGTCAAACTCGATCAAATGGGAAAGGTTATGGGTATAAAATGACTTAAACACTTGGATTCTAATGATATGAGTCAATATAGGTCAAATGGGAATAGTTTTGGGTAGAAAATGACGTATTTACCCTTGGACATGCCTTAAACACTTGAAATACATCGATTTGGGTCAAACTCGATCAAACGGGAGAGGTTTTGTGTATAAAATGACTTAGACACTTCGAATCGGATGATATGAGTCAATATAGGTCAAATGGGATCAATTATTGGTAGAAAATGACGTATTTACCCTTAAACATGTCATAAACACTAGAAATTCATCAATTTAAGTCAATATAGGTCAAAGGGGAGAGATTTTGTGAATTAAATGACCTAAACACTTCGAATCGGACGATATGTGTCAATAAAGGTCAAATGGGATCAATTATGGGTAGAATATTGTATATACCCTTAAACATGTTATAAACACTTGAAAGACATCGATTTGAGTCAAACTCGGTCAAATAGGAGAGGTTTTGGGCATAAAATGACTTCAACACTTTGAATCGGACGATATGAGCCAATATATGTCATATAAGATCAATTTTGGGTAGAAAATGTTGTATTTAACCTTAAACTTGTCATAAACAGTTGAAATACATTGATTTCAGTCAAACTTGGTCAAATGGGAGAGGATTTGGGATTAAAATGACTTAAACACTACGAATCGGACGATATGAGTCAATATAGGTGAAATGGGATTAGATTTTGGTTGAAAATGACGAATTTATCCTTGAACATGTCGTAAACACTTAAAATACATCGGTTTGAGTTAAACTCGGTCAAACAGGAGAGGTTATGTGTATTAAATGACCAAAACTTTTTAAATTGGACGATATGAGTCAATATAGGTCAAATGGGATCAAGTTTAGGTAAAAATCGACATACTTACCCTTCAACATGTCATAAACACTTAAAAAACGTAGATTTGAGTCAACGCCAGTCAAACGGGAGAGGTTTTGGGTATAAAATGACCTAAACACTTCGAATCGGACAATATGAGTTACTATGGGTCAAATAGGATCAATTTTGGGTAGAAAATGAAGTATTTACCCTTGAACATGTCATAAACACTTAAAATACACCGATTTGAGTCACACAAGGTCAAACGGGAGTGGTTTTGTGTACTAAATGATCTACACACTTCGAATCGAACGATATGAGTCAATATAGGTCAAATATGATCGATTTTGGGAAGAAAATTACGTCTTTATCCTTGAACATGTCATAAACACGTGAAATACTTAAGCACTTTGATTCTGACAATATGAGTCAATATAGGTCAAATGGGATTAGTGTTGGGTAGAAAATGACGTATTTACCCATAAACATGTCATAAACACTTGAAATACATCAATTTCATTCAAACTCGGTCAAACGAGAGAGGTTCTGTGTATTAAATAACCTAAACATTTTAAATCGAACAATATTAGTCAATATAGGACAAATGGGATTAGTTTTGGGTAGAAAATGACGTATTTACCCTTGAACATGTCATAAACTCTTGAAATACATCGATTTGAGTCAAACACGGTCAGACGGGAGATGTTTTGTGTATTAAATAATCTAAACACTTCGAATCGGACGATAGGAGTCAATATAGGTCAAATAGGATCAATTATGGGTAGAAAATGACGTATTTACCCTTAAACATGTCATAAACACATGAAATACTTTGATTTGAGTCAAACTCGATCAAATGGGAGAGGTTATGGGTCTAAAATAACTTAAACACTTCGATGCTGACGATATGAGTCAATATAGGTCAAGTAGGATCAGTTTTGGGTAGGAAATGTAGTATTTCCCCTTGAAGATGTCATAAACACTTGAAATACATCGATTTGAGTCAAACTCGGTCAAACGGGAGAGGTTTTGTGTATAAAATGACTTAAACATTACGAATCAGACGATATGAGTCAAAATAGGTCAAATGGGTTCAGTTTTGTGGAGAAAATGACGTATTTACCCTTGAACATATCATAAACACTTGAAATACATCAATTTGAGTCAATCTCTGTCAAACGGGAGAGGTTTTTGTAGAAAAAGACTTAAAGACTTTGAGTCGGACAATATGAGTCAATATAGGTCAAATGAGATAAGTTATAGGTACAAAATGACATATTTACCCTTGAACATATCATAAACACGTGAAATACATCGATTTCAGTCAAACTCGGTCAAATGAAAGAGGTTTTGTACATAAAATGACCTAAACACTTCGAATCGGACAATATGAGTGAATATAGGTCAAATAGGATCAATTTTGGGAATAAAATGACGTATTTAGCCTTGAACATGTCATAAACACTTGAAATACATCGATTTGAGTAGAACTCGGTCAAACAGGAGAGGTTTTGTGTATTGAATGACCTAAACACTTCGAATCGGACGATATGAGTCAATATAGGTCAAATAGGATCAAATTTGGCTAGAAAAAATTACATATTTACCATCGAACATGTTATAAACATGTGAAATACATCGATTTGAGTCAAACTCGATCAAATGGGAAAGGTTATGGGTATAAAATGACTTAAACACTTGGATTCTAATGATATGAGTCAATATAGGTCAAATGGGAATAGTTTTGGGTAGAAAATGACGTATTTACCCTTGGACATGCCTTAAACACTTGAAATACATCGATTTGGGTCAAACTCGATCAAACGGGAGAGGTTTTGTGTATAAAATGACTTAGACACTTCGAATCGGATGATATGAGTCAATATAGGTCAAATGGGATCAATTATTGGTAGAAAATGACGTATTTACCCTTAAACATGTCATAAACACTAGAAATTCATCAATTTAAGTCAATATAGGTCAAAGGGGAGAGATTTTGTGAATTAAATGACCTAAACACTTCGAATCGGACGATATGTGTCAATAAAGGTCAAATGGGATCAATTATGGGTAGAAAATAACGTATATACCCTTAAACATGTTATAAACACTTGAAAGACATCGATTTGAGTCAAACTCGGTCAAATAGGAGAGGTTTTGGGCATAAAATGACTTCAACACTTTGAATCGGACGATATGAGCCAATATATGTCATATAAGATCAATTTTGGGTAGAAAATGTTGTATTTAACCTTAAACTTGTCATAAACAGTTGAAATACATCGATTTCAGTCAAACTTGGTCAAATGGGAGAGGATTTGGGATTAAAATGACTTAAACACTACGAATCGGACGATATGAGTCAATATAGGTGAAATGGGATTAGATTTTGGTTGAAAATGACGAATTTATCCTTGAACATGTCGTAAACACTTAAAATACATCGGTTTGAGTTAAACTCGGTCAAACAGGAGAGGTTATGTGTATTAAATGACCAAAACTTTTTAAATTGGACGATATGAGTCAATATAGGTCAAATGGGATCAAGTTTAGGTAAAAAACGACATACTTACCCTTCAACATGTCATAAACACTTAAAAAACGTAGATTTGAGTCAACGCCAGTCAAACGGGAGAGGTTTTGGGTATAAAATGACCTAAACACTTCGAATCGGACAATATGAGTTACTATGGGTCAAATAGGATCAATTTTGGGTAGAAAATGAAGTATTTACCCTTGAACATGTCATAAACACTTAAAATACACCGATTTGAGTCACACAAGGTCAAACGGGAGTGGTTTTGTGTACTAAATGATCTACACACTTCGAATCGAACGATATGAGTCAATATAGGTCAAATATGATCGATTTTGGGAAGAAAATTACGTCTTTATCCTTGAACATGTCATAAACACGTGAAATACTTAAGCACTTTGATTCTGACAATATGAGTCAATATAGGTCAAATGGGATTAGTGTTGGGTAGAAAATGACGTATTTACCCATAAACATGTCATAAACACTTGAAATACATCAATTTCATTCAAACTCGGTCAAACGAGAGAGGTTCTGTGTATTAAATAACCTAAACATTTTAAATCGAACAATATTAGTCAATATAGGACAAATGGGATTAGTTTTGGGTAGAAAATGACGTATTTACCCTTGAACATGTCATAAACTCTTGAAATACATCGATTTGAGTCAAACACGGTCAGACGGGAGATGTTTTGTGTATTAAATAATCTAAACACTTCGAATCGGACGATAGGAGTCAATATAGGTCAAATAGGATCAATTATGGGTAGAAAATGACGTATTTACCCTTAAACATGTCATAAACACATGAAATACTTTGATTTGAGTCAAACTCGATCAAATGGGAGAGGTTATGGGTCTAAAATAACTTAAACACTTCGATGCTGACGATATGAGTCAATATAGGTCAAGTAGGATCAGTTTTGGGTAGGAAATGTAGTATTTCCCCTTGAAGATGTCATAAACACTTGAAATACATCGATTTGAGTCAAACTCGGTCAAACGGGAGAGGTTTTGTGTATAAAATGACTTAAACATTACGAATCAGACGATATGAGTCAAAATAGGTCAAATGGGTTCAGTTTTGTGGAGAAAATGACGTATTTACCCTTGAACATATCTTAAATACTTTAAATACATCAATTTGAGTCAATCTCTGTCAAACGGGAGAGGTTTTTGTAGAAAAAGACTTAAAGACTTTGAGTCGGACAATATGAGTCAATATAGGTCAAATGAGATAAGTTATAGGTACAAAATGACATATTTACCCTTGAACATATCATAAACACGTGAAATACATCGATTTCAGTCAAACTCGGTCAAATGAAAGAGGTTTTGTACATAAAATGACCTAAACACTTCGAATCGGACAATATGAGTGAATATAGGTCAAATAGGATCAATTTTGGGAATAAAATGACGTATTTAGCCTTGAACATGTCATAAACACTTGAAATACATCGATTTGAGTAGAACTCGGTCAAACAGGAGAGGTTTTGTGTATTGAATGACCTAAACACTTCGAATCGGACGATATGAGTCAATATTGGTCAAATAGGATCAAATTTGGCTAGAAAAAATTACATATTTACCATCGAACATGTTATAAACATGTGAAATACATCGATTTGAGTCAAACTCGATCAAATGGGAAAGGTTATGGGTATAAAATGACTTAAACACTTGGATTCTAATGATATGAGTCAATATAGGTCAAATGGGAATAGTTTTGGGTAGAAAATGACGTATTTACCCTTGGACATGCCTTAAACACTTGAAATACATCGATTTGGGTCAAACTCGATCAAACGGGAGAGGTTTTGTGTATAAAATGACTTAGACACTTCGAATCGGATGATATGAGTCAATATAGGTCAAATGGGATCAATTATTGGTAGAAAATGACGTATTTACCCTTAAACATGTCATAAACACTAGAAATTCATCAATTTAAGTCAATATAGGTCAAAGGGGAGAGATTTTGTGAATTAAATGACCTAAACACTTCGAATCGGACGATATGTGTCAATAAAGGTCAAATGGGATCAATTATGGGTAGAAAATAACGTATATACCCTTAAACATGTTATAAACACTTGAAAGACATCGATTTGAGTCAAACTCGGTCAAATAGGAGAGGTTTTGGGCATAAAATGACTTCAACACTTTGAATCGGACGATATGAGCCAATACATGTCATATAAGATCAATTTTGGGTAGAAAATGTTGTGATTAACCTTAAACTTGTCATAAACAGTTGAAATACATCGATTTCAGTCAAACTTGGTCAAATGGGAGAGGATTTGGGATTAAAATGACTTAAACACTACGAATCGGACGATATGAGTCAATATAGGTGAAATGGGATTAGATTTTGGTTGAAAATGACGAATTTATCCTTGAACATGTCGTAAACACTTAAAATACATCGGTTTGAGTTAAACTCGGTCAAACAGGAGAGGTTATGTGTATTAAATGACCAAAACTTTTTAAATTGGACGATATGAGTCAATATAGGTCAAATGGGATCAAGTTTAGGTAAAAAACGACATACTTACCCTTCAACATGTCATAAACACTTAAAAAACGTAGATTTGAGTCAACGCCAGTCAAACGGGAGAGGTTTTGGGTATAAAATGACCTAAACACTTCGAATCGGACAATATGAGTTACTATGGGTCAAATAGGATCAATTTTGGGTAGAAAATGAAGTATTTACCCTTGAACATGTCATAAACACTTAAAATACACCGATTTGAGTCACACAAGGTCAAACGGGAGTGGTTTTGTGTACTAAATGATCTACACACTTCGAATCGAACGATATGAGTCAATATAGGTCAAATATGATCGATTTTGGGAAGAAAATTACGTCTTTATCCTTGAACATGTCATAAACACGTGAAATACTTAAGCACTTTGATTCTGACAATATGAGTCAATATAGGTCAAATGGGATTAGTGTTGGGTAGAAAATGACGTATTTACCCATAAACATGTCATAAACACTTGAAATACATCAATTTCATTCAAACTCGGTCAAACGAGAGAGGTTCTGTGTATTAAATAACCTAAACATTTTAAATCGAACAATATTAGTCAATATAGGACAAATGGGATTAGTTTTGGGTAGAAAATGACGTATTTACCCTTGAACATGTCATAAACTCTTGAAATACATCGATTTGAGTCAAACACGGTCAGACGGGAGATGTTTTGTGTATTAAATAATCTAAACACTTCGAATCGGACGATAGGAGTCAATATAGGTCAAATAGGATCAATTATGGGTAGAAAATGACGTATTTACCCTTAAACATGTCATAAACACATGAAATACTTTGATTTGAGTCAAACTCGATCAAATGGGAGAGGTTATGGGTCTAAAATAACTTAAACACTTCGATGCTGACGATATGAGTCAATATAGGTCAAGTAGGATCAGTTTTGGGTAGGAAATGTAGTAT
Source organism: Dysphania ambrosioides (assembly GCA_026401315.1). Classification (NCBI taxonomy): domain Eukaryota; kingdom Viridiplantae; phylum Streptophyta; class Magnoliopsida; order Caryophyllales; family Amaranthaceae; genus Dysphania; species Dysphania ambrosioides. The sequence goes on along the minus strand of CM048664.1, from coordinate 16,547,366 downwards.
TTCCCCTTGAAGATGTCATAAACACTTGAAATACATCGATTTGAGTCAAACTCGGTCAAACGGGAGAGGTTTTGTGTATAAAATGACTTAAACATTACGAATCAGACGATATGAGTCAAAATAGGTCAAATGGGTTCAGTTTTGTGGAGAAAATGACGTATTTACCCTTGAACATATCATAAACACTTGAAATACATCAATTTGAGTCAATCTCTGTCAAACGGGAGAGGTTTTTGTAGAAAAAGACTTAAAGACTTTGAGTCGGACAATATGAGTCAATATAGGTCAAATGAGATAAGTTATAGGTACAAAATGACATATTTACCCTTGAACATATCATAAACACGTGAAATACATCGATTTCAGTCAAACTCGGTCAAATGAAAGAGGTTTTGTACATAAAATGACCTAAACACTTCGAATCGGACAATATGAGTGAATATAGGTCAAATAGGATCAATTTTGGGAATAAAATGACGTATTTAGCCTTGAACATGTCATAAACACTTGAAATACATCGATTTGAGTAGAACTCGGTCAAACAGGAGAGGTTTTGTGTATTGAATGACCTAAACACTTCGAATCGGACGATATGAGTCAATATAGGTCAAATAGGATCAAATTTGGCTAGAAAAAATTACATATTTACCATCGAACATGTTATAAACATGTGAAATACATCGATTTGAGTCAAACTCGATCAAATGGGAAAGGTTATGGGTATAAAATGACTTAAACACTTGGATTCTAATGATATGAGTCAATATAGGTCAAATGGGAATAGTTTTGGGTAGAAAATGACGTATTTACCCTTGGACATGCCTTAAACACTTGAAATACATCGATTTGGGTCAAACTCGATCAAACGGGAGAGGTTTTGTGTATAAAATGACTTAGACACTTCGAATCGGATGATATGAGTCAATATAGGTCAAATGGGATCAATTATTGGTAGAAAATGACGTATTTACCCTTAAACATGTCATAAACACTAGAAATTCATCAATTTAAGTCAATATAGGTCAAAGGGGAGAGATTTTGTGAATTAAATGACCTAAACACTTCGAATCGGACGATATGTGTCAATAAAGGTCAAATGGGATCAATTATGGGTAGAAAATAACGTATATACCCTTAAACATGTTATAAACACTTGAAAGACATCGATTTGAGTCAAACTCGGTCAAATAGGAGAGGTTTTGGGCATAAAATGACTTCAACACTTTGAATCGGACGATATGAGCCAATATATGTCATATAAGATCAATTTTGGGTAGAAAATGTTGTATTTAACCTTAAACTTGTCATAAACAGTTGAAATACATCGATTTCAGTCAAACTTGGTCAAATGGGAGAGGATTTGGGATTAAAATGACTTAAACACTACGAATCGGACGATATGAGTCAATATAGGTGAAATGGGATTAGATTTTGGTTGAAAATGACGAATTTATCCTTGAACATGTCGTAAACACTTAAAATACATCGGTTTGAGTTAAACTCGGTCAAACAGGAGAGGTTATGTGTATTAAATGACCAAAACTTTTTAAATTGGACGATATGAGTCAATATAGGTCAAATGGGATCAAGTTTAGGTAAAAAACGACATACTTACCCTTCAACATGTCATAAACACTTAAAAAACGTAGATTTGAGTCAACGCCAGTCAAACGGGAGAGGTTTTGGGTATAAAATGACCTAAACACTTCGAATCGGACAATATGAGTTACTATGGGTCAAATAGGATCAATTTTGGGTAGAAAATGAAGTATTTACCCTTGAACATGTCATAAACACTTAAAATACACCGATTTGAGTCACACAAGGTCAAACGGGAGTGGTTTTGTGTACTAAATGATCTACACACTTCGAATCGAACGATATGAGTCAATATAGGTCAAATATGATCGATTTTGGGAAGAAAATTACGTCTTTATCCTTGAACATGTCATAAACACGTGAAATACTTAAGCACTTTGATTCTGACAATATGAGTCAATATAGGTCAAATGGGATTAGTGTTGGGTAGAAAATGACGTATTTACCCATAAACATGTCATAAACACTTGAAATACATCAATTTCATTCAAACTCGGTCAAACGAGAGAGGTTCTGTGTATTAAATAACCTAAACATTTTAAATCGAACAATATTAGTCAATATAGGACAAATGGGATTAGTTTTGGGTAGAAAATGACGTATTTACCCTTGAACATGTCATAAACTCTTGAAATACATCGATTTGAGTCAAACACGGTCAGACGGGAGATGTTTTGTGTATTAAATAATCTAAACACTTCGAATCGGACGATAGGAGTCAATATAGGTCAAATAGGATCAATTATGGGTAGAAAATGACGTATTTACCCTTAAACATGTCATAAACACATGAAATACTTTGATTTGAGTCAAACTCGATCAAATGGGAGAGGTTATGGGTCTAAAATAACTTAAACACTTCGATGCTGACGATATGAGTCAATATAGGTCAAGTAGGATCAGTTTTGGGTAGGAAATGTAGTATTTCCCCTTGAAGATGTCATAAACACTTGAAATACATCGATTTGAGTCAAACTCGGTCAAACGGGAGAGGTTTTGTGTATAAAATGACTTAAACATTACGAATCAGACGATATGAGTCAAAATAGGTCAAATGGGTTCAGTTTTGTGGAGAAAATGACGTATTTACCCTTGAACATATCATAAACACTTGAAATACATCAATTTGAGTCAATCTCTGTCAAACGGGAGAGGTTTTTGTAGAAAAAGACTTAAAGACTTTGAGTCGGACAATATGAGTCAATATAGGTCAAATGAGATAAGTTATAGGTACAAAATGACATATTTACCCTTGAACATATCATAAACACGTGAAATACATCGATTTCAGTCAAACTCGGTCAAATGAAAGAGGTTTTGTACATAAAATGACCTAAACACTTCGAATCGGACAATATGAGTGAATATAGGTCAAATAGGATCAATTTTGGGAATAAAATGACGTATTTAGCCTTGAACATGTCATAAACACTTGAAATACATCGATTTGAGTAGAACTCGGTCAAACAGGAGAGGTTTTGTGTATTGAATGACCTAAACACTTCGAATCGGACGATATGAGTCAATATGGTCAAATAGGATCAAATTTGGCTAGAAAAAATTACATATTTACCATCGAACATGTTATAAACATGTGAAATACATCGATTTGAGTCAAACTCGATCAAATGGGAAAGGTTATGGGTATAAAATGACTTAAACACTTGGATTCTAATGATATGAGTCAATATAGGTCAAATGGGAATAGTTTTGGGTAGAAAATGACGTATTTACCCTTGGACATGCCTTAAACACTTGAAATACATCGATTTGGGTCAAACTCGATCAAACGGGAGAGGTTTTGTGTATAAAATGACTTAGACACTTCGAATCGGATGATATGAGTCAATATAGGTCAAATGGGATCAATTATTGGTAGAAAATGACGTATTTACCCTTAAACATGTCATAAACACTAGAAATTCATCAATTTAAGTCAATATAGGTCAAAGGGGAGAGATTTTGTGAATTAAATGACCTAAACACTTCGAATCGGACGATATGTGTCAATAAAGGTCAAATGGGATCAATTATGGGTAGAAAATAACGTATATACCCTTAAACATGTTATAAACACTTGAAAGACATCGATTTGAGTCAAACTCGGTCAAATAGGAGAGGTTTTGGGCATAAAATGACTTCAACACTTTGAATCGGACGATATGAGCCAATATATGTCATATAAGATCAATTTTGGGTAGAAAATGTTGTATTTAACCTTAAACTTGTCATAAACAGTTGAAATACATCGATTTCAGTCAAACTTGGTCAAATGGGAGAGGATTTGGGATTAAAATGACTTAAACACTACGAATCGGACGATATGAGTCAATATAGGTGAAATGGGATTAGATTTTGGTTGAAAATGACGAATTTATCCTTGAACATGTCGTAAACACTTAAAATACATCGGTTTGAGTTAAACTCGGTCAAACAGGAGAGGTTATGTGTATTAAATGACCAAAACTTTTTAAATTGGACGATATGAGTCAATATAGGTCAAATGGGATCAAGTTTAGGTAAAAAACGACATACTTACCCTTCAACATGTCATAAACACTTAAAAAACGTAGATTTGAGTCAACGCCAGTCAAACGGGAGAGGTTTTGGGTATAAAATGACCTAAACACTTCGAATCGGACAATATGAGTTACTATAGGTCAAATAGGATCAATTTTGGGTAGAAAATGAAGTATTTACCCTTGAACATGTCATAAACACTTAAAATACACCGATTTGAGTCACACAAGGTCAAACGGGAGTGGTTTTGTGTACTAAATGATCTACACACTTCGAATCGAACGATATGAGTCAATATAGGTCAAATATGATCGATTTTGGGAAGAAAATTACGTCTTTATCCTTGAACATGTCATAAACACGTGAAATACTTAAGCACTTTGATTCTGACAATATGAGTCAATATAGGTCAAATGGGATTAGTGTTGGGTAGAAAATGACGTATTTACCCATAAACATGTCATAAACACTTGAAATACATCAATTTCATTCAAACTCGGTCAAACGAGAGAGGTTCTGTGTATTAAATAACCTAAACATTTTAAATCGAACAATATTAGTCAATATAGGACAAATGGGATTAGTTTTGGGTAGAAAATGACGTATTTACCCTTGAACATGTCATAAACTCTTGAAATACATCGATTTGAGTCAAACACGGTCAGACGGGAGATGTTTTGTGTATTAAATAATCTAAACACTTCGAATCGGACGATAGGAGTCAATATAGGTCAAATAGGATCAATTATGGGTAGAAAATGACGTATTTACCCTTAAACATGTCATAAACACATGAAATACTTTGATTTGAGTCAAACTCGATCAAATGGGAGAGGTTTTGGGTCTAAAATAACTTAAACACTTCGATGCTGACGATATGAGTCAATATAGGTCAAGTAGGATCAGTTTTGGGTAGGAAATGTAGTATTTCCCCTTGAAGATGTCATAAACACTTGAAATACATCGATTTGAGTCAAACTCGGTCAAACGGGAGAGGTTTTGTGTATAAAATGACTTAAACATTACGAATCAGACGATATGAGTCAAAATAGGTCAAATGGGTTCAGTTTTGTGGAGAAAATGACGTATTTACCCTTGAACATATCATAAACACTTGAAATACATCAATTTGAGTCAATCTCTGTCAAACGGGAGAGGTTTTTGTAGAAAAAGACTTAAAGACTTTGAGTCGGACAATATGAGTCAATATAGGTCAAATGAGATAAGTTATAGGTACAAAATGACATATTTACCCTTGAACATATCATAAACACGTGAAATACATCGATTTCAGTCAAACTCGGTCAAATGAAAGAGGTTTTGTACATAAAATGACCTAAACACTTTGAATCGGACAATATGAGTGAATATAGGTCAAATAGGATCAATTTTGGGAATAAAATGACGTATTTAGCCTTGAACATGTCATAAACACTTGAAATACATCGATTTGAGTAGAACTCGGTCAAACAGGAGGTTTTGTGTATTGAATGACCTAAACACTTCGAATCGGACGATATGAGTCAATATAGGTCAAATAGGATCAAATTTGGCTAGAAAAAATTACATATTTACCATCGAACATGTTATAAACATGTGAAATACATCGATTTGAGTCAAACTCGATCAAATGGGAAAGGTTATGGGTATAAAATGACTTAAACACTTGGATTCTAATGATATGAGTCAATATAGGTCAAATGGGAATAGTTTTGGGTAGAAAATGACGTATTTACCCTTGGACATGCCTTAAACACTTGAAATACATCGATTTGGGTCAAACTCGATCAAACGGGAGAGGTTTTGTGTATAAAATGACTTAGACACTTCGAATCGGATGATATGAGTCAATATAGGTCAAATGGGATCAATTATTGGTAGAAAATGACGTATTTACCCTTAAACATGTCATAAACACTAGAAATTCATCAATTTAAGTCAATATAGGTCAAAGGGGAGAGATTTTGTGAATTAAATGACCTAAACACTTCGAATCGGACGATATGTGTCAATAAAGGTCAAATGGGATCAATTATGGGTAGAATATTGTATATACCCTTAAACATGTTATAAACACTTGAAAGACATCGATTTGAGTCAAACTCGGTCAAATAGGAGAGGTTTTGGGCATAAAATGACTTCAACACTTTGAATCGGACGATATGAGCCAATATATGTCATATAAGATCAATTTTGGGTAGAAAATGTTGTATTTAACCTTAAACTTGTCATAAACAGTTGAAATACATCGATTTCAGTCAAACTTGGTCAAATGGGAGAGGATTTGGGATTAAAATGACTTAAACACTACGAATCGGACGATATGAGTCAATATAGGTGAAATGGGATTAGATTTTGGTTGAAAATGACGAATTTATCCTTGAACATGTCGTAAACACTTAAAATACATCGGTTTGAGTTAAACTCGGTCAAACAGGAGAGGTTATGTGTATTAAATGACCAAAACTTTTTAAATTGGACGATATGAGTCAATATAGGTCAAATGGGATCAAGTTTAGGTAAAAATCGACATACTTACCCTTCAACATGTCATAAACACTTAAAAAACGTAGATTTGAGTCAACGCCAGTCAAACGGGAGAGGTTTTGGGTATAAAATGACCTAAACACTTCGAATCGGACAATATGAGTTACTATGGGTCAAATAGGATCAATTTTGGGTAGAAAATGAAGTATTTACCCTTGAACATGTCATAAACACTTAAAATACACCGATTTGAGTCACACAAGGTCAAACGGGAGTGGTTTTGTGTACTAAATGATCTACACACTTCGAATCGAACGATATGAGTCAATATAGGTCAAATATGATCGATTTTGGGAAGAAAATTACGTCTTTATCCTTGAACATGTCATAAACACGTGAAATACTTAAGCACTTTGATTCTGACAATATGAGTCAATATAGGTCAAATGGGATTAGTGTTGGGTAGAAAATGACGTATTTACCCATAAACATGTCATAAACACTTGAAATACATCAATTTCATTCAAACGAGAGAGGTTCTGTGTATTAAATAACCTAAACATTTTAAATCGAACAATATTAGTCAATATAGGACAAATGGGATTAGTTTTGGGTAGAAAATGACGTATTTACCCTTGAACATGTCATAAACTCTTGAAATACATCGATTTGAGTCAAACACGGTCAGACGGGAGATGTTTTGTGTATTAAATAATCTAAACACTTCGAATCGGACGATAGGAGTCAATATAGGTCAAATAGGATCAATTATGGGTAGAAAATGACGTATTTACCCTTAAACATGTCATAAACACATGAAATACTTTGATTTGAGTCAAACTCGATCAAATGGGAGAGGTTATGGGTCTAAAATAACTTAAACACTTCGATGCTGACGATATGAGTCAATATAGGTCAAGTAGGATCAGTTTTGGGTAGGAAATGTAGTATTTCCCCTTGAAGATGTCATAAACACTTGAAATACATCGATTTGAGTCAAACTCGGTCAAACGGGAGAGGTTTTGTGTATAAAATGACTTAAACATTACGAATCAGACGATATGAGTCAAAATAGGTCAAATGGGTTCAGTTTTGTGGAGAAAATGACGTATTTACCCTTGAACATATCATAAACACTTGAAATACATCAATTTGAGTCAATCTCTGTCAAACGGGAGAGGTTTTTGTAGAAAAAGACTTAAAGACTTTGAGTCGGACAATATGAGTCAATATAGGTCAAATGAGATAAGTTATAGGTACAAAATGACATATTTACCCTTGAACATATCATAAACACGTGAAATACATCGATTTCAGTCAAACTCGGTCAAATGAAAGAGGTTTTGTACATAAAATGACCTAAACACTTCGAATCGGACAATATGAGTGAATATAGGTCAAATAGGATCAATTTTGGGAATAAAATGACGTATTTAGCCTTGAACATGTCATAAACACTTGAAATACATCGATTTGAGTAGAACTCGGTCAAACAGGAGAGGTTTTGTGTATTGAATGACCTAAACACTTCGAATCGGACGATATGAGTCAATATAGGTCAAATAGGATCAAATTTGGCTAGAAAAAATTACATATTTACCATCGAACATGTTATAAACATGTGAAATACATCGATTTGAGTCAAACTTGATCAAATGGGAAAGGTTATGGGTATAAAATGACTTAAACACTTGGATTCTAATGATATGAGTCAATATAGGTCAAATGGGAATAGTTTTGGGTAGAAAATGACGTATTTACCCTTGGACATGCCTTAAACACTTGAAATACATCGATTTGGGTCAAACTCGATCAAACGGGAGAGGTTTTGTGTATAAAATGACTTAGACACTTCGAATCGGATGATATGAGTCAATATAGGTCAAATGGGATCAATTATTGGTAGAAAATGACGTATTTACCCTTAAACATGTCATAAACACTAGAAATTCATCAATTTAAGTCAATATAGGTCAAAGGGGAGAGATTTTGTGAATTAAATGACCTAAACACTTCGAATCGGACGATATGTGTCAATAAAGGTCAAATGGGATCAATTATGGGTAGAAAATAACGTATATACCCTTAAACATGTTATAAACACTTGAAAGACATCGATTTGAGTCAAACTCGGTCAAATAGGAGAGGTTTTGGGCATAAAATGACTTCAACACTTTGAATCGGACGATATGAGCCAATATATGTCATATAAGATCAATTTTGGGTAGAAAATGTTGTATTTAACCTTAAACTTGTCATAAACAGTTGAAATACATCGATTTCAGTCAAACTTGGTCAAATGGGAGAGGATTTGGGATTAAAATGACTTAAACACTACGAATCGGACGATATGAGTCAATATAGGTGAAATGGGATTAGATTTTGGTTGAAAATGACGAATTTATCCTTGAACATGTCGTAAACACTTAAAATACATCGGTTTGAGTTAAACTCGGTCAAACAGGAGAGGTTATGTGTATTAAATGACCAAAACTTTTTAAATTGGACGATATGAGTCAATATAGGTCAAATGGGATCAAGTTTAGGTAAAAAACGACATACTTACCCTTCAACATGTCATAAACACTTAAAAAACGTAGATTTGAGTCAACGCCAGTCAAACGGGAGAGGTTTTGGGTATAAAATGACCTAAACACTTCGAATCGGACAATATGAGTTACTATGGGTCAAATAGGATCAATTTTGGGTAGAAAATGAAGTATTTACCCTTGAACATGTCATAAACACTTAAAATACACCGATTTGAGTCACACAAGGTCAAACGGGAGTGGTTTTGTGTACTAAATGATCTACACACTTCGAATCGAACGATATGAGTCAATATAGGTCAAATATGATCGATTTTGGGAAGAAAATTACGTCTTTATCCTTGAACATGTCATAAACACGTGAAATACTTAAGCACTTTGATTCTGACAATATGAGTCAATATAGGTCAAATGGGATTAGTGTTGGGTAGAAAATGACGTATTTACCCATAAACATGTCATAAACACTTGAAATACATCAATTTCATTCAAACTCGGTCAAACGAGAGAGGTTCTGTGTATTAAATAACCTAAACATTTTAAATCGAACAATATTAGTCAATATAGGACAAATGGGATTAGTTTTGGGTAGAAAATGACGTATTTACCCTTGAACATGTCATAAACTCTTGAAATACATCGATTTGAGTCAAACACGGTCAGACGGGAGATGTTTTGTGTATTAAATAATCTAAACACTTCGAATCGGACGATAGGAGTCAATATAGGTCAAATAGGATCAATTATGGGTAGAAAATGACGTATTTACCCTTAAACATGTCATAAACACATGAAATACTTTGATTTGAGTCAAACTCGATCAAATGGGAGAGGTTATGGGTCTAAAATAACTTAAACACTTCGATGCTGACGATATGAGTCAATATAGGTCAAGTAGGATCAGTTTTGGGTAGGAAATGTAGTATTTCCCCTTGAAGATGTCATAAACACTTGAAATACATCGATTTGAGTCAAACTCGGTCAAACGGGAGAGGTTTTGTGTATAAAATGACTTAAACATTACGAATCAGACGATATGAGTCAAAATAGGTCAAATGGGTTCAGTTTTGTGGAGAAAATGACGTATTTACCCTTGAACATATCATAAACACTTGAAATACATCAATTTGAGTCAATCTCTGTCAAACGGGAGAGGTTTTTGTAGAAAAAGACTTAAAGACTTTGAGTCGGACAATATGAGTCAATATAGGTCAAATGAGATAAGTTATAGGTACAAAATGACATATTTACCCTTGAACATATCATAAACACGTGAAATACATCGATTTCAGTCAAACTCGGTCAAATGAAAGAGGTTTTGTACATAAAATGACCTAAACACTTCGAATCGGACAATATGAGTGAATATAGGTCAAATAGGATCAATTTTGGGAATAAAATGACGTATTTAGCCTTGAACATGTCATAAACACTTGAAATACATCGATTTGAGTAGAACTCGGTCAAACAGGAGAGGTTTTGTGTATTGAATGACCTAAACACTTCGAATCGGACGATATGAGTCAATATTGGTCAAATAGGATCAAATTTGGCTAGAAAAAATTACATATTTACCATCGAACATGTTATAAACATGTGAAATACATCGATTTGAGTCAAACTCGATCAAATGGGAAAGGTTATGGGTATAAAATGACTTAAACACTTGGATTCTAATGATATGAGTCAATATAGGTCAAATGGGAATAGTTTTGGGTAGAAAATGACGTATTTACCCTTGGACATGCCTTAAACACTTGAAATACATCGATTTGGGTCAAACTCGATCAAACGGGAGAGGTTTTGTGTATAAAATGACTTAGACACTTCGAATCGGATGATATGAGTCAATATAGGTCAAATGGGATCAATTATTGGTAGAAAATGACGTATTTACCCTTAAACATGTCATAAACACTAGAAATTCATCAATTTAAGTCAATATAGGTCAAAGGGGAGAGATTTTGTGAATTAAATGACCTAAACACTTCGAATCGGACGATATGTGTCAATAAAGGTCAAATGGGATCAATTATGGGTAGAAAATAACGTATATACCCTTAAACATGTTATAAACACTTGAAAGACATCGATTTGAGTCAAACTCGGTCAAATAGGAGAGGTTTTGGGCATAAAATGACTTCAACACTTTGAATCGGACGATATGAGCCAATACATGTCATATAAGATCAATTTTGGGTAGAAAATGTTGTGATTAACCTTAAACTTGTCATAAACAGTTGAAATACATCGATTTCAGTCAAACTTGGTCAAATGGGAGAGGATTTGGGATTAAAATGACTTAAACACTACGAATCGGACGATATGAGTCAATATAGGTGAAATGGGATTAGATTTTGGTTGAAAATGACGAATTTATCCTTGAACATGTCGTAAACACTTAAAATACATCGGTTTGAGTTAAACTCGGTCAAACAGGAGAGGTTATGTGTATTAAATGACCAAAACTTTTTAAATTGGACGATATGAGTCAATATAGGTCAAATGGGATCAAGTTTAGGTAAAAAACGACATACTTACCCTTCAACATGTCATAAACACTTAAAAAACGTAGATTTGAGTCAACGCCAGTCAAACGGGAGAGGTTTTGGGTATAAAATGACCTAAACACTTCGAATCGGACAATATGAGTTACTATGGGTCAAATAGGATCAATTTTGGGTAGAAAATGAAGTATTTACCCTTGAACATGTCATAAACACTTAAAATACACCGATTTGAGTCACACAAGGTCAAACGGGAGTGGTTTTGTGTACTAAATGATCTACACACTTCGAATCGAACGATATGAGTCAATATAGGTCAAATATGATCGATTTTGGGAAGAAAATTACGTCTTTATCCTTGAACATGTCATAAACACGTGAAATACTTAAGCACTTTGATTCTGACAATATGAGTCAATATAGGTCAAATGGGATTAGTGTTGGGTAGAAAATGACGTATTTACCCATAAACATGTCATAAACACTTGAAATACATCAATTTCATTCAAACTCGGTCAAACGAGAGAGGTTCTGTGTATTAAATAACCTAAACATTTTAAATCGAACAATATTAGTCAATATAGGACAAATGGGATTAGTTTTGGGTAGAAAATGACGTATTTACCCTTGAACATGTCATAAACTCTTGAAATACATCGATTTGAGTCAAACACGGTCAGACGGGAGATGTTTTGTGTATTAAATAATCTAAACACTTCGAATCGGACGATAGGAGTCAATATAGGTCAAATAGGATCAATTATGGGTAGAAAATGACGTATTTACCCTTAAACATGTCATAAACACATGAAATACTTTGATTTGAGTCAAACTCGATCAAATGGGAGAGGTTATGGGTCTAAAATAACTTAAACACTTCGATGCTGACGATATGAGTCAATATAGGTCAAGTAGGATCAGTTTTGGGTAGGAAATGTAGTATTTCCCCTTGAAGATGTCATAAACACTTGAAATACATCGATTTGAGTCAAACTCGGTCAAACGGGAGAGGTTTTGTGTATAAAATGACTTAAACATTACGAATCAGACGATATGAGTCAAAATAGGTCAAATGGGTTCAGTTTTGTGGAGAAAATGACGTATTTACCCTTGAACATATCATAAACACTTGAAATACATCAATTTGAGTCAATCTCTGTCAAACGGGAGAGGTTTTTGTAGAAAAAGACTTAAAGACTTTGAGTCGGACAATATGAGTCAATATAGGTCAAATGAGATAAGTTATAGGTACAAAATGACATATTTACCCTTGAACATATCATAAACACGTGAAATACATCGATTTCAGTCAAACTCGGTCAAATGAAAGAGGTTTTGTACATAAAATGACCTAAACACTTCGAATCGGACAATATGAGTGAATATAGGTCAAATAGGATCAATTTTGGGAATAAAATGACGTATTTAGCCTTGAACATGTCATAAACACTTGAAATACATCGATTTGAGTAGAACTCGGTCAAACAGGAGAGGTTTTGTGTATTGAATGACCTAAACACTTCGAATCGGACGATATGAGTCAATATTGGTCAAATAGGATCAAATTTGGCTAGAAAAAATTACATATTTACCATCGAACATGTTATAAACATGTGAAATACATCGATTTGAGTCAAACTCGATCAAATGGGAAAGGTTATGGGTATAAAATGACTTAAACACTTGGATTCTAATGATATGAGTCAATATAGGTCAAATGGGAATAGTTTTGGGTAGAAAATGACGTATTTACCCTTGGACATGCCTTAAACACTTGAAATACATCGATTTGGGTCAAACTCGATCAAACGGGAGAGGTTTTGTGGGTAAAATGACTTAGACACTTCGAATCGGATGATATGAGTCAATATAGGTCAAATGGGATCAATTATTGGTAGAAAATGACGTATTTACCCTTAAACATGTCATAAACACTAGAAATTCATCAATTTAAGTCAATATAGGTCAAAGGGGAGAGATTTTGTGAATTAAATGACCTAAACACTTCGAATCGGACGATATGTGTCAATAAAGGTCAAATGGGATCAATTATGGGTAGAAAATAACGTATATACCCTTAAACATGTTATAAACACTTGAAAGACATCAATTTGAGTCAAACTCGGTCAAATAGGAGAGGTTTTGGGCATAAAATGACTTCAACACTTTGAATCGGACGATATGAGCCAATATATGTCATATAAGATCAATTTTGGGTAGAAAATGTTGTATTTAACCTTAAACTTGTCATAAACAGTTGAAATACATCGATTTCAGTCAAACTTGGTCAAATGGGAGAGGATTTGGGATTAAAATGACTTAAACACTACGAATCGGACGATATGAGTCAATATAGGTGAAATGGGATTAGATTTTGGTTGAAAATGACGAATTTATCCTTGAACATGTCGTAAACACTTAAAATACATCGGTTTGAGTTAAACTCGGTCAAACAGGAGAGGTTATGTGTATTAAATGACCAAAACTTTTTAAATTGGACGATATGAGTCAATATAGGTCAAATGGGATCAAGTTTAGGTAAAAAACGACATACTTACCCTTCAACATGTCATAAACACTTAAAAAACGTAGATTTGAGTCAACGCCAGTCAAACGGGAGAGGTTTTGGGTATAAAATGACCTAAACACTTCGAATTGGACAATATGAGTTACTATGGGTCAAATAGGATCAATTTTGGGTAGAAAATGAAGTATTTACCCTTGAACATGTCATAAACACTTAAAATACACCGATTTGAGTCACACAAGGTCAAACGGGAGTGGTTTTGTGTACTAAATGATCTACACACTTCGAATCGAACGATATGAGTCAATATAGGTCAAATATGATCGATTTTGGGAAGAAAATTACGTCTTTATCCTTGAACATGTCATAAACACGTGAAATACTTAAGCACTTTGATTCTGACAATATGAGTCAATATAGGTCAAATGGGATTAGTGTTGGGTAGAAAATGACGTATTTACCCATAAACATGTCATAAACACTTGAAATACATCAATTTCATTCAAACTCGGTCAAACGAGAGAGGTTCTGTGTATTAAATAACCTAAACATTTTAAATCGAACAATATTAGTCAATATAGGACAAATGGGATTAGTTTTGGGTAGAAAATGACGTATTTACCCTTGAACATGTCATAAACTCTTGAAATACATCGATTTGAGTCAAACACGGTCAGACGGGAGATGTTTTGTGTATTAAATAATCTAAACACTTCGAATCGGACGATAGGAGTCAATATAGGTCAAATAGGATCAATTATGGGTAGAAAATGACGTATTTACCCTTAAACATGTCATAAACACATGAAATACTTTGATTTGAGTCAAACTCGATCAAATGGGAGAGGTTATGGGTCTAAAATAACTTAAACACTTCGATGCTGACGATATGAGTCAATATAGGTCAAGTAGGATCAGTTTTGGGTAGGAAATGTAGTATTTCCCCTTGAAGATGTCATAAACACTTGAAATACATCGATTTGAGTCAAACTCGGTCAAACGGGAGAGGTTTTGTGTATAAAATGACTTAAACATTACGAATCAGACGATATGAGTCAAAATAGGTCAAATGGGTTCAGTTTTGTGGAGAAAATGACGTATTTACCCTTGAACATATCTTAAATACTTTAAATACATCAATTTGAGTCAATCTCTGTCAAACGGGAGAGGTTTTTGTAGAAAAAGACTTAAAGACTTTGAGTCGGACAATATGAGTCAATATAGGTCAAATGAGATAAGTTATAGGTACAAAATGACATATTTACCCTTGAACATATCATAAACACGTGAAATACATCGATTTCAGTCAAACTCGGTCAAATGAAAGAGGTTTTGTACATAAAATGACCTAAACACTTCGAATCGGACAATATGAGTGAATATAGGTCAAATAGGATCAATTTTGGGAATAAAATGACGTATTTAGCCTTGAACATGTCATAAACACTTGAAATACATCGATTTGAGTAGAACTCGGTCAAACAGGAGAGGTTTTGTGTATTGAATGACCTAAACACTTCGAATCGGACGATATGAGTCAATATTGGTCAAATAGGATCAAATTTGGCTAGAAAAAATTACATATTTACCATCGAACATGTTATAAACATGTGAAATACATCGATTTGAGTCAAACTCGATCAAATGGGAAAGGTTATGGGTATAAAATGACTTAAACACTTGGATTCTAATGATATGAGTCAATATAGGTCAAATGGGAATAGTTTTGGGTAGAAAATGACGTATTTACCCTTGGACATGCCTTAAACACTTGAAATACATCGATTTGGGTCAAACTCGATCAAACGGGAGAGGTTTTGTGTATAAAATGACTTAGACACTTCGAATCGGATGATATGAGTCAATATAGGTCAAATGGGATCAATTATTGGTAGAAAATGACGTATTTACCCTTAAACATGTCATAAACACTAGAAATTCATCAATTTAAGTCAATATAGGTCAAAGGGGAGAGATTTTGTGAATTAAATGACCTAAACACTTCGAATCGGACGATATGTGTCAATAAAGGTCAAATGGGATCAATTATGGGTAGAAAATAACGTATATACCCTTAAACATGTTATAAACACTTGAAAGACATCGATTTGAGTCAAACTCGGTCAAATAGGAGAGGTTTTGGGCATAAAATGACTTCAACACTTTGAATCGGACGATATGAGCCAATACATGTCATATAAGATCAATTTTGGGTAGAAAATGTTGTGATTAACCTTAAACTTGTCATAAACAGTTGAAATACATCGATTTCAGTCAAACTTGGTCAAATGGGAGAGGATTTGGGATTAAAATGACTTAAACACTACGAATCGGACGATATGAGTCAATATAGGTGAAATGGGATTAGATTTTGGTTGAAAATGACGAATTTATCCTTGAACATGTCGTAAACACTTAAAATACATCGGTTTGAGTTAAACTCGGTCAAACAGGAGAGGTTATGTGTATTAAATGACCAAAACTTTTTAAATTGGACGATATGAGTCAATATAGGTCAAATGGGATCAAGTTTAGGTAAAAATCGACATACTTACCCTTCAACATGTCATAAACACTTAAAAAACGTAGATTTGAGTCAACGCCAGTCAAACGGGAGAGGTTTTGGGTATAAAATGACCTAAACACTTCGAATCGGACAATATGAGTTACTATGGGTCAAATAGGATCAATTTTGGGTAGAAAATGAAGTATTTACCCTTGAACATGTCATAAACACTTAAAATACACCGATTTGAGTCACACAAGGTCAAACGGGAGTGGTTTTGTGTACTAAATGATCTACACACTTCGAATCGAACGATATGAGTCAATATAGGTCAAATATGATCGATTTTGGGAAGAAAATTACGTCTTTATCCTTGAACATGTCATAAACACGTGAAATACTTAAGCACTTTGATTCTGACAATATGAGTCAATATAGGTCAAATGGGATTAGTGTTGGGTAGAAAATGACGTATTTACCCATAAACATGTCATAAACACTTGAAATACATCAATTTCATTCAAACGAGAGAGGTTCTGTGTATTAAATAACCTAAACATTTTAAATCGAACAATATTAGTCAATATAGGACAAATGGGATTAGTTTTGGGTAGAAAATGACGTATTTACCCTTGAACATGTCATAAACTCTTGAAATACATCGATTTGAGTCAAACACGGTCAGACGGGAGATGTTTTGTGTATTAAATAATCTAAACACTTCGAATCGGACGATAGGAGTCAATATAGGTCAAATAGGATCAATTATGGGTAGAAAATGACGTATTTACCCTTAAACATGTCATAAACACATGAAATACTTTGATTTGAGTCAAACTCGATCAAATGGGAGAGGTTATGGGTCTAAAATAACTTAAACACTTCGATGCTGACGATATGAGTCAATATAGGTCAAGTAGGATCAGTTTTGGGTAGGAAATGTAGTATTTCCCCTTGAAGATGTCATAAACACTTGAAATACATCGATTTGAGTCAAACTCGGTCAAACGGGAGAGGTTTTGTGTATAAAATGACTTAAACATTACGAATCAGACGATATGAGTCAAAATAGGTCAAATGGGTTCAGTTTTGTGGAGAAAATGACGTATTTACCCTTGAACATATCATAAACACTTGAAATACATCAATTTGAGTCAATCTCTGTCAAACGGGAGAGGTTTTTGTAGAAAAAGACTTAAAGACTTTGAGTCGGACAATATGAGTCAATATAGGTCAAATGAGATAAGTTATAGGTACAAAATGACATATTTACCCTTGAACATATCATAAACACGTGAAATACATCGATTTCAGTCAAACTCGGTCAAATGAAAGAGGTTTTGTACATAAAATGACCTAAACACTTCGAATCGGACAATATGAGTGAATATAGGTCAAATAGGATCAATTTTGGGAATAAAATGACGTATTTAGCCTTGAACATGTCATAAACACTTGAAATACATCGATTTGAGTAGAACTCGGTCAAACAGGAGAGGTTTTGTGTATTGAATGACCTAAACACTTCGAATCGGACGATATGAGTCAATATTGGTCAAATAGGATCAAATTTGGCTAGAAAAAATTACATATTTACCATCGAACATGTTATAAACATGTGAAATACATCGATTTGAGTCAAACTCGATCAAATGGGAAAGGTTATGGGTATAAAATGACTTAAACACTTGGATTCTAATGATATGAGTCAATATAGGTCAAATGGGAATAGTTTTGGGTAGAAAATGACGTATTTACCCTTGGACATGCCTTAAACACTTGAAATACATCGATTTGGGTCAAACTCGATCAAACGGGAGAGGTTTTGTGTATAAAATGACTTAGACACTTCGAATCGGATGATATGAGTCAATATAGGTCAAATGGGATCAATTATTGGTAGAAAATGACGTATTTACCCTTAAACATGTCATAAACACTAGAAATTCATCAATTTAAGTCAATATAGGTCAAAGGGGAGAGATTTTGTGAATTAAATGACCTAAACACTTCGAATCGGACGATATGTGTCAATAAAGGTCAAATGGGATCAATTATGGGTAGAAAATAACGTATATACCCTTAAACATGTTATAAACACTTGAAAGACATCGATTTGAGTCAAACTCGGTCAAATAGGAGAGGTTTTGGGCATAAAATGACTTCAACACTTTGAATCGGACGATATGAGCCAATACATGTCATATAAGATCAATTTTGGGTAGAAAATGTTGTGATTAACCTTAAACTTGTCATAAACAGTTGAAATACATCGATTTCAGTCAAACTTGGTCAAATGGGAGAGGATTTGGGATTAAAATGACTTAAACACTACGAATCGGACGATATGAGTCAATATAGGTGAAATGGGATTAGATTTTGGTTGAAAATGACGAATTTATCCTTGAACATGTCGTAAACACTTAAAATACATCGGTTTGAGTTAAACTCGGTCAAACAGGAGAGGTTATGTGTATTAAATGACCAAAACTTTTTAAATTGGACGATATGAGTCAATATAGGTCAAATGGGATCAAGTTTAGGTAAAAAACGACATACTTACCCTTCAACATGTCATAAACACTTAAAAAACGTAGATTTGAGTCAACGCCAGTCAAACGGGAGAGGTTTTGGGAATAAAATGACCTAAACACTTCGAATCGGACAATATGAGTTACTATGGGTCAAATAGGATCAATTTTGGGTAGAAAATGAAGTATTTACCCTTGAACATGTCATAAACACTTAAAATACACCGATTTGAGTCACACAAGGTCAAACGGGAGTGGTTTTGTGTACTAAATGATCTACACACTTCGAATCGAACGATATGAGTCAATATAGGTCAAATATGATCGATTTTGGGAAGAAAATTACGTCTTTATCCTTGAACATGTCATAAACACGTGAAATACTTAAGCACTTTGATTCTGACAATATGAGTCAATATAGGTCAAATGGGATTAGTGTTGGGTAGAAAATGACGTATTTACCCATAAACATGTCATAAACACTTGAAATACATCAATTTCATTCAAACTCGGTCAAACGAGAGAGGTTCTGTGTATTAAATAACCTAAACATTTTAAATCGAACAATATTAGTCAATATAGGACAAATGGGATTAGTTTTGGGTAGAAAATGACGTATTTACCCTTGAACATGTCATAAACTCTTGAAATACATCGATTTGAGTCAAACACGGTCAGACGGGAGATGTTTTGTGTATTAAATAATCTAAACACTTCGAATCGGACGATAGGAGTCAATATAGGTCAAATAGGATCAATTATGGGTAGAAAATGACGTATTTACCCTTAAACATGTCATAAACACATGAAATACTTTGATTTGAGTCAAACTCGATCAAATGGGAGAGGTTTTGGGTCTAAAATAACTTAAACACTTCGATGCTGACGATATGAGTCAATATAGGTCAAGTAGGATCAGTTTTGGGTAGGAAATGTAGTATTTCCCCTTGAAGATGTCATAAACACTTGAAATACATCGATTTGAGTCAAACTCGGTCAAACGGGAGAGGTTTTGTGTATAAAATGACTTAAACATTACGAATCAGACGATATGAGTCAAAATAGGTCAAATGGGTTCAGTTTTGTGGAGAAAATGACGTATTTACCCTTGAACATATCATAAACACTTGAAATACATCAATTTGAGTCAATCTCTGTCAAACGGGAGAGGTTTTTGTAGAAAAAGACTTAAAGACTTTGAGTCGGACAATATGAGTCAATATAGGTCAAATGAGATAAGTTATAGGTACAAAATGACATATTTACCCTTGAACATATCATAAACACGTGAAATACATCGATTTCAGTCAAACTCGGTCAAATGAAAGAGGTTTTGTACATAAAATGACCTAAACACTTCGAATCGGACAATATGAGTGAATATAGGTCAAATAGGATCAATTTTGGGAATAAAATGACGTATTTAGCCTTGAACATGTCATAAACACTTGAAATACATCGATTTGAGTAGAACTCGGTCAAACAGGAGAGGTTTTGTGTATTGAATGACCTAAACACTTCGAATCGGACGATATGAGTCAATATTGGTCAAATAGGATCAAATTTGGCTAGAAAAAATTACATATTTACCATCGAACATGTTATAAACATGTGAAATACATCGATTTGAGTCAAACTCGATCAAATGGGAAAGGTTATGGGTATAAAATGACTTAAACACTTGGATTCTAATGATATGAGTCAATATAGGTCAAATGGGAATAGTTTTGGGTAGAAAATGACGTATTTACCCTTGGACATGCCTTAAACACTTGAAATACATCGATTTGGGTCAAACTCGATCAAACGGGAGAGGTTTTGTGTATAAAATGACTTAGACACTTCGAATCGGATGATATGAGTCAATATAGGTCAAATGGGATCAATTATTGGTAGAAAATGACGTATTTACCCTTAAACATGTCATAAACACTAGAAATTCATCAATTTAAGTCAATATAGGTCAAAGGGGAGAGATTTTGTGAATTAAATGACCTAAACACTTCGAATCGGACGATATGTGTCAATAAAGGTCAAATGGGATCAATTATGGGTAGAAAATAACGTATATACCCTTAAACATGTTATAAACACTTGAAAGACATCGATTTGAGTCAAACTCGGTCAAATAGGAGAGGTTTTGGGCATAAAATGACTTCAACACTTTGAATCGGACGATATGAGCCAATACATGTCATATAAGATCAATTTTGGGTAGAAAATGTTGTGATTAACCTTAAACTTGTCATAAACAGTTGAAATACATCGATTTCAGTCAAACTTGGTCAAATGGGAGAGGATTTGGGATTAAAATGACTTAAACACTACGAATCGGACGATATGAGTCAATATAGGTGAAATGGGATTAGATTTTGGTTGAAAATGACGAATTTATCCTTGAACATGTCGTAAACACTTAAAATACATCGGTTTGAGTTAAACTCGGTCAAACAGGAGAGGTTATGTGTATTAAATGACCAAAACTTTTTAAATTGGACGATATGAGTCAATATAGGTCAAATGGGATCAAGTTTAGGTAAAAAACGACATACTTACCCTTCAACATGTCATAAACACTTAAAAAACGTAGATTTGAGTCAACGCCTGTCAAACGGGAGAGGTTTTGGGAATAAAATGACCTAAACACTTCGAATCGGACAATATGAGTTACTATGGGTCAAATAGGATCAATTTTGGGTAGAAAATGAAGTATTTACCCTTGAACATGTCATAAACACTTAAAATACACCGATTTGAGTCACACAAGGTCAAACGGGAGTGGTTTTGTGTACTAAATGATCTACACACTTCGAATCGAACGATATGAGTCAATATAGGTCAAATATGATCGATTTTGGGAAGAAAATTACGTCTTTATCCTTGAACATGTCATAAACACGTGAAATACTTAAGCACTTTGATTCTGACAATATGAGTCAATATAGGTCAAATGGGATTAGTGTTGGGTAGAAAATGACGTATTTACCCATAAACATGTCATAAACACTTGAAATACATCAATTTCATTCAAACTCGGTCAAACGAGAGAGGTTCTGTGTATTAAATAACCTAAACATTTTAAATCGAACAATATTAGTCAATATAGGACAAATGGGATTAGTTTTGGGTAGAAAATGACGTATTTACCCTTGAACATGTCATAAACTCTTGAAATACATCGATTTGAGTCAAACACGGTCAGACGGGAGATGTTTTGTGTATTAAATAATCTAAACACTTCGAATCGGACGATAGGAGTCAATATAGGTCAAATAGGATCAATTATGGGTAGAAAATGACGTATTTACCCTTAAACATGTCATAAACACATGAAATACTTTGATTTGAGTCAAACTCGATCAAATGGGAGAGGTTTTGGGTCTAAAATAACTTAAACACTTCGATGCTGACGATATGAGTCAATATAGGTCAAGTAGGATCAGTTTTGGGTAGGAAATGTAGTATTTCCCCTTGAAGATGTCATAAACACTTGAAATACATCGATTTGAGTCAAACTCGGTCAAACGGGAGAGGTTTTGTGTATAAAATGACTTAAACATTACGAATCAGACGATATGAGTCAAAATAGGTCAAATGGGTTCAGTTTTGTGGAGAAAATGACGTATTTACCCTTGAACATATCATAAACACTTGAAATACATCAATTTGAGTCAATCTCTGTCAAACGGGAGAGGTTTTTGTAGAAAAAGACTTAAAGACTTTGAGTCGGACAATATGAGTCAATATAGGTCAAATGAGATAAGTTATAGGTACAAAATGACATATTTACCCTTGAACATATCATAAACACGTGAAATACATCGATTTCAGTCAAACTCGGTCAAATGAAAGAGGTTTTGTACATAAAATGACCTAAACACTTCGAATCGGACAATATGAGTGAATATAGGTCAAATAGGATCAATTTTGGGAATAAAATGACGTATTTAGCCTTGAACATGTCATAAACACTTGAAATACATCGATTTGAGTAGAACTCGGTCAAACAGGAGAGGTTTTGTGTATTGAATGACCTAAACACTTCGAATCGGACGATATGAGTCAATATTGGTCAAATAGGATCAAATTTGGCTAGAAAAAATTACATATTTACCATCGAACATGTTATAAACATGTGAAATACATCGATTTGAGTCAAACTCGATCAAATGGGAAAGGTTATGGGTATAAAATGACTTAAACACTTGGATTCTAATGATATGAGTCAATATAGGTCAAATGGGAATAGTTTTGGGTAGAAAATGACGTATTTACCCTTGGACATGCCTTAAACACTTGAAATACATCGATTTGGGTCAAACTCGATCAAACGGGAGAGGTTTTGTGTATAAAATGACTTAGACACTTCGAATCGGATGATATGAGTCAATATAGGTCAAATGGGATCAATTATTGGTAGAAAATGACGTATTTACCCTTAAACATGTCATAAACACTAGAAATTCATCAATTTAAGTCAATATAGGTCAAAGGGGAGAGATTTTGTGAATTAAATGACCTAAACACTTCGAATCGGACGATATGTGTCAATAAAGGTCAAATGGGATCAATTATGGGTAGAAAATAACGTATATACCCTTAAACATGTTATAAACACTTGAAAGACATCGATTTGAGTCAAACTCGGTCAAATAGGAGAGGTTTTGGGCATAAAATGACTTCAACACTTTGAATCGGACGATATGAGCCAATACATGTCATATAAGATCAATTTTGGGTAGAAAATGTTGTGATTAACCTTAAACTTGTCATAAACAGTTGAAATACATCGATTTCAGTCAAACTTGGTCAAATGGGAGAGGATTTGGGATTAAAATGACTTAAACACTACGAATCGGACGATATGAGTCAATATAGGTGAAATGGGATTAGATTTTGGTTGAAAATGACGAATTTATCCTTGAACATGTCGTAAACACTTAAAATACATCGGTTTGAGTTAAACTCGGTCAAACAGGAGAGGTTATGTGTATTAAATGACCAAAACTTTTTAAATTGGACGATATGAGTCAATATAGGTCAAATGGGATCAAGTTTAGGTAAAAAACGACATACTTACCCTTCAACATGTCATAAACACTTAAAAAACGTAGATTTGAGTCAACGCCAGTCAAACGGGAGAGGTTTTGGGAATAAAATGACCTAAACACTTCGAATCGGACAATATGAGTTACTATGGGTCAAATAGGATCAATTTTGGGTAGAAAATGAAGTATTTACCCTTGAACATGTCATAAACACTTAAAATACACCGATTTGAGTCACACAAGGTCAAACGGGAGTGGTTTTGTGTACTAAATGATCTACACACTTCGAATCGAACGATATGAGTCAATATAGGTCAAATATGATCGATTTTGGGAAGAAAATTACGTCTTTATCCTGAACATGTCATAAACACGTGAAATACTTAAGCACTTTGATTCTGACAATATGAGTCAATATAGGTCAAATGGGATTAGTGTTGGGTAGAAAATGACGTATTTACCCATAAACATGTCATAAACACTTGAAATACATCAATTTCATTCAAACTCGGTCAAACGAGAGAGGTTCTGTGTATTAAATAACCTAAACATTTTAAATCGAACAATATTAGTCAATATAGGACAAATGGGATTAGTTTTGGGTAGAAAATGACGTATTTACCCTTGAACATGTCATAAACTCTTGAAATACATCGATTTGAGTCAAACACGGTCAGACGGGAGATGTTTTGTGTATTAAATAATCTAAACACTTCGAATCGGACGATAGGAGTCAATATAGGTCAAATAGGATCAATTATGGGTAGAAAATGACGTATTTACCCTTAAACATGTCATAAACACATGAAATACTTTGATTTGAGTCAAACTCGATCAAATGGGAGAGGTTTTGGGTCTAAAATAACTTAAACACTTCGATGCTGACGATATGAGTCAATATAGGTCAAGTAGGATCAGTTTTGGGTAGGAAATGTAGTATTTCCCCTTGAAGATGTCATAAACACTTGAAATACATCGATTTGAGTCAAACTCGGTCAAACGGGAGAGGTTTTGTGTATAAAATGACTTAAACATTACGAATCAGACGATATGAGTCAAAATAGGTCAAATGGGTTCAGTTTTGTGGAGAAAATGACGTATTTACCCTTGAACATATCATAAACACTTGAAATACATCAATTTGAGTCAATCTCTGTCAAACGGGAGAGGTTTTTGTAGAAAAAGACTTAAAGACTTTGAGTCGGACAATATGAGTCAATATAGGTCAAATGAGATAAGTTATAGGTACAAAATGACATATTTACCCTTGAACATATCATAAACACGTGAAATACATCGATTTCAGTCAAACTCGGTCAAATGAAAGAGGTTTTGTACATAAAATGACCTAAACACTTCGAATCGGACAATATGAGTGAATATAGGTCAAATAGGATCAATTTTGGGAATAAAATGACGTATTTAGCCTTGAACATGTCATAAACACTTGAAATACATCGATTTGAGTAGAACTCGGTCAAACAGGAGAGGTTTTGTGTATTGAATGACCTAAACACTTCGAATCGGACGATATGAGTCAATATTGGTCAAATAGGATCAAATTTGGCTAGAAAAAATTACATATTTACCATCGAACATGTTATAAACATGTGAAATACATCGATTTGAGTCAAACTCGATCAAATGGGAAAGGTTATGGGTATAAAATGACTTAAACACTTGGATTCTAATGATATGAGTCAATATAGGTCAAATGGGAATAGTTTTGGGTAGAAAATGACGTATTTACCCTTGGACATGCCTTAAACACTTGAAATACATCGATTTGGGTCAAACTCGATCAAACGGGAGAGGTTTTGTGTATAAAATGACTTAGACACTTCGAATCGGATGATATGAGTCAATATAGGTCAAATGGGATCAATTATTGGTAGAAAATGACGTATTTACCCTTAAACATGTCATAAACACTAGAAATTCATCAATTTAAGTCAATATAGGTCAAAGGGGAGAGATTTTGTGAATTAAATGACCTAAACACTTCGAATCGGACGATATGTGTCAATAAAGGTCAAATGGGATCAATTATGGGTAGAAAATAACGTATATACCCTTAAACATGTTATAAACACTTGAAAGACATCGATTTGAGTCAAACTCGGTCAAATAGGAGAGGTTTTGGGCATAAAATGACTTCAACACTTTGAATCGGATGATATGAGCCAATACATGTCATATAAGATCAATTTTGGGTAGAAAATGTTGTGATTAACCTTAAACTTGTCATAAACAGTTGAAATACATCGATTTCAGTCAAACTTGGTCAAATGGGAGAGGATTTGGGATTAAAATGACTTAAACACTACGAATCGGACGATATGAGTCAATATAGGTGAAATGGGATTAGATTTTGGTTGAAAATGACGAATTTATCCTTGAACATGTCGTAAACACTTAAAATACATCGGTTTGAGTTAAACTCGGTCAAACAGGAGAGGTTATGTGTATTAAATGACCAAAACTTTTTAAATTGGACGATATGAGTCAATATAGGTCAAATGGGATCAAGTTTAGGTAAAAAACGACATACTTACCCTTCAACATGTCATAAACACTTAAAAAACGTAGATTTGAGTCAACGCCAGTCAAACGGGAGAGGTTTTGGGAATAAAATGACCTAAACACTTCGAATCGGACAATATGAGTTACTATGGGTCAAATAGGATCAATTTTGGGTAGAAAATGAAGTATTTACCCTTGAACATGTCATAAACACTTAAAATACACCGATTTGAGTCACACAAGGTCAAACGGGAGTGGTTTTGTGTACTAAATGATCTACACACTTCGAATCGAACGATATGAGTCAATATAGGTCAAATATGATCGATTTTGGGAAGAAAATTACGTCTTTATCCTGAACATGTCATAAACACGTGAAATACTTAAGCACTTTGATTCTGACAATATGAGTCAATATAGGTCAAATGGGATTAGTGTTGGGTAGAAAATGACGTATTTACCCATAAACATGTCATAAACACTTGAAATACATCAATTTCATTCAAACTCGGTCAAACGAGAGAGGTTCTGTGTATTAAATAACCTAAACATTTTAAATCGAACAATATTAGTCAATATAGGACAAATGGGATTAGTTTTGGGTAGAAAATGACGTATTTACCCTTGAACATGTCATAAACTCTTGAAATACATCGATTTGAGTCAAACACGGTCAGACGGGAGATGTTTTGTGTATTAAATAATCTAAACACTTCGAATCGGACGATAGGAGTCAATATAGGTCAAATAGGATCAATTATGGGTAGAAAATGACGTATTTACCCTTAAACATGTCATAAACACATGAAATACTTTGATTTGAGTCAAACTCGATCAAATGGGAGAGGTTATGGGTCTAAAATAACTTAAACACTTCGATGCTGACGATATGAGTCAATATAGGTCAAGTAGGATCAGTTTTGGGTAGGAAATGTAGTATTTCCCCTTGAACATGTCATAAACACTTGAAATACATCGATTTGAGTCAAACTCGGTCAAACGGGAGAGGTTTTGTGTATAAAATGACTTAAACATTACGAATCAGACGATATGAGTCAAAATAGGTCAAATGGGTTCAGTTTTGTGGAGAAAATGACGTATTTACCCTTGAACATATCATAAACACTTGAAATACATCAATTTGAGTCAATCTCTGTCAAACGGGAGAGGTTTTTGTAGAAAAAGACTTAAAGACTTTGAGTCGGACAATATGAGTCAATATAGGTCAAATGAGATAAGTTATAGGTACAAAATGACATATTTACCCTTGAACATATCATAAACACGTGAAATACATCGATTTCAGTCAAACTCGGTCAAATGAAAGAGGTTTTGTACATAAAATGACCTAAACACTTCGAATCGGACAATATGAGTGAATATAGGTCAAATAGGATCAATTTTGGGAATAAAATGACGTATTTAGCCTTGAACATGTCATAAACACTTGAAATACATCGATTTGAGTAGAACTCGGTCAAACAGGAGAGGTTTTGTGTATTGAATGACCTAAACACTTCGAATCGGACGATATGAGTCAATATTGGTCAAATAGGATCAAATTTGGCTAGAAAAAATTACATATTTACCATCGAACATGTTATAAACATGTGAAATACATCGATTTGAGTCAAACTCGATCAAATGGGAAAGGTTATGGGTATAAAATGACTTAAACACTTGGATTCTAATGATATGAGTCAATATAGGTCAAATGGGAATAGTTTTGGGTAGAAAATGACGTATTTACCCTTGGACATGCCTTAAACACTTGAAATACATCGATTTGGGTCAAACTCGATCAAACGGGAGAGGTTTTGTGTATAAAATGACTTAGACACTTCGAATCGGATGATATGAGTCAATATAGGTCAAATGGGATCAATTATTGGTAGAAAATGACGTATTTACCCTTAAACATGTCATAAACACTAGAAATTCATCAATTTAAGTCAATATAGGTCAAAGGGGAGAGATTTTGTGAATTAAATGACCTAAACACTTCGAATCGGACGATATGTGTCAATAAAGGTCAAATGGGATCAATTATGGGTAGAAAATAACGTATATACCCTTAAACATGTTATAAACACTTGAAAGACATCGATTTGAGTCAAACTCGGTCAAATAGGAGAGGTTTTGGGCATAAAATGACTTCAACACTTTGAATCGGACGATATGAGCCAATATATGTCATATAAGATCAATTTTGGGTAGAAAATGTTGTATTTAACCTTAATCTTGTCATAAACAGTTGAAATACATCGATTTCAGTCAAACTTGGTCAAATGGGAGAGGATTTGGGATTAAAATGACTTAAACACTACGAATCGGACGATATGAGTCAATATAGGTGAAATGGGATTAGATTTTGGTTGAAAATGACGAATTTATCCTTGAACATGTCGTAAACACTTAAAATACATCGGTTTGAGTTAAACTCGGTCAAACAGGAGAGGTTATGTGTATTAAATGACCAAAACTTTTTAAATTGGACGATATGAGTCAATATAGGTCAAATGGGATCAAGTTTAGGTAAAAAACGACATACTTACCCTTCAACATGTCATAAACACTTAAAAAACGTAGATTTGAGTCAACGCCAGTCAAACGGGAGAGGTTTTGGGTATAAAATGACCTAAACACTTCGAATCGGACAATATGAGTTACTATAGGTCAAATAGGATCAATTTTGGGTAGAAAATGAAGTCTTTACCCTTGAACATGTCATAAACACTTAAAATACACCGATTTGAGTCACACAAGGTCAAACGGGAGTGGTTTTGTGTACTAAATGATCTACACACTTCGAATCGAACGATATGAGTCAATATAGGTCAAATATGATCGATTTTGGGAAGAAAATTACGTCTTTATCCTTGAACATGTCATAAACACGTGAAATACTTAAGCACTTTGATTCTGACAATATGAGTCAATATAGGTCAAATGGGATTAGTGTTGGGTAGAAAATGACGTATTTACCCATAAACATGTCATAAACACTTGAAATACATCAATTTCATTCAAACTCGGTCAAACGAGAGAGGTTCTGTGTATTAAATAACCTAAACATTTTAAATCGAACAATATTAGTCAATATAGGACAAATGGGATTAGTTTTGGGTAGAAAATGACGTATTTACCCTTGAACATGTCATAAACTCTTGAAATACATCGATTTGAGTCAAACACGGTCAGACGGGAGATGTTTTGTGTATTAAATAATCTAAACACTTCGAATCGGACGATAGGAGTCAATATAGGTCAAATAGGATCAATTATGGGTAGAAAATGACGTATTTACCCTTAAACATGTCATAAACACATGAAATACTTTGATTTGAGTCAAACTCGATCAAATGGGAGAGGTTATGGGTCTAAAATAACTTAAACACTTCGATGCTGACGATATGAGTCAATATAGGTCAAGTAGGATCAGTTTTGGGTAGGAAATGTAGTATTTCCCCTTGAACATGTCATAAACACTTGAAATACATCGATTTGAGTCAAACTCGGTCAAACGGGAGAGGTTTTGTGTATAAAATGACTTAAACATTACGAATCAGACGATATGAGTCAAAATAGGTCAAATGGGTTCAGTTTTGTGGAGAAAATGACGTATTTACCCTTGAACATATCATAAACACTTGAAATACATCAATTTGAGTCAATCTCTGTCAAACGGGAGAGGTTTTTGTAGAAAAAGACTTAAAGACTTTGAGTCGGACAATATGAGTCAATATAGGTCAAATGAGATAAGTTATAGGTACAAAATGACATATTTACCCTTGAACATATCATAAACACGTGAAATACATCGGTTTCAGTCAAACTCGGTCAAATGAAAGAGGTTTTGTACATAAAATGACCTAAACACTTCGAATCGGACAATATGAGTGAATATAGGTCAAATAGGATCAATTTTGGGAATAAAATGACGTATTTAGCCTTGAACATGTCATAAACACTTGAAATACATCGATTTGAGTAGAACTCGGTCAAACAGGAGAGGTTTTGTGTATTGAATGACCTAAACACTTCGAATCGGACGATATGAGTCAATATTGGTCAAATAGGATCAAATTTGGCTAGAAAAAATTACATATTTACCATCGAACATGTTATAAACATGTGAAATACATCGATTTGAGTCAAACTCGATCAAATGGGAAAGGTTATGGGTATAAAATGACTTAAACACTTGGATTCTAATGATATGAGTCAATATAGGTCAAATGGGAATAGTTTTGGGTAGAAAATGACGTATTTACCCTTGGACATGCCTTAAACACTTGAAATACATCGATTTGGGTCAAACTCGATCAAACGGGAGAGGTTTTGTGTATAAAATGACTTAGACACTTCGAATCGGATGATATGAGTCAATATAGGTCAAATGGGATCAATTATTGGTAGAAAATGACGTATTTACCCTTAAACATGTCATAAACACTAGAAATTCATCAATTTAAGTCAATATAGGTCAAAGGGGAGAGATTTTGTGAATTAAATGACCTAAACACTTCGAATCGGACGATATGTGTCAATAAAGGTCAAATGGGATCAATTATGGGTAGAAAATAACGTATATACCCTTAAACATGTTATAAACACTTGAAAGACATCGATTTGAGTCAAACTCGGTCAAATAGGAGAGGTTTTGGGCATAAAATGACTTCAACACTTTGAATCGGACGATATGAGCCAATACATGTCATATAAGATCAATTTTGGGTAGAAAATGTTGTGATTAACCTTAAACTTGTCATAAACAGTTGAAATACATCGATTTCAGTCAAACTTGGTCAAATGGGAGAGGATTTGGGATTAAAATGACTTAAACACTACGAATCGGACGATATGAGTCAATATAGGTGAAATGGGATTAGATTTTGGTTGAAAATGACGAATTTATCCTTGAACATGTCGTAAACACTTAAAATACATCGGTTTGAGTTAAACTCGGTCAAACAGGAGAGGTTATGTGTATTAAATGACCAAAACTTTTTAAATTGGACGATATGAGTCAATATAGGTCAAATGGGATCAAGTTTAGGTAAAAATCGACACACTTACCCTTCAACATGTCATAAACACTTAAAAAACGTAGATTTGAGTCAACGCCAGTCAAACGGGAGAGGTTTTGGGTATAAAATGACCTAAACACTTCGAATCGGACAATATGAGTTACTATGGGTCAAATAGGATCAATTTTGGGTAGAAAATGAAGTATTTACCCTTGAACATGTCATAAACACTTAAAATACACCGATTTGAGTCACACAAGGTCAAACGGGAGTGGTTTTGTGTACTAAATGATCTACACACTTCGAATCGAACGATATGAGTCAATATAGGTCAAATATGATCGATTTTGGGAAGAAAATTACGTCTTTATCCTTGAACATGTCATAAACACGTGAAATACTTAAGCACTTTGATTCTGACAATATGAGTCAATATAGGTCAAATGGGATTAGTGTTGGGTAGAAAATGACGTATTTACCCATAAACATGTCATAAACACTTGAAATACATCAATTTCATTCAAACGAGAGAGGTTCTGTGTATTAAATAACCTAAATATTTTAAATCGAACAATATTAGTCAATATAGGACAAATGGGATTAGTTTTGGGTAGAAAATGACGTATTTACCCTTGAACATGTCATAAACTCTTGAAATACATCGATTTGAGTCAAACACGGTCAGACGGGAGATGTTTTGTGTATTAAATAATCTAAACACTTCGAATCGGACGATAGGAGTCAATATAGGTCAAATAGGATCAATTATGGGTAGAAAATGACGTATTTACCCTTAAACATGTCATAAACACATGAAATACTTTGATTTGAGTCAAACTCGATCAAATGGGAGAGGTTATGGGTCTAAAATAACTTAAACACTTCGATGCTGACGATATGAGTCAATATAGGTCAAGTAGGATCAGTTTTGGGTAGGAAATGTAGTATTTCCCCTTGAACATGTCATAAACACTTGAAATACATCGATTTGAGTCAAACTCGGTCAAACGGGAGAGGTTTTGTGTATAAAATGACTTAAACATTACGAATCAGACGATATGAGTCAAAATAGGTCAAATGGGTTCAGTTTTGTGGAGAAAATGACGTATTTACCCTTGAACATATCATAAACACTTGAAATACATCAATTTGAGTCAATCTCTGTCAAACGGGAGAGGTTTTTGTAGAAAAAGACTTAAAGACTTTGAGTCGGACAATATGAGTCAATATAGGTCAAATGAGATAAGTTATAGGTACAAAATGACATATTTACCCTTGAACATATCATAAACACGTGAAATACATCGATTTCAGTCAAACTCGGTCAAATGAAAGAGGTTTTGTACATAAAATGACCTAAACACTTCGAATCGGACAATATGAGTGAATATAGGTCAAATAGGATCAATTTTGGGAATAAAATGACGTATTTAGCCTTGAACATGTCATAAACACTTGAAATACATCGATTTGAGTAGAACTCGGTCAAACAGGAGAGGTTTTGTGTATTGAATGACCTAAACACTTCGAATCGGACGATATGAGTCAATATAGGTCAAATAGGATCAAATTTGGCTAGAAAAAATTACATATTTACCATCGAACATGTTATAAACATGTGAAATACATCGATTTGAGTCAAACTCGATCAAATGGGAAAGGTTATGGGTATAAAATGACTTAAACACTTGGATTCTAATGATATGAGTCAATATAGGTCAAATGGGAATAGTTTTGGGTAGAAAATGACGTATTTACCCTTGGACATGCCTTAAACACTTGAAATACATCGATTTGGGTCAAACTCGATCAAACGGGAGAGGTTTTGTGTATAAAATGACTTAGACACTTCGAATCGGATGATATGAGTCAATATAGGTCAAATGGGATCAATTATTGGTAGAAAATGACGTATTTACCCTTAAACATGTCATAAACACTAGAAATTCATCAATTTAAGTCAATATAGGTCAAAGGGGAGAGATTTTGTGAATTAAATGACCTAAACACTTCGAATCGGACGATATGTGTCAATAAAGGTCAAATGGGATCAATTATGGGTAGAAAATAACGTATATACCCTTAAACATGTTATAAACACTTGATAGACATCGATTTGAGTCAAACTCGGTCAAATAGGAGAGGTTTTGGGCATAAAATGACTTCAACACTTTGAATCGGACGATATGAGCCAATACATGTCATATAAGATCAATTTTGGGTAGAAAATGTTGTGATTAACCTTAAACTTGTCATAAACAGTTGAAATACATCGATTTCAGTCAAACTTGGTCAAATGGGAGAGGATTTGGGATTAAAATGACTTAAACACTACGAATCGGACGATATGAGTCAATATAGGTGAAATGGGATTAGATTTTGGTTGAAAATGACGAATTTATCCTTGAACATGTCGTAAACACTTAAAATACATCGGTTTGAGTTAAACTCGGTCAAACAGGAGAGGTTATGTGTATTAAATGACCAAAACTTTTTAAATTGGACGATATGAGTCAATATAGGTCAAATGGGATCAAGTTTAGGTAAAAAACGACATACTTACCCTTCAACATGTCATAAACACTTAAAAAACGTAGATTTGAGTCAACGCCAGTCAAACGGGAGAGGTTTTGGGTATAAAATGACCTAAACACTTCGAATCGGACAATATGAGTTACTATGGGTCAAATAGGATCAATTTTGGGTAGAAAATGAAGTATTTACCCTTGAACATGTCATAAACACTTAAAATACACCGATTTGAGTCACACAAGGTCAAACGGGAGTGGTTTTGTGTACTAAATGATCTACACACTTCGAATCGAACGATATGAGTCAATATAGGTCAAATATGATCGATTTTGGGAAGAAAATTACGTCTTTATCCTTGAACATGTCATAAACACGTGAAATACTTAAGCACTTTGATTCTGACAATATGAGTCAATATAGGTAAAATGGGATTAGTGTTGGGTAGAAAATGACGTATTTACCCATAAACATGTCATAAACACTTGAAATACATCAATTTCATTCAAACGAGAGAGGTTCTGTGTATTAAATAACCTAAACATTTTAAATCGAACAATATTAGTCAATATAGGACAAATGGGATTAGTTTTGGGTAGAAAATGACGTATTTACCCTTGAACATGTCATAAACTCTTGAAATACATCGATTTGAGTCAAACACGGTCAGACGGGAGATGTTTTGTGTATTAAATAATCTAAACACTTCGAATCGGACGATAGGAGTCAATATAGGTCAAATAGGATCAATTATGGGTAGAAAATGACGTATTTACCCTTAAACATGTCATAAACACATGAAATACTTTGATTTGAGTCAAACTCGATCAAATGGGAGAGGTTATGGGTCTAAAATAACTTAAACACTTCGATGCTGACGATATGAGTCAATATAGGTCAAGTAGGATCAGTTTTGGGTAGGAAATGTAGTATTTCCCCTTGAACATGTCATAAACACTTGAAATACATCGATTTGAGTCAAACTCGGTCAAACGGGAGAGGTTTTGTGTATAAAATGACTTAAACATTACGAATCAGACGATATGAGTCAAAATAGGTCAAATGGGTTCAGTTTTGTGGAGAAAATGACGTATTTACCCTTGAACATATCATAAACACTTGAAATACATCAATTTGAGTCAATCTCTGTCAAACGGGAGAGGTTTTTGTAGAAAAAGACTTAAAGACTTTGAGTCGGACAATATGAGTCAATATAGGTCAAATGAGATAAGTTATAGGTACAAAATGACATATTTACCCTTGAACATATCATAAACACGTGAAATACATCGATTTCAGTCAAACTCGGTCAAATGAAAGAGGTTTTGTACATAAAATGACCTAAACACTTCGAATCGGACAATATGAGTGAATATAGGTCAAATAGGATCAATTTTGGGAATAAAATGACGTATTTAGCCTTGAACATGTCATAAACACTTGAAATACATCGATTTGAGTAGAACTCGGTCAAACAGGAGAGGTTTTGTGTATTGAATGACCTAAACACTTCGAATCGGACGATATGAGTCAATATAGGTCAAATAGGATCAAATTTGGCTAGAAAAAATTACATATTTACCATCGAACATGTTATAAACATGTGAAATACATCGATTTGAGTCAAACTCGATCAAATGGGAAAGGTTATGGGTATAAAATGACTTAAACACTTGGATTCTAATGATATGAGTCAATATAGGTCAAATGGGAATAGTTTTGGGTAGAAAATGACGTATTTACCCTTGGACATGCCTTAAACACTTGAAATACATCGATTTGGGTCAAACTCGATCAAACGGGAGAGGTTTTGTGTATAAAATGACTTAGACACTTCGAATCGGATGATATGAGTCAATATAGGTCAAATGGGATCAATTATTGGTAGAAAATGACGTATTTACCCTTAAACATGTCATAAACACTAGAAATTCATCAATTTAAGTCAATATAGGTCAAAGGGGAGAGATTTTGTGAATTAAATGACCTAAACACTTCGAATCGGACGATATGTGTCAATAAAGGTCAAATGGGATCAATTATGGGTAGAAAATAACGTATATACCCTTAAACATGTTATAAACACTTGAAAGACATCGATTTGAGTCAAACTCGGTCAAATAGGAGAGGTTTTGGGCATAAAATGACTTCAACACTTTGAATCGGACGATATGAGCCAATACATGTCATATAAGATCAATTTTGGGTAGAAAATGTTGTGATTAACCTTAAACTTGTCATAAACAGTTGAAATACATCGATTTCAGTCAAACTTGGTCAAATGGGAGAGGATTTGGGATTAAAATGACTTAAACACTACGAATCGGACGATATGAGTCAAT
Organism: Dysphania ambrosioides; assembly: GCA_026401315.1. Classification (NCBI taxonomy): domain Eukaryota; kingdom Viridiplantae; phylum Streptophyta; class Magnoliopsida; order Caryophyllales; family Amaranthaceae; genus Dysphania; species Dysphania ambrosioides. Next base: position 16,510,668 of record CM048664.1, on the reverse strand, counting down.
ATAGGTGAAATGGGATTAGATTTTGGTTGAAAATGACGAATTTATCCTTGAACATGTCGTAAACACTTAAAATACATCGGTTTGAGTTAAACTCGGTCAAACAGGAGAGGTTATGTGTATTAAATGACCAAAACTTTTTAAATTGGACGATATGAGTCAATATAGGTCAAATGGGATCAAGTTTAGGTAAAAATCGACATACTTACCCTTCAACATGTCATAAACACTTAAAAAACGTAGATTTGAGTCAACGCCAGTCAAACGGGAGAGGTTTTGGGTATAAAATGACCTAAACACTTCGAATCGGACAATATGAGTTACTATGGGTCAAATAGGATCAATTTTGGGTAGAAAATGAAGTATTTACCCTTGAACATGTCATAAACACTTAAAATACACCGATTTGAGTCACACAAGGTCAAACGGGAGTGGTTTTGTGTACTAAATGATCTACACACTTCGAATCGAACGATATGAGTCAATATAGGTCAAATATGATTGATTTTGGGAAGAAAATTACGTCTTTATCCTTGAACATGTCATAAACACGTGAAATACTTAAGCACTTTGATTCTGACAATATGAGTCAATATAGGTCAAATGGGATTAGTGTTGGGTAGAAAATGACGTATTTACCCATAAACATGTCATAAACACTTGAAATACATCAATTTCATTCAAACGAGAGAGGTTCTGTGTATTAAATAACCTAAACATTTTAAATCGAACAATATTAGTCAATATAGGACAAATGGGATTAGTTTTGGGTAGAAAATGACGTATTTACCCTTGAACATGTCATAAACTCTTGAAATACATCGATTTGAGTCAAACACGGTCAGACGGGAGATGTTTTGTGTATTAAATAATCTAAACACTTCGAATCGGACGATAGGAGTCAATATAGGTCAAATAGGATCAATTATGGGTAGAAAATGACGTATTTACCCTTAAACATGTCATAAACACATGAAATACTTTGATTTGAGTCAAACTCGATCAAATGGGAGAGGTTATGGGTCTAAAATAACTTAAACACTTCGATGCTGACGATATGAGTCAATATAGGTCAAGTAGGATCAGTTTTGGGTAGGAAATGTAGTATTTCCCCTTGAACATGTCATAAACACTTGAAATACATCGATTTGAGTCAAACTCGGTCAAACGGGAGAGGTTTTGTGTATAAAATGACTTAAACATTACGAATCAGACGATATGAGTCAAAATAGGTCAAATGGGTTCAGTTTTGTGGAGAAAATGACGTATTTACCCTTGAACATATCATAAACACTTGAAATACATCAATTTGAGTCAATCTCTGTCAAACGGGAGAGGTTTTTGTAGAAAAAGACTTAAAGACTTTGAGTCGGACAATATGAGTCAATATAGGTCAAATGAGATAAGTTATAGGTACAAAATGACATATTTACCCTTGAACATATCATAAACACGTGAAATACATCGATTTCAGTCAAACTCGGTCAAATGAAAGAGGTTTTGTACATAAAATGACCTAAACACTTCGAATCGGACAATATGAGTGAATATAGGTCAAATAGGATCAATTTTGGGAATAAAATGACGTATTTAGCCTTGAACATGTCATAAACACTTGAAATACATCGATTTGAGTAGAACTCGGTCAAACAGGAGAGGTTTTGTGTATTGAATGACCTAAACACTTCGAATCGGACGATATGAGTCAATATAGGTCAAATAGGATCAAATTTGGCTAGAAAAAATTACATATTTACCATCGAACATGTTATAAACATGTGAAATACATCGATTTGAGTCAAACTCGATCAAATGGGAAAGGTTATGGGTATAAAATGACTTAAACACTTGGATTCTAATGATATGAGTCAATATAGGTCAAATGGGAATAGTTTTGGGTAGAAAATGACGTATTTACCCTTGGACATGCCTTAAACACTTGAAATACATCGATTTGGGTCAAACTCGATCAAACGGGAGAGGTTTTGTGGGTAAAATGACTTAGACACTTCGAATCGGATGATATGAGTCAATATAGGTCAAATGGGATCAATTATTGGTAGAAAATGACGTATTTACCCTTAAACATGTCATAAACACTAGAAATTCATCAATTTAAGTCAATATAGGTCAAAGGGGAGAGATTTTGTGAATTAAATGACCTAAACACTTCGAATCGGACGATATGTGTCAATAAAGGTCAAATGGGATCAATTATGGGTAGAAAATAACGTATATACCCTTAAACATGTTATAAACACTTGAAAGACATCGATTTGAGTCAAACTCGGTCAAATAGGAGAGGTTTTGGGCATAAAATGACTTCAACACTTTGAATCGGACGATATGAGCCAATACATGTCATATAAGATCAATTTTGGGTAGAAAATGTTGTGATTAACCTTAAACTTGTCATAAACAGTTGAAATACATCGATTTCAGTCAAACTTGGTCAAATGGGAGAGGATTTGGGATTAAAATGACTTAAACACTACGAATCGGACGATATGAGTCAATATAGGTGAAATGGGATTAGATTTTGGTTGAAAATGACGAATTTATCCTTGAACATGTCGTAAACACTTAAAATACATCGGTTTGAGTTAAACTCGGTCAAACAGGAGAGGTTATGTGTATTAAATGACCAAAACTTTTTAAATTGGACGATATGAGTCAATATAGGTCAAATGGGATCAAGTTTAGGTAAAAATCGACATACTTACCCTTCAACATGTCATAAACACTTAAAAAACGTAGATTTGAGTCAACGCCAGTCAAACGGGAGAGGTTTTGGGTATAAAATGACCTAAACACTTCGAATCGGACAATATGAGTTACTATGGGTCAAATAGGATCAATTTTGGGTAGAAAATGAAGTATTTACCCTTGAACATGTCATAAACACTTAAAATACACCGATTTGAGTCACACAAGGTCAAACGGGAGTGGTTTTGTGTACTAAATGATCTACACACTTCGAATCGAACGATATGAGTCAATATAGGTCAAATATGATCGATTTTGGGAAGAAAATTACGTCTTTATCCTTGAACATGTCATAAACACGTGAAATACTTAAGCACTTTGATTCTGACAATATGAGTCAATATAGGTCAAATGGGATTAGTGTTGGGTAGAAAATGACGTATTTACCCATAAACATGTCATAAACACTTGAAATACATCAATTTCATTCAAACGAGAGAGGTTATGTGTATTAAATAACCTAAACATTTTAAATCGAACAATATTAGTCAATATAGGACAAATGGGATTAGTTTTGGGTAGAAAATGACGTATTTACCCTTGAACATGTCATAAACTCTTGAAATACATCGATTTGAGTCAAACACGGTCAGACGGGAGATGTTTTGTGTATTAAATAATCTAAACACTTCGAATCGGACGATAGGAGTCAATATAGGTCAAATAGGATCAATTATGGGTAGAAAATGACGTATTTACCCTTAAACATGTCATAAACACATGAAATACTTTGATTTGAGTCAAACTCGATCAAATGGGAGAGGTTATGGGTCTAAAATAACTTAAACACTTCGATGCTGACGATATGAGTCAATATAGGTCAAGTAGGATCAGTTTTGGGTAGGAAATGTAGTATTTCCCCTTGAAGATGTCATAAACACTTGAAATACATCGATTTGAGTCAAACTCGGTCAAACGGGAGAGGTTTTGTGTATAAAATGACTTAAACATTACGAATCAGACGATATGAGTCAAAATAGGTCAAATGGGTTCAGTTTTGTGGAGAAAATGACGTATTTACCCTTGAACATATCATAAACACTTGAAATACATCAATTTGAGTCAATCTCTGTCAAACGGGAGAGGTTTTTGTAGAAAAAGACTTAAAGACTTTGAGTCGGACAATATGAGTCAATATAGGTCAAATGAGATAAGTTATAGGTACAAAATGACATATTTACCCTTGAACATATCATAAACACGTGAAATACATCGATTTCAGTCAAACTCGGTCAAATGAAAGAGGTTTTGTACATAAAATGACCTAAACACTTCGAATCGGACAATATGAGTGAATATAGGTCAAATAGGATCAATTTTGGGAATAAAATGACGTATTTAGCCTTGAACATGTCATAAACACTTGAAATACATCGATTTGAGTAGAACTCGGTCAAACAGGAGAGGTTTTGTGTATTGAATGACCTAAACACTTCGAATCGGACGATATGAGTCAATATAGGTCAAATAGGATCAAATTTGGCTAGAAAAAATTACATATTTACCATCGAACATGTTATAAACATGTGAAATACATCGATTTGAGTCAAACTCGATCAAATGGGAAAGGTTATGGGTATAAAATGACTTAAACACTTGGATTCTAATGATATGAGTCAATATAGGTCAAATGGGAATAGTTTTGGGTAGAAAATGACGTATTTACCCTTGGACATGCCTTAAACACTTGAAATACATCGATTTGGGTCAAACTCGATCAAACGGGAGAGGTTTTGTGTATAAAATGACTTAGACACTTCGAATCGGATGATATGAGTCAATATAGGTCAAATGGGATCAATTATTGGTAGAAAATGACGTATTTACCCTTAAACATGTCATAAACACTAGAAATTCATCAATTTAAGTCAATATAGGTCAAAGGGGAGAGATTTTGTGAATTAAATGACCTAAACACTTCGAATCGGACGATATGTGTCAATAAAGGTCAAATGGGATCAATTATGGGTAGAAAATAACGTATATACCCTTAAACATGTTATAAACACTTGAAAGACATCGATTTGAGTCAAACTCGGTCAAATAGGAGAGGTTCTGGGCATAAAATGACTTCAACACTTTGAATCGGACGATATGAGCCAATACATGTCATATAAGATCAATTTTGGGTAGAAAATGTTGTGATTAACCTTAAACTTGTCATAAACAGTTGAAATACATCGATTTCAGTCAAACTTGGTCAAATGGGAGAGGATTTGGGATTAAAATGACTTAAACACTACGAATCGGACGATATGAGTCAATATAGGTGAAATGGGATTAGATTTTGGTTGAAAATGACGAATTTATCCTTGAACATGTCGTAAACACTTAAAATACATCGGTTTGAGTTAAACTCGGTCAAACAGGAGAGGTTATGTGTATTAAATGACCAAAACTTTTTAAATTGGACGATATGAGTCAATATAGGTCAAATGGGATCAAGTTTAGGTAAAAAACGACATACTTACCCTTCAACATGTCATAAACACTTAAAAAACGTAGATTTGAGTCAACGCCAGTCAAACGGGAGAGGTTTTGGGTATAAAATGACCTAAACACTTCGAATCGGACAATATGAGTTACTATGGGTCAAATAGGATCAATTTTGGGTAGAAAATGAAGTATTTACCCTTGAACATGTCATAAACACTTAAAATACACCGATTTGAGTCACACAAGGTCAAACGGGAGTGGTTTTGTGTACTAAATGATCTACACACTTCGAATCGAACGATATGAGTCAATATAGGTCAAATATGATCGATTTTGGGAAGAAAATTACGTCTTTATCCTTGAACATGTCATAAACACGTGAAATACTTAAGCACTTTGATTCTGACAATATGAGTCAATATAGGTAAAATGGGATTAGTGTTGGGTAGAAAATGACGTATTTACCCATAAACATGTCATAAACACTTGAAATACATCAATTTCATTCAAACGAGAGAGGTTCTGTGTATTAAATAACCTAAACATTTTAAATCGAACAATATTAGTCAATATAGGACAAATGGGATTAGTTTTGGGTAGAAAATGACGTATTTACCCTTGAACATGTCATAAACTCTTGAAATACATCGATTTGAGTCAAACACGGTCAGACGGGAGATGTTTTGTGTATTAAATAATCTAAACACTTCGAATCGGACGATAGGAGTCAATATAGGTCAAATAGGATCAATTATGGGTAGAAAATGACGTATTTACCCTTAAACATGTCATAAACACATGAAATACTTTGATTTGAGTCAAACTCGATCAAATGGGAGAGGTTATGGGTCTAAAATAACTTAAACACTTCGATGCTGACGATATGAGTCAATATAGGTCAAGTAGGATCAGTTTTGGGTAGGAAATGTAGTATTTCCCCTTGAACATGTCATAAACACTTGAAATACATCGATTTGAGTCAAACTCGGTCAAACGGGAGAGGTTTTGTGTATAAAATGACTTAAACATTACGAATCAGACGATATGAGTCAAAATAGGTCAAATGGGTTCAGTTTTGTGGAGAAAATGACGTATTTACCCTTGAACATATCATAAACACTTGAAATACATCAATTTGAGTCAATCTCTGTCAAACGGGAGAGGTTTTTGTAGAAAAAGACTTAAAGACTTTGAGTCGGACAATATGAGTCAATATAGGTCAAATGAGATAAGTTATAGGTACAAAATGACATATTTACCCTTGAACATATCATAAACACGTGAAATACATCGATTTCAGTCAAACTCGGTCAAATGAAAGAGGTTTTGTACATAAAATGACCTAAACACTTCGAATCGGACAATATGAGTGAATATAGGTCAAATAGGATCAATTTTGGGAATAAAATGACGTATTTAGCCTTGAACATGTCATAAACACTTGAAATACATCGATTTGAGTAGAACTCGGTCAAACAGGAGAGGTTTTGTGTATTGAATGACCTAAACACTTCGAATCGGACGATATGAGTCAATATAGGTCAAATAGGATCAAATTTGGCTAGAAAAAATTACATATTTACCATCGAACATGTTATAAACATGTGAAATACATCGATTTGAGTCAAACTCGATCAAATGGGAAAGGTTATGGGTATAAAATGACTTAAACACTTGGATTCTAATGATATGAGTCAATATAGGTCAAATGGGAATAGTTTTGGGTAGAAAATGACGTATTTACCCTTGGACATGCCTTAAACACTTGAAATACATCGATTTGGGTCAAACTCGATCAAACGGGAGAGGTTTTGTGGGTAAAATGACTTAGACACTTCGAATCGGATGATATGAGTCAATATAGGTCAAATGGGATCAATTATTGGTAGAAAATGACGTATTTACCCTTAAACATGTCATAAACACTAGAAATTCATCAATTTAAGTCAATATAGGTCAAAGGGGAGAGATTTTGTGAATTAAATGACCTAAACACTTCGAATCGGACGATATGTGTCAATAAAGGTCAAATGGGATCAATTATGGGTAGAAAATAACGTATATACCCTTAAACATGTTATAAACACTTGAAAGACATCGATTTGAGTCAAACTCGGTCAAATAGGAGAGGTTTTGGGCATAAAATGACTTCAACACTTTGAATCGGACGATATGAGCCAATACATGTCATATAAGATCAATTTTGGGTAGAAAATGTTGTGATTAACCTTAAACTTGTCATAAACAGTTGAAATACATCGATTTCAGTCAAACTTGGTCAAATGGGAGAGGATTTGGGATTAAAATGACTTAAACACTACGAATCGGACGATATGAGTCAATATAGGTGAAATGGGATTAGATTTTGGTTGAAAATGACGAATTTATCCTTGAACATGTCGTAAACACTTAAAATACATCGGTTTGAGTTAAACTCGGTCAAACAGGAGAGGTTATGTGTATTAAATGACCAAAACTTTTTAAATTGGACGATATGAGTCAATATAGGTCAAATGGGATCAAGTTTAGGTAAAAATCGACATACTTACCCTTCAACATGTCATAAACACTTAAAAAACGTAGATTTGAGTCAACGCCAGTCAAACGGGAGAGGTTTTGGGTATAAAATGACCTAAACACTTCGAATCGGACAATATGAGTTACTATGGGTCAAATAGGATCAATTTTGGGTAGAAAATGAAGTATTTACCCTTGAACATGTCATAAACACTTAAAATACACCGATTTGAGTCACACAAGGTCAAACGGGAGTGGTTTTGTGTACTAAATGATCTACACACTTCGAATCGAACGATATGAGTCAATATAGGTCAAATATGATCGATTTTGGGAAGAAAATTACGTCTTTATCCTTGAACATGTCATAAACACGTGAAATACTTAAGCACTTTGATTCTGACAATATGAGTCAATATAGGTCAAATGGGATTAGTGTTGGGTAGAAAATGACGTATTTACCCATAAACATGTCATAAACACTTGAAATACATCAATTTCATTCAAACGAGAGAGGTTATGTGTATTAAATAACCTAAACATTTTAAATCGAACAATATTAGTCAATATAGGACAAATGGGATTAGTTTTGGGTAGAAAATGACGTATTTACCCTTGAACATGTCATAAACTCTTGAAATACATCGATTTGAGTCAAACACGGTCAGACGGGAGATGTTTTGTGTATTAAATAATCTAAACACTTCGAATCGGACGATAGGAGTCAATATAGGTCAAATAGGATCAATTATGGGTAGAAAATGACGTATTTACCCTTAAACATGTCATAAACACATGAAATACTTTGATTTGAGTCAAACTCGATCAAATGGGAGAGGTTATGGGTCTAAAATAACTTAAACACTTCGATGCTGACGATATGAGTCAATATAGGTCAAGTAGGATCAGTTTTGGGTAGGAAATGTAGTATTTCCCCTTGAAGATGTCATAAACACTTGAAATACATCGATTTGAGTCAAACTCGGTCAAACGGGAGAGGTTTTGTGTATAAAATGACTTAAACATTACGAATCAGACGATATGAGTCAAAATAGGTCAAATGGGTTCAGTTTTGTGGAGAAAATGACGTATTTACCCTTGAACATATCATAAACACTTGAAATACATCAATTTGAGTCAATCTCTGTCAAACGGGAGAGGTTTTTGTAGAAAAAGACTTAAAGACTTTGAGTCGGACAATATGAGTCAATATAGGTCAAATGAGATAAGTTATAGGTACAAAATGACATATTTACCCTTGAACATATCATAAACACGTGAAATACATCGATTTCAGTCAAACTCGGTCAAATGAAAGAGGTTTTGTACATAAAATGACCTAAACACTTCGAATCGGACAATATGAGTGAATATAGGTCAAATAGGATCAATTTTGGGAATAAAATGACGTATTTAGCCTTGAACATGTCATAAACACTTGAAATACATCGATTTGAGTAGAACTCGGTCAAACAGGAGAGGTTTTGTGTATTGAATGACCTAAACACTTCGAATCGGACGATATGAGTCAATATAGGTCAAATAGGATCAAATTTGGCTAGAAAAAATTACATATTTACCATCGAACATGTTATAAACATGTGAAATACATCGATTTGAGTCAAACTCGATCAAATGGGAAAGGTTATGGGTATAAAATGACTTAAACACTTGGATTCTAATGATATGAGTCAATATAGGTCAAATGGGAATAGTTTTGGGTAGAAAATGACGTATTTACCCTTGGACATGCCTTAAACACTTGAAATACATCGATTTGGGTCAAACTCGATCAAACGGGAGAGGTTTTGTGTATAAAATGACTTAGACACTTCGAATCGGATGATATGAGTCAATATAGGTCAAATGGGATCAATTATTGGTAGAAAATGACGTATTTACCCTTAAACATGTCATAAACACTAGAAATTCATCAATTTAAGTCAATATAGGTCAAAGGGGAGAGATTTTGTGAATTAAATGACCTAAACACTTCGAATCGGACGATATGTGTCAATAAAGGTCAAATGGGATCAATTATGGGTAGAAAATAACGTATATACCCTTAAACATGTTATAAACACTTGAAAGACATCGATTTGAGTCAAACTCGGTCAAATAGGAGAGGTTCTGGGCATAAAATGACTTCAACACTTTGAATCGGACGATATGAGCCAATACATGTCATATAAGATCAATTTTGGGTAGAAAATGTTGTGATTAACCTTAAACTTGTCATAAACAGTTGAAATACATCGATTTCAGTCAAACTTGGTCAAATGGGAGAGGATTTGGGATTAAAATGACTTAAACACTACGAATCGGACGATATGAGTCAATATAGGTGAAATGGGATTAGATTTTGGTTGAAAATGACGAATTTATCCTTGAACATGTCGTAAACACTTAAAATACATCGGTTTGAGTTAAACTCGGTCAAACAGGAGAGGTTATGTGTATTAAATGACCAAAACTTTTTAAATTGGACGATATGAGTCAATATAGGTCAAATGGGATCAAGTTTAGGTAAAAAACGACATACTTACCCTTCAACATGTCATAAACACTTAAAAAACGTAGATTTGAGTCAACGCCAGTCAAACGGGAGAGGTTTTGGGTATAAAATGACCTAAACACTTCGAATCGGACAATATGAGTTACTATGGGTCAAATAGGATCAATTTTGGGTAGAAAATGAAGTATTTACCCTTGAACATGTCATAAACACTTAAAATACACCGATTTGAGTCACACAAGGTCAAACGGGAGTGGTTTTGTGTACTAAATGATCTACACACTTCGAATCGAACGATATGAGTCAATATAGGTCAAATATGATCGATTTTGGGAAGAAAATTACGTCTTTATCCTTGAACATGTCATAAACACGTGAAATACTTAAGCACTTTGATTCTGACAATATGAGTCAATATAGGTCAAATGGGATTAGTGTTGGGTAGAAAATGACGTATTTACTCATAAACATGTCATAAACACTTGAAATACATCAATTTCATTCAAACGAGAGAGGTTCTGTGTATTAAATAACCTAAACATTTTAAATCGAACAATATTAGTCAATATAGGACAAATGGGATTAGTTTTGGGTAGAAAATGACGTATTTACCCTTGAACATGTCATAAACTCTTGAAATACATCGATTTGAGTCAAACACGGTCAGACGGGAGATGTTTTGTGTATTAAATAATCTAAACACTTCGAATCGGACGATAGGAGTCAATATAGGTCAAATAGGATCAATTATGGGTAGAAAATGACGTATTTACCCTTAAACATGTCATAAACACATGAAATACTTTGATTTGAGTCAAACTCGATCAAATGGGAGAGGTTATGGGTCTAAAATAACTTAAACACTTCGATGCTGACGATATGAGTCAATATAGGTCAAGTAGGATCAGTTTTGGGTAGGAAATGTAGTATTTCCCCTTGAAGATGTCATAAACACTTGAAATACATCGATTTGAGTCAAACTCGGTCAAACGGGAGAGGTTTTGTGTATAAAATGACTTAAACATTACGAATCAGACGATATGAGTCAAAATAGGTCAAATGGGTTCAGTTTTGTGGAGAAAATGACGTATTTACCCTTGAACATATCATAAACACTTGAAATACATCAATTTGAGTCAATCTCTGTCAAACGGGAGAGGTTTTTGTAGAAAAAGACTTAAAGACTTTGAGTCGGACAATATGAGTCAATATAGGTCAAATGAGATAAGTTATAGGTACAAAATGACATATTTACCCTTGAACATATCATAAACACGTGAAATACATCGATTTCAGTCAAACTCGGTCAAATGAAAGAGGTTTTGTACATAAAATGACCTAAACACTTCGAATCGGACAATATGAGTGAATATAGGTCAAATAGGATCAATTTTGGGAATAAAATGACGTATTTAGCCTTGAACATGTCATAAACACTTGAAATACATCGATTTGAGTAGAACTCGGTCAAACAGGAGAGGTTTTGTGTATTGAATGACCTAAACACTTCGAATCGGACGATATGAGTCAATATAGGTCAAATAGGATCAAATTTGGCTAGAAAAAATTACATATTTACCATCGAACATGTTATAAACATGTGAAATACATCGATTTGAGTCAAACTCGATCAAATGGGAAAGGTTATGGGTATAAAATGACTTAAACACTTGGATTCTAATGATATGAGTCAATATAGGTCAAATGGGAATAGTTTTGGGTAGAAAATGACGTATTTACCCTTGGACATGCCTTAAACACTTGAAATACATCGATTTGGGTCAAACTCGATCAAACGGGAGAGGTTTTGTGGGTAAAATGACTTAGACACTTCGAATCGGATGATATGAGTCAATATAGGTCAAATGGGATCAATTATTGGTAGAAAATGACGTATTTACCCTTAAACATGTCATAAACACTAGAAATTCATCAATTTAAGTCAATATAGGTCAAAGGGGAGAGATTTTGTGAATTAAATGACCTAAACACTTCGAATCGGACGATATGTGTCAATAAAGGTCAAATGGGATCAATTATGGGTAGAAAATAACGTATATACCCTTAAACATGTTATAAACACTTGAAAGACATCGATTTGAGTCAAACTCGGTCAAATAGGAGAGGTTCTGGGCATAAAATGACTTCAACACTTTGAATCGGACGATATGAGCCAATACATGTCATATAAGATCAATTTTGGGTAGAAAATGTTGTGATTAACCTTAAACTTGTCATAAACAGTTGAAATACATCGATTTCAGTCAAACTTGGTCAAATGGGAGAGGATTTGGGATTAAAATGACTTAAACACTACGAATCGGACGATATGAGTCAATATAGGTGAAATGGGATTAGATTTTGGTTGAAAATGACGAATTTATCCTTGAACATGTCGTAAACACTTAAAATACATCGGTTTGAGTTAAACTCGGTCAAACAGGAGAGGTTATGTGTATTAAATGACCAAAACTTTTTAAATTGGACGATATGAGTCAATATAGGTCAAATGGGATCAAGTTTAGGTAAAAAACGACATACTTACCCTTCAACATGTCATAAACACTTAAAAAACGTAGATTTGAGTCAACGCCAGTCAAACGGGAGAGGTTTTGGGTATAAAATGACCTAAACACTTCGAATCGGACAATATGAGTTACTATGGGTCAAATAGGATCAATTTTGGGTAGAAAATGAAGTATTTACCCTTGAACATGTCATAAACACTTAAAATACACCGATTTGAGTCACACAAGGTCAAACGGGAGTGGTTTTGTGTACTAAATGATCTACACACTTCGAATCGAACGATATGAGTCAATATAGGTCAAATATGATCGATTTTGGGAAGAAAATTACGTCTTTATCCTTGAACATGTCATAAACACGTGAAATACTTAAGCACTTTGATTCTGACAATATGAGTCAATATAGGTCAAATGGGATTAGTGTTGGGTAGAAAATGACGTATTTACCCATAAACATGTCATAAACACTTGAAATACATCAATTTCATTCAAACGAGAGAGGTTCTGTGTATTAAATAACCTAAACATTTTAAATCGAACAATATTAGTCAATATAGGACAAATGGGATTAGTTTTGGGTAGAAAATGACGTATTTACCCTTGAACATGTCATAAACTCTTGAAATACATCGATTTGAGTCAAACACGGTCAGACGGGAGATGTTTTGTGTATTAAATAATCTAAACACTTCGAATCGGACGATAGGAGTCAATATAGGTCAAATAGGATCAATTATGGGTAGAAAATGACGTATTTACCCTTAAACATGTCATAAACACATGAAATACTTTGATTTGAGTCAAACTCGATCAAATGGGAGAGGTTATGGGTCTAAAATAACTTAAACACTTCGATGCTGACGATATGAGTCAATATAGGTCAAGTAGGATCAGTTTTGGGTAGGAAATGTAGTATTTCCCCTTGAAGATGTCATAAACACTTGAAATACATCGATTTGAGTCAAACTCGGTCAAACGGGAGAGGTTTTGTGTATAAAATGACTTAAACATTACGAATCAGACGATATGAGTCAAAATAGGTCAAATGGGTTCAGTTTTGTGGAGAAAATGACGTATTTACCCTTGAACATATCATAAACACTTGAAATACATCAATTTGAGTCAATCTCTGTCAAACGGGAGAGGTTTTTGTAGAAAAAGACTTAAAGACTTTGAGTCGGACAATATGAGTCAATATAGGTCAAATGAGATAAGTTATAGGTACAAAATGACATATTTACCCTTGAACATATCATAAACACGTGAAATACATCGATTTCAGTCAAACTCGGTCAAATGAAAGAGGTTTTGTACATAAAATGACCTAAACACTTCGAATCGGACAATATGAGTGAATATAGGTCAAATAGGATCAATTTTGGGAATAAAATGACGTATTTAGCCTTGAACATGTCATAAACACTTGAAATACATCGATTTGAGTAGAACTCGGTCAAACAGGAGAGGTTTTGTGTATTGAATGACCTAAACACTTCGAATCGGACGATATGAGTCAATATAGGTCAAATAGGATCAAATTTGGCTAGAAAAAATTACATATTTACCATCGAACATGTTATAAACATGTGAAATACATCGATTTGAGTCAAACTCGATCAAATGGGAAAGGTTATGGGTATAAAATGACTTAAACACTTGGATTCTAATGATATGAGTCAATATAGGTCAAATGGGAATAGTTTTGGGTAGAAAATGACGTATTTACCCTTGGACATGCCTTAAACACTTGAAATACATCGATTTGGGTCAAACTCGATCAAACGGGAGAGGTTTTGTGGGTAAAATGACTTAGACACTTCGAATCGGATGATATGAGTCAATATAGGTCAAATGGGATCAATTATTGGTAGAAAATGACGTATTTACCCTTAAACATGTCATAAACACTAGAAATTCATCAATTTAAGTCAATATAGGTCAAAGGGGAGAGATTTTGTGAATTAAATGACCTAAACACTTCGAATCGGACGATATGTGTCAATAAAGGTCAAATGGGATCAATTATGGGTAGAAAATAACGTATATACCCTTAAACATGTTATAAACACTTGAAAGACATCGATTTGAGTCAAACTCGGTCAAATAGGAGAGGTTTTGGGCATAAAATGACTTCAACACTTTGAATCGGACGATATGAGCCAATACATGTCATATAAGATCAATTTTGGGTAGAAAATGTTGTGATTAACCTTAAACTTGTCATAAACAGTTGAAATACATCGATTTCAGTCAAACTTGGTCAAATGGGAGAGGATTTGGGATTAAAATGACTTAAACACTACGAATCGGACGATATGAGTCAATATAGGTGAAATGGGATTAGATTTTGGTTGAAAATGACGAATTTATCCTTGAACATGTCGTAAACACTTAAAATACATCGGTTTGAGTTAAACTCGGTCAAACAGGAGAGGTTATGTGTATTAAATGACCAAAACTTTTTAAATTGGACGATATGAGTCAATATAGGTCAAATGGGATCAAGTTTAGGTAAAAAACGACATACTTACCCTTCAACATGTCATAAACACTTAAAAAACGTAGATTTGAGTCAACGCCAGTCAAACGGGAGAGGTTTTGGGTATAAAATGACCTAAACACTTCGAATCGGACAATATGAGTTACTATGGGTCAAATAGGATCAATTTTGGGTAGAAAATGAAGTATTTACCCTTGAACATGTCATAAACACTTAAAATACACCGATTTGAGTCACACAAGGTCAAACGGGAGTGGTTTTGTGTACTAAATGATCTACACACTTCGAATCGAACGATATGAGTCAATATAGGTCAAATATGATCGATTTTGGGAAGAAAATTACGTCTTTATCCTTGAACATGTCATAAACACGTGAAATACTTAAGCACTTTGATTCTGACAATATGAGTCAATATAGGTCAAATGGGATTAGTGTTGGGTAGAAAATGACGTATTTACCCATAAACATGTCATAAACACTTGAAATACATCAATTTCATTCAAACGAGAGAGGTTCTGTGTATTAAATAACCTAAACATTTTAAATCGAACAATATTAGTCAATATAGGACAAATGGGATTAGTTTTGGGTAGAAAATGACGTATTTACCCTTGAACATGTCATAAACTCTTGAAATACATCGATTTGAGTCAAACACGGTCAGACGGGAGATGTTTTGTGTATTAAATAATCTAAACACTTCGAATCGGACGATAGGAGTCAATATAGGTCAAATAGGATCAATTATGGGTAGAAAATGACGTATTTACCCTTAAACATGTCATAAACACATGAAATACTTTGATTTGAGTCAAACTCGATCAAATGGGAGAGGTTATGGGTCTAAAATAACTTAAACACTTCGATGCTGACGATATGAGTCAATATAGGTCAAGTAGGATCAGTTTTGGGTAGGAAATGTAGTATTTCCCCTTGAAGATGTCATAAACACTTGAAATACATCGATTTGAGTCAAACTCGGTCAAACGGGAGAGGTTTTGTGTATAAAATGACTTAAACATTACGAATCAGACGATATGAGTCAAAATAGGTCAAATGGGTTCAGTTTTGTGGAGAAAATGACGTATTTACCCTTGAACATATCATAAACACTTGAAATACATCAATTTGAGTCAATCTCTGTCAAACGGGAGAGGTTTTTGTAGAAAAAGACTTAAAGACTTTGAGTCGGACAATATGAGTCAATATAGGTCAAATGAGATAAGTTATAGGTACAAAATGACATATTTACCCTTGAACATATCATAAACACGTGAAATACATCGATTTCAGTCAAACTCGGTCAAATGAAAGAGGTTTTGTACATAAAATGACCTAAACACTTCGAATCGGACAATATGAGTGAATATAGGTCAAATAGGATCAATTTTGGGAATAAAATGACGTATTTAGCCTTGAACATGTCATAAACACTTGAAATACATCGATTTGAGTAGAACTCGGTCAAACAGGAGAGGTTTTGTGTATTGAATGACCTAAACACTTCGAATCGGACGATATGAGTCAATATAGGTCAAATAGGATCAAATTTGGCTAGAAAAAATTACATATTTACCATCGAACATGTTATAAACATGTGAAATACATCGATTTGAGTCAAACTCGATCAAATGGGAAAGGTTATGGGTATAAAATGACTTAAACACTTGGATTCTAATGATATGAGTCAATATAGGTCAAATGGGAATAGTTTTGGGTAGAAAATGACGTATTTACCCTTGGACATGCCTTAAACACTTGAAATACATCGATTTGGGTCAAACTCGATCAAACGGGAGAGGTTTTGTGGGTAAAATGACTTAGACACTTCGAATCGGATGATATGAGTCAATATAGGTCAAATGGGATCAATTATTGGTAGAAAATGACGTATTTACCCTTAAACATGTCATAAACACTAGAAATTCATCAATTTAAGTCAATATAGGTCAAAGGGGAGAGATTTTGTGAATTAAATGACCTAAACACTTCGAATCGGACGATATGTGTCAATAAAGGTCAAATGGGATCAATTATGGGTAGAAAATAACGTATATACCCTTAAACATGTTATAAACACTTGAAAGACATCGATTTGAGTCAAACTCGGTCAAATAGGAGAGGTTCTGGGCATAAAATGACTTCAACACTTTGAATCGGACGATATGAGCCAATACATGTCATATAAGATCAATTTTGGGTAGAAAATGTTGTGATTAACCTTAAACTTGTCATAAACAGTTGAAATACATCGATTTCAGTCAAACTTGGTCAAATGGGAGAGGATTTGGGATTAAAATGACTTAAACACTACGAATCGGACGATATGAGTCAATATAGGTGAAATGGGATTAGATTTTGGTTGAAAATGACGAATTTATCCTTGA
This sequence comes from Dysphania ambrosioides, assembly GCA_026401315.1. NCBI lineage: Eukaryota > Viridiplantae > Streptophyta > Magnoliopsida > Caryophyllales > Amaranthaceae > Dysphania > Dysphania ambrosioides. The sequence goes on along the minus strand of CM048664.1, from coordinate 16,493,019 downwards.
ACATGTCGTAAACACTTAAAATACATCGGTTTGAGTTAAACTCGGTCAAACAGGAGAGGTTATGTGTATTAAATGACCAAAACTTTTTAAATTGGACGATATGAGTCAATATAGGTCAAATGGGATCAAGTTTAGGTAAAAAACGACATACTTACCCTTCAACATGTCATAAACACTTAAAAAACGTAGATTTGAGTCAACGCCAGTCAAACGGGAGAGGTTTTGGGTATAAAATGACCTAAACACTTCGAATCGGACAATATGAGTTACTATGGGTCAAATAGGATCAATTTTGGGTAGAAAATGAAGTATTTACCCTTGAACATGTCATAAACACTTAAAATACACCGATTTGAGTCACACAAGGTCAAACGGGAGTGGTTTTGTGTACTAAATGATCTACACACTTCGAATCGAACGATATGAGTCAATATAGGTCAAATATGATCGATTTTGGGAAGAAAATTACGTCTTTATCCTTGAACATGTCATAAACACGTGAAATACTTAAGCACTTTGATTCTGACAATATGAGTCAATATAGGTCAAATGGGATTAGTGTTGGGTAGAAAATGACGTATTTACCCATAAACATGTCATAAACACTTGAAATACATCAATTTCATTCAAACGAGAGAGGTTCTGTGTATTAAATAACCTAAACATTTTAAATCGAACAATATTAGTCAATATAGGACAAATGGGATTAGTTTTGGGTAGAAAATGACGTATTTACCCTTGAACATGTCATAAACTCTTGAAATACATCGATTTGAGTCAAACACGGTCAGACGGGAGATGTTTTGTGTATTAAATAATCTAAACACTTCGAATCGGACGATAGGAGTCAATATAGGTCAAATAGGATCAATTATGGGTAGAAAATGACGTATTTACCCTTAAACATGTCATAAACACATGAAATACTTTGATTTGAGTCAAACTCGATCAAATGGGAGAGGTTATGGGTCTAAAATAACTTAAACACTTCGATGCTGACGATATGAGTCAATATAGGTCAAGTAGGATCAGTTTTGGGTAGGAAATGTAGTATTTCCCCTTGAAGATGTCATAAACACTTGAAATACATCGATTTGAGTCAAACTCGGTCAAACGGGAGAGGTTTTGTGTATAAAATGACTTAAACATTACGAATCAGACGATATGAGTCAAAATAGGTCAAATGGGTTCAGTTTTGTGGAGAAAATGACGTATTTACCCTTGAACATATCATAAACACTTGAAATACATCAATTTGAGTCAATCTCTGTCAAACGGGAGAGGTTTTTGTAGAAAAAGACTTAAAGACTTTGAGTCGGACAATATGAGTCAATATAGGTCAAATGAGATAAGTTATAGGTACAAAATGACATATTTACCCTTGAACATATCATAAACACGTGAAATACATCGATTTCAGTCAAACTCGGTCAAATGAAAGAGGTTTTGTACATAAAATGACCTAAACACTTCGAATCGGACAATATGAGTGAATATAGGTCAAATAGGATCAATTTTGGGAATAAAATGACGTATTTAGCCTTGAACATGTCATAAACACTTGAAATACATCGATTTGAGTAGAACTCGGTCAAACAGGAGAGGTTTTGTGTATTGAATGACCTAAACACTTCGAATCGGACGATATGAGTCAATATAGGTCAAATAGGATCAAATTTGGCTAGAAAAAATTACATATTTACCATCGAACATGTTATAAACATGTGAAATACATCGATTTGAGTCAAACTCGATCAAATGGGAAAGGTTATGGGTATAAAATGACTTAAACACTTGGATTCTAATGATATGAGTCAATATAGGTCAAATGGGAATAGTTTTGGGTAGAAAATGACGTATTTACCCTTGGACATGCCTTAAACACTTGAAATACATCGATTTGGGTCAAACTCGATCAAACGGGAGAGGTTTTGTGGGTAAAATGACTTAGACACTTCGAATCGGATGATATGAGTCAATATAGGTCAAATGGGATCAATTATTGGTAGAAAATGACGTATTTACCCTTAAACATGTCATAAACACTAGAAATTCATCAATTTAAGTCAATATAGGTCAAAGGGGAGAGATTTTGTGAATTAAATGACCTAAACACTTCGAATCGGACGATATGTGTCAATAAAGGTCAAATGGGATCAATTATGGGTAGAAAATAACGTATATACCCTTAAACATGTTATAAACACTTGAAAGACATCGATTTGAGTCAAACTCGGTCAAATAGGAGAGGTTTTGGGCATAAAATGACTTCAACACTTTGAATCGGACGATATGAGCCAATACATGTCATATAAGATCAATTTTGGGTAGAAAATGTTGTGATTAACCTTAAACTTGTCATAAACAGTTGAAATACATCGATTTCAGTCAAACTTGGTCAAATGGGAGAGGATTTGGGATTAAAATGACTTAAACACTACGAATCGGACGATATGAGTCAATATAGGTGAAATGGGATTAGATTTTGGTTGAAAATGACGAATTTATCCTTGAACATGTCGTAAACACTTAAAATACATCGGTTTGAGTTAAACTCGGTCAAACAGGAGAGGTTATGTGTATTAAATGACCAAAACTTTTTAAATTGGACGATATGAGTCAATATAGGTCAAATGGGATCAAGTTTAGGTAAAAAACGACATACTTACCCTTCAACATGTCATAAACACTTAAAAAACGTAGATTTGAGTCAACGCCAGTCAAACGGGAGAGGTTTTGGGTATAAAATGACCTAAACACTTCGAATCGGACAATATGAGTTACTATGGGTCAAATAGGATCAATTTTGGGTAGAAAATGAAGTATTTACCCTTGAACATGTCATAAACACTTAAAATACACCGATTTGAGTCACACAAGGTCAAACGGGAGTGGTTTTGTGTACTAAATGATCTACACACTTCGAATCGAACGATATGAGTCAATATAGGTCAAATATGATCGATTTTGGGAAGAAAATTACGTCTTTATCCTTGAACATGTCATAAACACGTGAAATACTTAAGCACTTTGATTCTGACAATATGAGTCAATATAGGTCAAATGGGATTAGTGTTGGGTAGAAAATGACGTATTTACCCATAAACATGTCATAAACACTTGAAATACATCAATTTCATTCAAACGAGAGAGGTTCTGTGTATTAAATAACCTAAACATTTTAAATCGAACAATATTAGTCAATATAGGACAAATGGGATTAGTTTTGGGTAGAAAATGACGTATTTACCCTTGAACATGTCATAAACTCTTGAAATACATCGATTTGAGTCAAACACGGTCAGACGGGAGATGTTTTGTGTATTAAATAATCTAAACACTTCGAATCGGACGATAGGAGTCAATATAGGTCAAATAGGATCAATTATGGGTAGAAAATGACGTATTTACCCTTAAACATGTCATAAACACATGAAATACTTTGATTTGAGTCAAACTCGATCAAATGGGAGAGGTTATGGGTCTAAAATAACTTAAACACTTCGATGCTGACGATATGAGTCAATATAGGTCAAGTAGGATCAGTTTTGGGTAGGAAATGTAGTATTTCCCCTTGAAGATGTCATAAACACTTGAAATACATCGATTTGAGTCAAACTCGGTCAAACGGGAGAGGTTTTGTGTATAAAATGACTTAAACATTACGAATCAGACGATATGAGTCAAAATAGGTCAAATGGGTTCAGTTTTGTGGAGAAAATGACGTATTTACCCTTGAACATATCATAAACACTTGAAATACATCAATTTGAGTCAATCTCTGTCAAACGGGAGAGGTTTTTGTAGAAAAAGACTTAAAGACTTTGAGTCGGACAATATGAGTCAATATAGGTCAAATGAGATAAGTTATAGGTACAAAATGACATATTTACCCTTGAACATATCATAAACACGTGAAATACATCGATTTCAGTCAAACTCGGTCAAATGAAAGAGGTTTTGTACATAAAATGACCTAAACACTTCGAATCGGACAATATGAGTGAATATAGGTCAAATAGGATCAATTTTGGGAATAAAATGACGTATTTAGCCTTGAACATGTCATAAACACTTGAAATACATCGATTTGAGTAGAACTCGGTCAAACAGGAGAGGTTTTGTGTATTGAATGACCTAAACACTTCGAATCGGACGATATGAGTCAATATAGGTCAAATAGGATCAAATTTGGCTAGAAAAAATTACATATTTACCATCGAACATGTTATAAACATGTGAAATACATCGATTTGAGTCAAACTCGATCAAATGGGAAAGGTTATGGGTATAAAATGACTTAAACACTTGGATTCTAATGATATGAGTCAATATAGGTCAAATGGGAATAGTTTTGGGTAGAAAATGACGTATTTACCCTTGGACATGCCTTAAACACTTGAAATACATCGATTTGGGTCAAACTCGATCAAACGGGAGAGGTTTTGTGGGTAAAATGACTTAGACACTTCGAATCGGATGATATGAGTCAATATAGGTCAAATGGGATCAAGTATTGGTAGAAAATGACGTATTTACCCTTAAACATGTCATAAACACTAGAAATTCATCAATTTAAGTCAATATAGGTCAAAGGGGAGAGATTTTGTGAATTAAATGACCTAAACACTTCGAATCGGACGATATGTGTCAATAAAGGTCAAATGGGATCAATTATGGGTAGAAAATAACGTATATACCCTTAAACATGTTATAAACACTTGAAAGACATCGATTTGAGTCAAACTCGGTCAAATAGGAGAGGTTTTGGGCATAAAATGACTTCAACACTTTGAATCGGACGATATGAGCCAATATATGTCATATAAGATCAATTTTGGGTAGAAAATGTTGTGATTAACCTTAAACTTGTCATAAACAGTTGAAATACATCGATTTCAGTCAAACTTGGTCAAATGGGAGAGGATTTGGGATTAAAATGACTTAAACACTACGAATCGGACGATATGAGTCAATATAGGTGAAATGGGATTAGATTTTGGTTGAAAATGACGAATTTATCCTTGAACATGTCGTAAACACTTAAAATACATCGGTTTGAGTTAAACTCGGTCAAACAGGAGAGGTTATGTGTATTAAATGACCAAAACTTTTTAAATTGGACGATATGAGTCAATATAGGTCAAATGGGATCAAGTTTAGGTAAAAAACGACATACTTACCCTTCAACATGTCATAAACACTTAAAAAACGTAGATTTGAGTCAACGCCAGTCAAACGGGAGAGGTTTTGGGTATAAAATGACCTAAACACTTCGAATCGGACAATATGAGTTACTATGGGTCAAATAGGATCAATTTTGGGTAGAAAATGAAGTATTTACCCTTGAACATGTCATAAACACTTAAAATACACCGATTTGAGTCACACAAGGTCAAACGGGAGTGGTTTTGTGTACTAAATGATCTACACACTTCGAATCGAACGATATGAGTCAATATAGGTCAAATATGATCGATTTTGGGAAGAAAATTACGTCTTTATCCTTGAACATGTCATAAACACGTGAAATACTTAAGCACTTTGATTCTGACAATATGAGTCAATATAGGTCAAATGGGATTAGTGTTGGGTAGAAAATGACGTATTTACCCATAAACATGTCATAAACACTTGAAATACATCAATTTCATTCAAACGAGAGAGGTTCTGTGTATTAAATAACCTAAACATTTTAAATCGAACAATATTAGTCAATATAGGACAAATGGGATTAGTTTTGGGTAGAAAATGACGTATTTACCCTTGAACATGTCATAAACTCTTGAAATACATCGATTTGAGTCAAACACGGTCAGACGGGAGATGTTTTGTGTATTAAATAATCTAAACACTTCGAATCGGACGATAGGAGTCAATATAGGTCAAATAGGATCAATTATGGGTAGAAAATGACGTATTTACCCTTAAACATGTCATAAACACATGAAATACTTTGATTTGAGTCAAACTCGATCAAATGGGAGAGGTTATGGGTCTAAAATAACTTAAACACTTCGATGCTGACGATATGAGTCAATATAGGTCAAGTAGGATCAGTTTTGGGTAGGAAATGTAGTATTTCCCCTTGAAGATGTCATAAACACTTGAAATACATCGATTTGAGTCAAACTCGGTCAAACGGGAGAGGTTTTGTGTATAAAATGACTTAAACATTACGAATCAGACGATATGAGTCAAAATAGGTCAAATGGGTTCAGTTTTGTGGAGAAAATGACGTATTTACCCTTGAACATATCATAAACACTTGAAATACATCAATTTGAGTCAATCTCTGTCAAACGGGAGAGGTTTTTGTAGAAAAAGACTTAAAGACTTTGAGTCGGACAATATGAGTCAATATAGGTCAAATGAGATAAGTTATAGGTACAAAATGACATATTTACCCTTGAACATATCATAAACACGTGAAATACATCGATTTCAGTCAAACTCGGTCAAATGAAAGAGGTTTTGTACATAAAATGACCTAAACACTTCGAATCGGACAATATGAGTGAATATAGGTCAAATAGGATCAATTTTGGGAATAAAATGACGTATTTAGCCTTGAACATGTCATAAACACTTGAAATACATCGATTTGAGTAGAACTCGGTCAAACAGGAGAGGTTTTGTGTATTGAATGACCTAAACACTTCGAATCGGACGATATGAGTCAATATAGGTCAAATAGGATCAAATTTGGCTAGAAAAAATTACATATTTACCATCGAACATGTTATAAACATGTGAAATACATCGATTTGAGTCAAACTCGATCAAATGGGAAAGGTTATGGGTATAAAATGACTTAAACACTTGGATTCTAATGATATGAGTCAATATAGGTCAAATGGGAATAGTTTTGGGTAGAAAATGACGTATTTACCCTTGGACATGCCTTAAACACTTGAAATACATCGATTTGGGTCAAACTCGATCAAACGGGAGAGGTTTTGTGTATAAAATGACTTAGACACTTCGAATCGGATGATATGAGTCAATATAGGTCAAATGGGATCAATTATTGGTAGAAAATGACGTATTTACCCTTAAACATGTCATAAACACTAGAAATTCATCAATTTAAGTCAATATAGGTCAAAGGGGAGAGATTTTGTGAATTAAATGACCTAAACACTTCGAATCGGACGATATGTGTCAATAAAGGTCAAATGGGATCAATTATGGGTAGAAAATAACGTATATACCCTTAAACATGTTATAAACACTTGAAAGACATCGATTTGAGTCAAACTCGGTCAAATAGGAGAGGTTTTGGGCATAAAATGACTTCAACACTTTGAATCGGACGATATGAGCCAATATATGTCATATAAGATCAATTTTGGGTAGAAAATGTTGTATTTAACCTTAAACTTGTCATAAACAGTTGAAATACATCGATTTCAGTCAAACTTGGTCAAATGGGAGAGGATTTGGGATTAAAATGACTTAAACACTACGAATCGGACGATATGAGTCAATATAGGTGAAATGGGATTAGATTTTGGTTGAAAATGACGAATTTATCCTTGAACATGTCGTAAACACTTAAAATACATCGGTTTGAGTTAAACTCGGTCAAACAGGAGAGGTTATGTGTATTAAATGACCAAAACTTTTTAAATTGGACGATATGAGTCAATATAGGTCAAATGGGATCAAGTTTAGGTAAAAAACGACATACTTACCCTTCAACATGTCATAAACACTTAAAAAACGTAGATTTGAGTCAACGCTAGTCAAACGGGAGAGGATTTGGGTATAAAATGACCTAAACACTTCGAATCGGACAATATGAGTTACTATGGGTCAAATAGGATCAATTTTGGGAAGAAAATGAAGTATTTATCCTTGAACATGTCATAAACACTTAAAATACACCGATTTGAGTCACACAAGGTCAAACGGGAGTGGTTTTGTGTACTAAATGATCTACACACTTCGAATCGAACGATATGAGTCAATATAGGTCAAATATGATCGATTTTGGGAAGAAAATTACGTCTTTATCCTTGAACATGTCATAAACACGTGAAATACTTAAGCACTTTGATTCTGACAATATGAGTCAATATAGGTCAAATGGGATTAGTGTTGGGTAGAAAATGACGTATTTACCCATAAACATGTCATAAACACTTGAAATACATCAATTTCATTCAAACTCGGTCAAACGAGAGAGGTTCTGTGTATTAAATAACCTAAACATTTTAAATCGAACAATATTAGTCAATATAGGACAAATGGGATTAGTTTTGGGTAGAAAATGACGTATTTACCCTTGAACATGTCATAAACTCTTGAAATACATCGATTTGAGTCAAACACGGTCAGACGGGAGATGTTTTGTGTATTAAATAATCTAAACACTTCGAATCGGACGATAGGAGTCAATATAGGTCAAATAGGATCAATTATGGGTAGAAAATGACGTATTTACCCTTAAACATGTCATAAACACATGAAATACTTTGATTTGAGTCAAACTCGATCAAATGGGAGAGGTTATGGGTCTAAAATAACTTAAACACTTCGATGCTGACGATATGAGTCAATATAGGTCAAGTAGGATCAGTTTTGGGTAGGAAATGTAGTATTTCCCCTTGAAGATGTCATAAACACTTGAAATACATCGATTTGAGTCAAACTCGGTCAAACGGGAGAGGTTTTGTGTATAAAATGACTTAAACATTACGAATCAGACGATATGAGTCAAAATAGGTCAAATGGGTTCAGTTTTGTGGAGAAAATGACGTATTTACCCTTGAACATATCATAAACACTTGAAATACATCAATTTGAGTCAATCTCTGTCAAACGGGAGAGGTTTTTGTAGAAAAAGACTTAAAGACTTTGAGTCGGACAATATGAGTCAATATAGGTCAAATGAGATAAGTTATAGGTACAAAATGACATATTTACCCTTGAACATATCATAAACACGTGAAATACATCGATTTCAGTCAAACTCGGTCAAATGAAAGAGGTTTTGTACATAAAATGACCTAAACACTTCGAATCGGACAATATGAGTGAATATAGGTCAAATAGGATCAATTTTGGGAATAAAATGACGTATTTAGCCTTGAACATGTCATAAACACTTGAAATACATCGATTTGAGTAGAACTCGGTCAAACAGGAGAGGTTTTGTGTATTGAATGACCTAAACACTTCGAATCGGACGATATGAGTCAATATAGGTCAAATAGGATCAAATTTGGCTAGAAAAAATTACATATTTACCATCGAACATGTTATAAACATGTGAAATACATCGATTTGAATCAAACTCGATCAAATGGGAAAGGTTATGGGTATAAAATGACTTAAACACTTGGATTCTAATGATATGAGTCAATATAGGTCAAATGGGAATAGTTTTGGGTAGAAAATGACGTATTTACCCTTGGACATGCCTTAAACACTTGAAATACATCGATTTGGGTCAAACTCGATCAAACGGGAGAGGTTTTGTGTATAAAATGACTTAGACACTTCGAATCGGATGATATGAGTCAATATAGGTCAAATGGGATCAATTATTGGTAGAAAATGACGTATTTACCCTTAAACATGTCATAAACACTAGAAATTCATCAATTTAAGTCAATATAGGTCAAAGGGGAGAGATTTTGTGAATTAAATGACCTAAACACTTCGAATCGGACGATATGTGTCAATAAAGGTCAAATGGGATCAATTATGGGTAGAAAATAACGTATATACCCTTAAACATGTTATAAACACTTGAAAGACATCGATTTGAGTCAAACTCGGTCAAATAGGAGAGGTTTTGGGCATAAAATGACTTCAACACTTTGAATCGGACGATATGAGCCAATATATGTCATATAAGATCAATTTTGGGTAGAAAATGTTGTATTTAACCTTAAACTTGTCATAAACAGTTGAAATACATCGATTTCAGTCAAACTTGGTCAAATGGGAGAGGATTTGGGATTAAAATGACTTAAACACTACGAATCGGACGATATGAGTCAATATAGGTGAAATGGGATTAGATTTTGGTTGAAAATGACGAATTTATCCTTGAACATGTCGTAAACACTTAAAATACATCGGTTTGAGTTAAACTCGGTCAAACAGGAGAGGTTATGTGTATTAAATGACCAAAACTTTTTAAATTGGACGATATGAGTCAATATAGGTCAAATGGGATCAAGTTTAGGTAAAAAACGACATACTTACCCTTCAACATGTCATAAACACTTAAAAAACGTAGATTTGAGTCAACGCCAGTCAAACGGGAGAGGTTTTGGGAATAAAATGACCTAAACACTTCGAATCGGACAATATGAGTTACTATGGGTCAAATAGGATCAATTTTGGGTAGAAAATGAAGTATTTACCCTTGAACATGTCATAAACACTTAAAATACACCGATTTGAGTCACACAAGGTCAAACGGGAGTGGTTTTGTGTACTAAATGATCTACACACTTCGAATCGAACGATATGAGTCAATATAGGTCAAATATGATCGATTTTGGGAAGAAAATTACGTCTTTATCCTTGAACATGTCATAAACACGTGAAATACTTAAGCACTTTGATTCTGACAATATGAGTCAATATAGGTCAAATGGGATTAGTGTTGGGTAGAAAATGACGTATTTACCCATAAACATGTCATAAACACTTGAAATACATCAATTTCATTCAAACTCGGTCAAACGAGAGAGGTTCTGTGTATTAAATAACCTAAACATTTTAAATCGAACAATATTAGTCAATATAGGACAAATGGGATTAGTTTTGGGTAGAAAATGACGTATTTACCCTTGAACATGTCATAAACTCTTGAAATACATCGATTTGAGTCAAACACGGTCAGACGGGAGATGTTTTGTGTATTAAATAATCTAAACACTTCGAATCGGACGATAGGAGTCAATATAGGTCAAATAGGATCAATTATGGGTAGAAAATGACGTATTTACCCTTAAACATGTCATAAACACATGAAATACTTTGATTTGAGTCAAACTCGATCAAATGGGAGAGGTTATGGGTCTAAAATAACTTAAACACTTCGATGCTGACGATATGAGTCAATATAGGTCAAGTAGGATCAGTTTTGGGTAGGAAATGTAGTATTTCCCCTTGAAGATGTCATAAACACTTGAAATACATCGATTTGAGTCAAACTCGGTCAAACGGGAGAGGTTTTGTGTATAAAATGACTTAAACATTACGAATCAGACGATATGAGTCAAAATAGGTCAAATGGGTTCAGTTTTGTGGAGAAAATGACGTATTTACCCTTGAACATATCATAAACACTTGAAATACATCAATTTGAGTCAATCTCTGTCAAACGGGAGAGGTTTTTGTAGAAAAAGACTTAAAGACTTTGAGTCGGACAATATGAGTCAATATAGGTCAAATGAGATAAGTTATAGGTACAAAATGACATATTTACCCTTGAACATATCATAAACACGTGAAATACATCGATTTCAGTCAAACTCGGTCAAATGAAAGAGGTTTTGTACATAAAATGACCTAAACACTTCGAATCGGACAATATGAGTGAATATAGGTCAAATAGGATCAATTTTGGGAATAAAATGACGTATTTAGCCTTGAACATGTCATAAACACTTGAAATACATCGATTTGAGTAGAACTCGGTCAAACAGGAGAGGTTTTGTGTATTGAATGACCTAAACACTTCGAATCGGACGATATGAGTCAATATAGGTCAAATAGGATCAAATTTGGCTAGAAAAAATTACATATTTACCATCGAACATGTTATAAACATAAGAAATACATCGATTTGAGTCAAACTCGATCAAATGGGAAAGGTTATGGGTATAAAATGACTTAAACACTTGGATTCTAATGATATGAGTCAATATAGGTCAAATGGGAATAGTTTTGGGTAGAAAATGACGTATTTACCCTTGGACATGCCTTAAACACTTGAAATACATCGATTTGGGTCAAACTCGATCCAACGGGAGAGGTTTTGTGTATAAAATGACTTAGACACTTCGAATCGGATGATATGAGTCAATATAGGTCAAATGGGATCAATTATTGGTAGAAAATGACGTATTTACCCTTAAACATGTCATAAACACTAGAAATTCATCAATTTAAGTCAATATAGGTCAAAGGGGAGAGATTTTGTGAATTAAATGACCTAAACACTTCGAATCGGACGATATGTGTCAATAAAGGTCAAATGGGATCAATTATGGGTAGAAAATAACGTATATACCCTTAAACATGTTATAAACACTTGAAAGACATCGATTTGAGTCAAACTCGGTCAAATAGGAGAGGTTTTGGGCATAAAATGACTTCAACACTTTGAATCGGACGATATGAGCCAATATATGTCATATAAGATCAATTTTGGGTAGAAAATGTTGTATTTAACCTTAAACTTGTCATAAACAGTTGAAATACATCGATTTCAGTCAAACTTGGTCAAATGGGAGAGGATTTGGGATTAAAATGACTTAAACACTACGAATCGGACGATATGAGTCAATATAGGTGAAATGGGATTAGATTTTGGTTGAAAATGACGAATTTATCCTTGAACATGTCGTAAACACTTAAAATACATCGGTTTGAGTTAAACTCGGTCAAACAGGAGAGGTTATGTGTATTAAATGACCAAAACTTTTTAAATTGGACGATATGAGTCAATATAGGTCAAATGGGATCAAGTTTAGGTAAAAAACGACATACTTACCCTTCAACATGTCATAAACACTTAAAAAACGTAGATTTGAGTCAACGCCAGTCAAACGGGAGAGGATTTGGGTATAAAATGACCTAAACACTTCGAATCGGACAATATGAGTTACTATGGGTCAAATAGGATCAATTTTGGGAAGAAAATGAAGTATTTATCCTTGAACATGTCATAAACACTTAAAATACACCGATTTGAGTCACACAAGGTCAAACGGGAGTGGTTTTGTGTACTAAATGATCTACACACTTCGAATCGAACGATATGAGTCAATATAGGTCAAATATGATCGATTTTGGGAAGAAAATTACGTCTTTATCCTTGAACATGTCATAAACACGTGAAATACTTAAGCACTTTGATTCTGACAATATGAGTCAATATAGGTCAAATGGGATTAGTGTTGGGTAGAAAATGACGTATTTACCCATAAACATGTCATAAACACTTGAAATACATCAATTTCATTCAAACTCGGTCAAACGAGAGAGGTTCTGTGTATTAAATAACCTAAACATTTTAAATCGAACAATATTAGTCAATATAGGACAAATGGGATTAGTTTTGGGTAGAAAATGACGTATTTACCCTTGAACATGTCATAAACTCTTGAAATACATCGATTTGAGTCAAACACGGTCAGACGGGAGATGTTTTGTGTATTAAATAATCTAAACACTTCGAATCGGACGATAGGAGTCAATATAGGTCAAATAGGATCAATTATGGGTAGAAAATGACGTATTTACCCTTAAACATGTCATAAACACATGAAATACTTTGATTTGAGTCAAACTCGATCAAATGGGAGAGGTTATGGGTCTAAAATAACTTAAACACTTCGATGCTGACGATATGAGTCAATATAGGTCAAGTAGGATCAGTTTTGGGTAGGAAATGTAGTATTTCCCCTTGAAGATGTCATAAACACTTGAAATACATCGATTTGAGTCAAACTCGGTCAAACGGGAGAGGTTTTGTGTATAAAATGACTTAAACATTACGAATCAGACGATATGAGTCAAAATAGGTCAAATGGGTTCAGTTTTGTGGAGAAAATGACGTATTTACCCTTGAACATATCATAAACACTTGAAATACATCAATTTGAGTCAATCTCTGTCAAACGGGAGAGGTTTTTGTAGAAAAAGACTTAAAGACTTTGAGTCGGACAATATGAGTCAATATAGGTCAAATGAGATAAGTTATAGGTACAAAATGACATATTTACCCTTGAACATATCATAAACACGTGAAATACATCGATTTCAGTCAAACTCGGTCAAATGAAAGAGGTTTTGTACATAAAATGACCTAAACACTTCGAATCGGACAATATGAGTGAATATAGGTCAAATAGGATCAATTTTGGGAATAAAATGACGTATTTAGCCTTGAACATGTCATAAACACTTGAAATACATCGATTTGAGTAGAACTCGGTCAAACAGGAGAGGTTTTGTGTATTGAATGACCTAAACACTTCGAATCGGACGATATGAGTCAATATAGGTCAAATAGGATCAAATTTGGCTAGAAAAAATTACATATTTACCATCGAACATGTTATAAACATGTGAAATACATCGATTTGAATCAAACTCGATCAAATGGGAAAGGTTATGGGTATAAAATGACTTAAACACTTGGATTCTAATGATATGAGTCAATATAGGTCAAATGGGAATAGTTTTGGGTAGAAAATGACGTATTTACCCTTGGACATGCCTTAAACACTTGAAATACATCGATTTGGGTCAAACTCGATCAAACGGGAGAGGTTTTGTGTATAAAATGACTTAGACACTTCGAATCGGATGATATGAGTCAATATAGGTCAAATGGGATCAATTATTGGTAGAAAATGACGTATTTACCCTTAAACATGTCATAAACACTAGAAATTCATCAATTTAAGTCAATATAGGTCAAAGGGGAGAGATTTTGTGAATTAAATGACCTAAACACTTCGAATCGGACGATATGTGTCAATAAAGGTCAAATGGGATCAATTATGGGTAGAAAATAACGTATATACCCTTAAACATGTTATAAACACTTGAAAGACATCGATTTGAGTCAAACTCGGTCAAATAGGAGAGGTTTTGGGCATAAAATGACTTCAACACTTTGAATCGGACGATATGAGCCAATATATGTCATATAAGATCAATTTTGGGTAGAAAATGTTGTATTTAACCTTAAACTTGTCATAAACAGTTGAAATACATCGATTTCAGTCAAACTTGGTCAAATGGGAGAGGATTTGGGATTAAAATGACTTAAACACTACGAATCGGACGATATGAGTCAATATAGGTGAAATGGGATTAGATTTTGGTTGAAAATGACGAATTTATCCTTGAACATGTCGTAAACACTTAAAATACATCGGTTTGAGTTAAACTCGGTCAAACAGGAGAGGTTATGTGTATTAAATGACCAAAACTTTTTAAATTGGACGATATGAGTCAATATAGGTCAAATGGGATCAAGTTTAGGTAAAAAACGACATACTTACCCTTCAACATGTCATAAACACTTAAAAAACGTAGATTTGAGTCAACGCCAGTCAAACGGGAGAGGTTTTGGGAATAAAATGACCTAAACACTTCGAATCGGACAATATGAGTTACTATGGGTCAAATAGGATCAATTTTGGGTAGAAAATGAAGTATTTACCCTTGAACATGTCATAAACACTTAAAATACACCGATTTGAGTCACACAAGGTCAAACGGGAGTGGTTTTGTGTACTAAATGATCTACACACTTCGAATCGAACGATATGAGTCAATATAGGTCAAATATGATCGATTTTGGGAAGAAAATTACGTCTTTATCCTTGAACATGTCATAAACACGTGAAATACTTAAGCACTTTGATTCTGACAATATGAGTCAATATAGGTCAAATGGGATTAGTGTTGGGTAGAAAATGACGTATTTACCCATAAACATGTCATAAACACTTGAAATACATCAATTTCATTCAAACTCGGTCAAACGAGAGAGGTTCTGTGTATTAAATAACCTAAACATTTTAAATCGAACAATATTAGTCAATATAGGACAAATGGGATTAGTTTTGGGTAGAAAATGACGTATTTACCCTTGAACATGTCATAAACTCTTGAAATACATCGATTTGAGTCAAACACGGTCAGACGGGAGATGTTTTGTGTATTAAATAATCTAAACACTTCGAATCGGACGATAGGAGTCAATATAGGTCAAATAGGATCAATTATGGGTAGAAAATGACGTATTTACCCTTAAACATGTCATAAACACATGAAATACTTTGATTTGAGTCAAACTCGATCAAATGGGAGAGGTTATGGGTCTAAAATAACTTAAACACTTCGATGCTGACGATATGAGTCAATATAGGTCAAGTAGGATCAGTTTTGGGTAGGAAATGTAGTATTTCCCCTTGAAGATGTCATAAACACTTGAAATACATCGATTTGAGTCAAACTCGGTCAAACGGGAGAGGTTTTGTGTATAAAATGACTTAAACATTACGAATCAGACGATATGAGTCAAAATAGGTCAAATGGGTTCAGTTTTGTGGAGAAAATGACGTATTTACCCTTGAACATATCATAAACACTTGAAATACATCAATTTGAGTCAATCTCTGTCAAACGGGAGAGGTTTTTGTAGAAAAAGACTTAAAGACTTTGAGTCGGACAATATGAGTCAATATAGGTCAAATGAGATAAGTTATAGGTACAAAATGACATATTTACCCTTGAACATATCATAAACACGTGAAATACATCGATTTCAGTCAAACTCGGTCAAATGAAAGAGGTTTTGTACATAAAATGACCTAAACACTTCGAATCGGACAATATGAGTGAATATAGGTCAAATAGGATCAATTTTGGGAATAAAATGACGTATTTAGCCTTGAACATGTCATAAACACTTGAAATACATCGATTTGAGTAGAACTCGGTCAAACAGGAGAGGTTTTGTGTATTGAATGACCTAAACACTTCGAATCGGACGATATGAGTCAATATAGGTCAAATAGGATCAAATTTGGCTAGAAAAAATTACATATTTACCATCGAACATGTTATAAACATAAGAAATACATCGATTTGAGTCAAACTCGATCAAATGGGAAAGGTTATGGGTATAAAATGACTTAAACACTTGGATTCTAATGATATGAGTCAATATAGGTCAAATGGGAATAGTTTTGGGTAGAAAATGACGTATTTACCCTTGGACATGCCTTAAACACTTGAAATACATCGATTTGGGTCAAACTCGATCCAACGGGAGAGGTTTTGTGTATAAAATGACTTAGACACTTCGAATCGGATGATATGAGTCAATATAGGTCAAATGGGATCAATTATTGGTAGAAAATGACGTATTTACCCTTAAACATGTCATAAACACTAGAAATTCATCAATTTAAGTCAATATAGGTCAAAGGGGAGAGATTTTGTGAATTAAATGACCTAAACACTTCGAATCGGACGATATGTGTCAATAAAGGTCAAATGGGATCAATTATGGGTAGAAAATAACGTATATACCCTTAAACATGTTATAAACACTTGAAAGACATCGATTTGAGTCAAACTCGGTCAAATAGGAGAGGTTTTGGGCATAAAATGACTTCAACACTTTGAATCGGACGATATGAGCCAATATATGTCATATAAGATCAATTTTGGGTAGAAAATGTTGTATTTAACCTTAAACTTGTCATAAACAGTTGAAATACATCGATTTCAGTCAAACTTGGTCAAATGGGAGAGGATTTGGGATTAACATGACTTAAACACTACGAATCGGACGATATGAGTCAATATAGGTGAAATGGGATTAGATTTTGGTTGAAAATGACGAATTTATCCTTGAACATGTCGTAAACACTTAAAATACATCGGTTTGAGTTAAACTCGGTCAAACAGGAGAGGTTATGTGTATTAAATGACCAAAACTTTTTAAATTGGACGATATGAGTCAATATAGGTCAAATGGGATCAAGTTTAGGTAAAAAACGACATACTTACCCTTCAACATGTCATAAACACTTAAAAAACGTAGATTTGAGTCAACGCCAGTCAAACGGGAGAGGTTTTGGGTATAAAATGACCTAAACACTTCGAATCGGACAATATGAGTTACTATAGGTCAAATAGGATCAATTTTGGGAAGAAAATGAAGTATTTATCCTTGAACATGTCATAAACACTTAAAATACACCGATTTGAGTCACACAAGGTCAAACGGGAGTGGTTTTGTGTACTAAATGATCTACACACTTCGAATCGAACGATATGAGTCAATATAGGTCAAATATGATCGATTTTGGGAAGAAAATTACGTCTTTATCCTTGAACATGTCATAAACACGTGAAATACTTAAGCACTTTGATTCTGACAATATGAGTCAATATAGGTCAAATGGGATTAGTGTTGGGTAGAAAATGACGTATTTACCCATAAACATGTCATAAACACTTGAAATACATCAATTTCATTCAAACTCGGTCAAACGAGAGAGGTTCTGTGTATTAAATAACCTAAACATTTTAAATCGAACAATATTAGTCAATATAGGACAAATGGGATTAGTTTTGGGTAGAAAATGACGTATTTACCCTTGAACATGTCATAAACTCTTGAAATACATCGATTTGAGTCAAACACGGTCAGACGGGAGATGTTTTGTGTATTAAATAATCTAAACACTTCGAATCGGACGATAGGAGTCAATATAGGTCAAATAGGATCAATTATGGGTAGAAAATGACGTATTTACCCTTAAACATGTCATAAACACATGAAATACTTTGATTTGAGTCAAACTCGATCAAATGGGAGAGGTTATGGGTCTAAAATAACTTAAACACTTCGATGCTGACGATATGAGTCAATATAGGTCAAGTAGGATCAGTTTTGGGTAGGAAATGTAGTATTTCCCCTTGAAGATGTCATAAACACTTGAAATACATCGATTTGAGTCAAACTCGGTCAAACGGGGGAGGTTTTGTGTATAAAATGACTTAAACATTACGAATCAGACGATATGAGTCAAAATAGGTCAAATGGGTTCAGTTTTGTGGAGAAAATGACGTATTTACCCTTGAACATATCATAAACACTTGAAATACATCAATTTGAGTCAATCTCTGTCAAACGGGAGAGGTTTTTGTAGAAAAAGACTTAAAGACTTTGAGTCGGACAATATGAGTCAATATAGGTCAAATGAGATAAGTTATAGGTACAAAATGACATATTTACCCTTGAACATATCATAAACACGTGAAATACATCGGTTTCAGTCAAACTCGGTCAAATGAAAGAGGTTTTGTACATAAAATGACCTAAACACTTCGAATCGGACAATATGAGTGAATATAGGTCAAATAGGATCAATTTTGGGAATAAAATGACGTATTTAGCCTTGAACATGTCATAAACACTTGAAATACATCGATTTGAGTAGAACTCGGTCAAACAGGAGAGGTTTTGTGTATTGAATGACCTAAACACTTCGAATCGGACGATATGAGTCAATATAGGTCAAATAGGATCAAATTTGGCTAGAAAAAATTACATATTTACCATCGAACATGTTATAAACATAAGAAATACATCGATTTGAGTCAAACTCGATCAAATGGGAAAGGTTATGGGTATAAAATGACTTAAACACTTGGATTCTAATGATATGAGTCAATATAGGTCAAATGGGAATAGTTTTGGGTAGAAAATGACGTATTTACCCTTGGACATGCCTTAAACACTTGAAATACATCGATTTGGGTCAAACTCGATCCAACGGGAGAGGTTTTGTGTATAAAATGACTTAGACACTTCGAATCGGATGATATGAGTCAATATAGGTCAAATGGGATCAATTATTGGTAGAAAATGACGTATTTACCCTTAAACATGTCATAAACACTAGAAATTCATCAATTTAAGTCAATATAGGTCAAAGGGGAGAGATTTTGTGAATTAAATGACCTAAACACTTCGAATCGGACGATATGTGTCAATAAAGGTCAAATGGGATCAATTATGGGTAGAAAATAACGTATATACCCTTAAACATGTTATAAACACTTGAAAGACATCGATTTGAGTCAAACTCGGTCAAATAGGAGAGGTTTTGGGCATAAAATGACTTCAACACTTTGAATCGGACGATATGAGCCAATATATGTCATATAAGATCAATTTTGGGTAGAAAATGTTGTATTTAACCTTAAACTTGTCATAAACAGTTGAAATACATCGATTTCAGTCAAACTTGGTCAAATGGGAGAGGATTTGGGATTAACATGACTTAAACACTACGAATCGGACGATATGAGTCAATATAGGTGAAATGGGATTAGATTTTGGTTGAAAATGACGAATTTATCCTTGAACATGTCGTAAACACTTAAAATACATCGGTTTGAGTTAAACTCGGTCAAACAGGAGAGGTTATGTGTATTAAATGACCAAAACTTTTTAAATTGGACGATATGAGTCAATATAGGTCAAATGGGATCAAGTTTAGGTAAAAAACGACATACTTACCCTTCAACATGTCATAAACACTTAAAAAACGTAGATTTGAGTCAACGCCAGTCAAACGGGAGAGGTTTTGGGTATAAAATGACCTAAACACTTCGAATCGGACAATATGAGTTACTATAGGTCAAATAGGATCAATTTTGGGAAGAAAATGAAGTATTTATCCTTGAACATGTCATAAACACTTAAAATACACCGATTTGAGTCACACAAGGTCAAACGGGAGTGGTTTTGTGTACTAAATGATCTACACACTTCGAATCGAACGATATGAGTCAATATAGGTCAAATATGATCGATTTTGGGAAGAAAATTACGTCTTTATCCTTGAACATGTCATAAACACGTGAAATACTTAAGCACTTTGATTCTGACAATATGAGTCAATATAGGTCAAATGGGATTAGTGTTGGGTAGAAAATGACGTATTTACCCATAAACATGTCATAAACACTTGAAATACATCAATTTCATTCAAACTCGGTCAAACGAGAGAGGTTCTGTGTATTAAATAACCTAAACATTTTAAATCGAACAATATTAGTCAATATAGGACAAATGGGATTAGTTTTGGGTAGAAAATGACGTATTTACCCTTGAACATGTCATAAACTCTTGAAATACATCGATTTGAGTCAAACACGGTCAGACGGGAGATGTTTTGTGTATTAAATAATCTAAACACTTCGAATCGGACGATAGGAGTCAATATAGGTCAAATAGGATCAATTATGGGTAGAAAATGACGTATTTACCCTTAAACATGTCATAAACACATGAAATACTTTGATTTGAGTCAAACTCGATCAAATGGGAGAGGTTATGGGTCTAAAATAACTTAAACACTTCGATGCTGACGATATGAGTCAATATAGGTCAAGTAGGATCAGTTTTGGGTAGGAAATGTAGTATTTCCCCTTGAAGATGTCATAAACACTTGAAATACATCGATTTGAGTCAAACTCGGTCAAACGGGGGAGGTTTTGTGTATAAAATGACTTAAACATTACGAATCAGACGATATGAGTCAAAATAGGTCAAATGGGTTCAGTTTTGTGGAGAAAATGACGTATTTACCCTTGAACATATCATAAACACTTGAAATACATCAATTTGAGTCAATCTCTGTCAAACGGGAGAGGTTTTTGTAGAAAAAGACTTAAAGACTTTGAGTCGGACAATATGAGTCAATATAGGTCAAATGAGATAAGTTATAGGTACAAAATGACATATTTACCCTTGAACATATCATAAACACGTGAAATACATCGATTTCAGTCAAACTCGGTCAAATGAAAGAGGTTTTGTACATAAAATGACCTAAACACTTCGAATCGGACAATATGAGTGAATATAGGTCAAATAGGATCAATTTTGGGAATAAAATGACGTATTTAGCCTTGAACATGTCATAAACACTTGAAATACATCGATTTGAGTAGAACTCGGTCAAACAGGAGAGGTTTTGTGTATTGAATGACCTAAACACTTCGAATCGGACGATATGAGTCAATATAGGTCAAATAGGATCAAATTTGGCTAGAAAAAATTACATATTTACCATCGAACATGTTATAAACATAAGAAATACATCGATTTGAGTCAAACTCGATCAAATGGGAAAGGTTATGGGTATAAAATGACTTAAACACTTGGATTCTAATGATATGAGTCAATATAGGTCAAATGGGAATAGTTTTGGGTAGAAAATGACGTATTTACCCTTGGACATGCCTTAAACACTTGAAATACATCGATTTGGGTCAAACTCGATCCAACGGGAGAGGTTTTGTGTATAAAATGACTTAGACACTTCGAATCGGATGATATGAGTCAATATAGGTCAAATGGGATCAATTATTGGTAGAAAATGACGTATTTACCCTTAAACATGTCATAAACACTAGAAATTCATCAATTTAAGTCAATATAGGTCAAAGGGGAGAGATTTTGTGAATTAAATGACCTAAACACTTCGAATCGGACGATATGTGTCAATAAAGGTCAAATGGGATCAATTATGGGTAGAAAATAACGTATATACCCTTAAACATGTTATAAACACTTGAAAGACATCGATTTGAGTCAAACTCGGTCAAATAGGAGAGGTTTTGGGCATAAAATGACTTCAACACTTTGAATCGGACGATATGAGCCAATATATGTCATATAAGATCAATTTTGGGTAGAAAATGTTGTATTTAACCTTAAACTTGTCATAAACAGTTGAAATACATCGATTTCAGTCAAACTTGGTCAAATGGGAGAGGATTTGGGATTAACATGACTTAAACACTACGAATCGGACGATATGAGTCAATATAGGTGAAATGGGATTAGATTTTGGTTGAAAATGACGAATTTATCCTTGAACATGTCGTAAACACTTAAAATACATCGGTTTGAGTTAAACTCGGTCAAACAGGAGAGGTTATGTGTATTAAATGACCAAAACTTTTTAAATTGGACGATATGAGTCAATATAGGTCAAATGGGATCAAGTTTAGGTAAAAAACGACATACTTACCCTTCAACATGTCATAAACACTTAAAAAACGTAGATTTGAGTCAACGCCAGTCAAACGGGAGAGGTTTTGGGTATAAAATGACCTAAACACTTCGAATCGGACAATATGAGTTACTATAGGTCAAATAGGATCAATTTTGGGAAGAAAATGAAGTATTTATCCTTGAACATGTCATAAACACTTAAAATACACCGATTTGAGTCACACAAGGTCAAACGGGAGTGGTTTTGTGTACTAAATGATCTACACACTTCGAATCGAACGATATGAGTCAAAATAGGTCAAATATGATCGATTTTGGGAAGAAAATTACGTCTTTATCCTTGAACATGTCATAAACACGTGAAATACTTAAGCACTTTGATTCTGACAATATGAGTCAATATAGGTCAAATGGGATTAGTGTTGGGTAGAAAATGACGTATTTACCCATAAACATGTCATAAACACTTGAAATACATCAATTTCATTCAAACTCGGTCAAACGAGAGAGGTTCTGTGTATTAAATAACCTAAACATTTTAAATCGAACAATATTAGTCAATATAGGACAAATGGGATTAGTTTTGGGTAGAAAATGACGTATTTACCCTTGAACATGTCATAAACTCTTGAAATACATCGATTTGAGTCAAACACGGTCAGACGGGAGATGTTTTGTGTATTAAATAATCTAAACACTTCGAATCGGACGATAGGAGTCAATATAGGTCAAATAGGATCAATTATGGGTAGAAAATGACGTATTTACCCTTAAACATGTCATAAACACATGAAATACTTTGATTTGAGTCAAACTCGATCAAATGGGAGAGGTTATGGGTCTAAAATAACTTAAACACTTCGATGCTGACGATATGAGTCAATATAGGTCAAGTAGGATCAGTTTTGGGTAGGAAATGTAGTATTTCCCCTTGAAGATGTCATAAACACTTGAAATACATCGATTTGAGTCAAACTCGGTCAAACGGGGGAGGTTTTGTGTATAAAATGACTTAAACATTACGAATCAGACGATATGAGTCAAAATAGGTCAAATGGGTTCAGTTTTGTGGAGAAAATGACGTATTTACCCTTGAACATATCATAAACACTTGAAATACATCAATTTGAGTCAATCTCTGTCAAACGGGAGAGGTTTTTGTAGAAAAAGACTTAAAGACTTTGAGTCGGACAATATGAGTCAATATAGGTCAAATGAGATAAGTTATAGGTACAAAATGACATATTTACCCTTGAACATATCATAAACACGTGAAATACATCGGTTTCAGTCAAACTCGGTCAAATGAAAGAGGTTTTGTACATAAAATGACCTAAACACTTCGAATCGGACAATATGAGTGAATATAGCTCAAATAGGATCAATTTTGGGAATAAAATGACGTATTTAGCCTTGAACATGTCATAAACACTTGAAATACATCGATTTGAGTAGAACTCGGTCAAACAGGAGAGGTTTTGTGTATTGAATGACCTAAACACTTCGAATCGGACGATATGAGTCAATATAGGTCAAATAGGATCAAATTTGGCTAGAAAGAATTACATATTTACCATCGAACATGTTATAAACATGTGAAATACATCGATTTGAGTCAAACTCGATCAAATGGGAAAGGTTATGGGTATAAAATGACTTAAACACTTGGATTCTAATGATATGAGTCAATATAGGTCAAATGGGAATAGTTTTGGGTAGAAAATGACGTATTTACCCTTGGACATGCCTTAAACACTTGAAATACATCGATTTGGGTCAAACTCGATCAAACGGGAGAGGTTTTGTGTATAAAATGACTTAGACACTTCGAATCGGATGATATGAGTCAATATAGGTCAAATGGGATCAATTATTGGTAGAAAATGACGTATTTACCCTTAAACATGTCATAAACACTAGAAATTCATCAATTTAAGTCAATATAGGTCAAAGGGGAGAGATTTTGTGAATTAAATGACCTAAACACTTCGAATCGGACGATATGTGTCAATAAAGGTCAAATGGGATCAATTATGGGTAGAAAATAACGTATATACCCTTAAACATGTTATAAACACTTGAAAGACATCGATTTGAGTCAAACTCGGTCAAATAGGAGAGGTTTTGGGCATAAAATGACTTCAACACTTTGAATCGGACGATATGAGCCAATATATGTCATATAAGATCAATTTTGGGTAGAAAATGTTGTATTTAACCTTAAACTTGTCATAAACAGTTGAAATACATCGATTTCAGTCAAACTTGGTCAAATGGGAGAGGATTTGGGATTAAAATGACTTAAACACTACGAATCGGACGATATGAGTCAATATAGGTGAAATGGGATTAGATTTTGGTTGAAAATGACGAATTTATCCTTGAACATGTCGTAAACACTTAAAATACATCGGTTTGAGTTAAACTCGGTCAAACAGGAGAGGTTATGTGTATTAAATGACCAAAACTTTTTAAATTGGACGATATGAGTCAATATAGGTCAAATGGGATCAAGTTTAGGTAAAAAACGACATACTTACCCTTCAACATGTCATAAACACTTAAAAAACGTAGATTTGAGTCAACGCCAGTCAAACGGGAGAGGATTTGGGTATAAAATGACCTAAACACTTCGAATCGGACAATATGAGTTACTATGGGTCAAATAGGATCAATTTTGGGAAGAAAATGAAGTATTTATCCTTGAACATGTCATAAACACTTAAAATACACCGATTTGAGTCACACAAGGTCAAACGGGAGTGGTTTTGTGTACTAAATGATCTACACACTTCGAATCGAACGATATGAGTCAATATAGGTCAAATATGATCGATTTTGGGAAGAAAATTACGTCTTTATCCTTGAACATGTCATAAACACGTGAAATACTTAAGCACTTTGATTCTGACAATATGAGTCAATATAGGTCAAATGGGATTAGTGTTGGGTAGAAAATGACGTATTTACCCATAAACATGTCATAAACACTTGAAATACATCAATTTCATTCAAACTCGGTCAAACGAGAGAGGTTCTGTGTATTAAATAACCTAAACATTTTAAATCGAACAATATTAGTCAATATAGGACAAATGGGATTAGTTTTGGGTAGAAAATGACGTATTTACCCTTGAACATGTCATAAACTCTTGAAATACATCGATTTGAGTCAAACACGGTCAGACGGGAGATGTTTTGTGTATTAAATAATCTAAACACTTCGAATCGGACGATAGGAGTCAATATAGGTCAAATAGGATCAATTATGGGTAGAAAATGACGTATTTACCCTTAAACATGTCATAAACACATGAAATACTTTGATTTGAGTCAAACTCGATCAAATGGGAGAGGTTATGGGTCTAAAATAACTTAAACACTTCGATGCTGACGATATGAGTCAATATAGGTCAAGTAGGATCAGTTTTGGGTAGGAAATGTAGTATTTCCCCTTGAAGATGTCATAAACACTTGAAATACATCGATTTGAGTCAAACTCGGTCAAACGGGAGAGGTTTTGTGTATAAAATGACTTAAACATTACGAATCAGACGATATGAGTCAAAATAGGTCAAATGGGTTCAGTTTTGTGGAGAAAATGACGTATTTACCCTTGAACATATCATAAACACTTGAAATACATCAATTTGAGTCAATCTCTGTCAAACGGGAGAGGTTTTTGTAGAAAAAGACTTAAAGACTTTGAGTCGGACAATATGAGTCAATATAGGTCAAATGAGATAAGTTATAGGTACAAAATGACATATTTACCCTTGAACATATCATAAACACGTGAAATACATCGGTTTCAGTCAAACTCGGTCAAATGAAAGAGGTTTTGTACATAAAATGACCTAAACACTTCGAATCGGACAATATGAGTGAATATAGGTCAAATAGGATCAATTTTGGGAATAAAATGACGTATTTAGCCTTGAACATGTCATAAACACTTGAAATACATCGATTTGAGTAGAACTCGGTCAAACAGGAGAGGTTTTGTGTATTGAATGACCTAAACACTTCGAATCGGACGATATGAGTCAATATAGGTCAAATAGGATCAAATTTGGCTAGAAAAAATTACATATTTACCATCGAACATGTTATAAACATGTGAAATACATCGATTTGAGTCAAACTCGATCAAATGGGAAAGGTTATGGGTATAAAATGACTTAAACACTTGGATTCTAATGATATGAGTCAATATAGGTCAAATGGGAATAGTTTTGGGTAGAAAATGACGTATTTACCCTTGGACATGCCTTAAACACTTAAAATACATCGATTTGGGTCAAACTCGATCCAACGGGAGAGGTTTTGTGTATAAAATGACTTAGACACTTCGAATCGGATGATATGAGTCAATATAGGTCAAATGGGATCAATTATTGGTAGAAAATGACGTATTTACCCTTAAACATGTCATAAACACTAGAAATTCATCAATTTAAGTCAATATAGGTCAAAGGGGAGAGATTTTGTGAATTAAATGACCTAAACACTTCGAATCGGACGATATGTGTCAATAAAGGTCAAATGGGATCAATTATGGGTAGAAAATAACGTATATACCCTTAAACATGTTATAAACACTTGAAAGACATCGATTTGAGTCAAACTCGGTCAAATAGGAGAGGTTTTGGGCATAAAATGACTTCAACACTTTGAATCGGACGATATGAGCCAATATATGTCATATAAGATCAATTTTGGGTAGAAAATGTTGTATTAACCTTAAACTTGTCATAAACAGTTGAAATACATCGATTTCAGTCAAACTTGGTCAAATGGGAGAGGATTTGGGATTAAAATGACTTAAACACTACGAATCGGACGATATGAGTCAATATAGGTGAAATGGGATTAGATTTTGGTTGAAAATGACGAATTTATCCTTGAACATGTCGTAAACACTTAAAATACATCGGTTTGAGTTAAACTCGGTCAAACAGGAGAGGTTATGTGTATTAAATGACCAAAACTTTTTAAATTGGACGATATGAGTCAATATAGGTCAAATGGGATCAAGTTTAGGTAAAAAACGACATACTTACCCTTCAACATGTCATAAACACTTAAAAAACGTAGATTTGAGTCAACGCCAGTCAAACGGGAGAGGTTTTGGGTATAAAATGACCTAAACACTTCGAATCGGACAATATGAGTTACTATGGGTCAAATAGGATCAATTTTGGGAAGAAAATGAAGTATTTATCCTTGAACATGTCATAAACACTTAAAATACACCGATTTGAGTCACACAAGGTCAAACGGGAGTGGTTTTGTGTACTAAATGATCTACACACTTCGAATCGAACGATATGAGTCAATATAGGTCAAATATGATCGATTTTGGGAAGAAAATTACGTCTTTATCCTTGAACATGTCATAAACACGTGAAATACTTAAGCACTTTGATTCTGACAATATGAGTCAATATAGGTCAAATGGGATTAGTGTTGGGTAGAAAATGACGTATTTACCCATAAACATGTCATAAACACTTGAAATACATCAATTTCATTCAAACTCGGTCAAACGAGAGAGGTTCTGTGTATTAAATAACCTAAACATTTTAAATCGAACAATATTAGTCAATATAGGACAAATGGGATTAGTTTTGGGTAGAAAATGACGTATTTACCCTTGAACATGTCATAAACTCTTGAAATACATCGATTTGAGTCAAACACGGTCAGACGGGAGATGTTTTGTGTATTAAATAATCTAAACACTTCGAATCGGACGATAGGAGTCAATATAGGTCAAATAGGATCAATTATGGGTAGAAAATGACGTATTTACCCTTAAACATGTCATAAACACATGAAATACTTTGATTTGAGTCAAACTCGATCAAATGGGAGAGGTTATGGGTCTAAAATAACTTAAACACTTCGATGCTGACGATATGAGTCAATATAGGTCAAGTAGGATCAGTTTTGGGTAGGAAATGTAGTATTTCCCCTTGAAGATGTCATAAACACTTGAAATACATCGATTTGAGTCAAACTCGGTCAAACGGGAGAGGTTTTGTGTATAAAATGACTTAAACATTACGAATCAGACGATATGAGTCAAAATAGGTCAAATGGGTTCAGTTTTGTGGAGAAAATGACGTATTTACCCTTGAACATATCATAAACACTTGAAATACATCAATTTGAGTCAATCTCTGTCAAACGGGAGAGGTTTTTGTAGAAAAAGACTTAAAGACTTTGAGTCGGACAATATGAGTCAATATAGGTCAAATGAGATAAGTTATAGGTACAAAATGACATATTTACCCTTGAACATATCATAAACACGTGAAATACATCGATTTCAGTCAAACTCGGTCAAATGAAAGAGGTTTTGTACATAAAATGACCTAAACACTTCGAATCGGACAATATGAGTGAATATAGGTCAAATAGGATCAATTTTGGGAATAAAATGACGTATTTAGCCTTGAACATGTCATAAACACTTGAAATACATCGATTTGAGTAGAACTCGGTCAAACAGGAGAGGTTTTGTGTATTGAATGACCTAAACACTTCGAATCGGACGATATGAGTCAATATAGGTCAAATAGGATCAAATTTGGCTAGAAAAAATTACATATTTACCATCGAACATGTTATAAACATAAGAAATACATCGATTTGAGTCAAACTCGATCAAATGGGAAAGGTTATGGGTATAAAATGACTTAAACACTTGGATTCTAATGATATGAGTCAATATAGGTCAAATGGGAATAGTTTTGGGTAGAAAATGACGTATTTACCCTTGGACATGCCTTAAACACTTGAAATACATCGATTTGGGTCAAACTCGATCCAACGGGAGAGGTTTTGTGTATAAAATGACTTAGACACTTCGAATCGGATGATATGAGTCAATATAGGTCAAATGGGATCAATTATTGGTAGAAAATGACGTATTTACCCTTAAACATGTCATAAACACTAGAAATTCATCAATTTAAGTCAATATAGGTCAAAGGGGAGAGATTTTGTGAATTAAATGACCTAAACACTTCGAATCGGACGATATGTGTCAATAAAGGTCAAATGGGATCAATTATGGGTAGAAAATAACGTATATACCCTTAAACATGTTATAAACACTTGAAAGACATCGATTTGAGTCAAACTCGGTCAAATAGGAGAGGTTTTGGGCATAAAATGACTTCAACACTTTGAATCGGACGATATGAGCCAATATATGTCATATAAGATCAATTTTGGGTAGAAAATGTTGTATTTAACCTTAAACTTGTCATAAACAGTTGAAATACATCGATTTCAGTCAAACTTGGTCAAATGGGAGAGGATTTGGGATTAACATGACTTAAACACTACGAATCGGACGATATGAGTCAATATAGGTGAAATGGGATTAGATTTTGGTTGAAAATGACGAATTTATCCTTGAACATGTCGTAAACACTTAAAATACATCGGTTTGAGTTAAACTCGGTCAAACAGGAGAGGTTATGTGTATTAAATGACCAAAACTTTTTAAATTGGACGGTATGAGTCAATATAGGTCAAATGGGATCAAGTTTAGGTAAAAAACGACATACTTACCCTTCAACATGTCATAAACACTTAAAAAACGTAGATTTGAGTCAACGCCAGTCAAACGGGAGAGGTTTTGGGTATAAAATGACCTAAACACTTCGAATCGGACAATATGAGTTACTATAGGTCAAATAGGATCAATTTTGGGAAGAAAATGAAGTATTTATCCTTGAACATGTCATAAACACTTAAAATACACCGATTTGAGTCACACAAGGTCAAACGGGAGTTGTTTTGTGTACTAAATGATCTACACACTTCGAATCGAACGATATGAGTCAATATAGGTCAAATATGATAGATTTTGGGAAGAAAATTACGTCTTTATCCTTGAACATGTCATAAACACGTGAAATACTTAAGCACTTTGATTCTGACAATATGAGTCAATATAGGTCAAATGGGATTAGTGTTGGGTAGAAAATGACGTATTTACCCATAAACATGTCATAAACACTTGAAATACATCAATTTCATTCAAACTCGGTCAAACGAGAGAGGTTCTGTGTATTAAATAACCTAAACATTTTAAATCGAACAATATTAGTCAATATAGGACAAATGGGATTAGTTTTGGGTAGAAAATGACGTATTTACCCTTGAACATGTCATAAACTCTTGAAATACATCGATTTGAGTCAAACACGGTCAGACGGGAGATGTTTTGTGTATTAAATAATCTAAACACTTCGAATCGGACGATAGGAGTCAATATAGGTCAAATAGGATCAATTATGGGTAGAAAATGACGTATTTACCCTTAAACATGTCATAAACACATGAAATACTTTGATTTGAGTCAAACTCGATCAAATGGGAGAGGTTATGGGTCTAAAATAACTTAAACACTTCGATGCTGACGATATGAGTCAATATAGGTCAAGTAGGATCAGTTTTGGGTAGGAAATGTAGTATTTCCCCTTGAAGATGTCATAAACACTTGAAATACATCGATTTGAGTCAAACTCGGTCAAACGGGAGAGGTTTTGTGTATAAAATGACTTAAACATTACGAATCAGACGATATGAGTCAAAATAGGTCAAATGGGTTCAGTTTTGTGGAGAAAATGACGTATTTACCCTTGAACATATCATAAACACTTGAAATACATCAATTTGAGTCAATCTCTGTCAAACGGGAGAGGTTTTTGTAGAAAAAGACTTAAAGACTTTGAGTCGGACAATATGAGTCAATATAGGTCAAATGAGATAAGTTATAGGTACAAAATGACATATTTACCCTTGAACATATCATAAACACGTGAAATACATCGGTTTCAGTCAAACTCGGTCAAATGAAAGAGGTTTTGTACATAAAATGACCTAAACACTTCGAATCGGACAATATGAGTGAATATAGGTCAAATAGGATCAATTTTGGGAATAAAATGACGTATTTAGCCTTGAACATGTCATAAACACTTGAAATACATCGATTTGAGTAGAACTCGGTCAAACAGGAGAGGTTTTGTGTATTGAATGACCTAAACACTTCGAATCGGACGATATGAGTCAATATAGGTCAAATAGGATCAAATTTGGCTAGAAAAAATTACATATTTACCATCGAACATGTTATAAACATGTGAAATACATCGATTTGAGTCAAACTCGATCAAATGGGAAAGGTTATGGGTATAAAATGACTTAAACACTTGGATTCTAATGATATGAGTCAATATAGGTCAAATGGGAATAGTTTTGGGTAGAAAATGACGTATTTACCCTTGGACATGCCTTAAACACTTAAAATACATCGATTTGGGTCAAACTCGATCCAACGGGAGAGGTTTTGTGTATAAAATGACTTAGACACTTCGAATCGGATGATATGAGTCAATATAGGTCAAATGGGATCAATTATTGGTAGAAAATGACGTATTTACCCTTAAACATGTCATAAACACTAGAAATTCATCAATTTAAGTCAATATAGGTCAAAGGGGAGAGATTTTGTGAATTAAATGACCTAAACACTTCGAATCGGACGATATGTGTCAATAAAGGTCAAATGGGATCAATTATGGGTAGAAAATAACGTATATACCCTTAAACATGTTATAAACACTTGAAAGACATCGATTTGAGTCAAACTCGGTCAAATAGGAGAGGTTTTGGGCATAAAATGACTTCAACACTTTGAATCGGACGATATGAGCCAATATATGTCATATAAGATCAATTTTGGGTAGAAAATGTTGTATTAACCTTAAACTTGTCATAAACAGTTGAAATACATCGATTTCAGTCAAACTTGGTCAAATGGGAGAGGATTTGGGATTAAAATGACTTAAACACTACGAATCGGACGATATGAGTCAATATAGGTGAAATGGGATTAGATTTTGGTTGAAAATGACGAATTTATCCTTGAACATGTCGTAAACACTTAAAATACATCGGTTTGAGTTAAACTCGGTCAAACAGGAGAGGTTATGTGTATTAAATGACCAAAACTTTTTAAATTGGACGATATGAGTCAATATAGGTCAAATGGGATCAAGTTTAGGTAAAAAACGACATACTTACCCTTCAACATGTCATAAACACTTAAAAAACGTAGATTTGAGTCAACGCCAGTCAAACGGGAGAGGTTTTGGGTATAAAATGACCTAAACACTTCGAATCGGACAATATGAGTTACTATGGGTCAAATAGGATCAATTTTGGGAAGAAAATGAAGTATTTATCCTTGAACATGTCATAAACACTTAAAATACACCGATTTGAGTCACACAAGGTCAAACGGGAGTGGTTTTGTGTACTAAATGATCTACACACTTCGAATCGAACGATATGAGTCAATATAGGTCAAATATGATCGATTTTGGGAAGAAAATTACGTCTTTATCCTTGAACATGTCATAAACACGTGAAATACTTAAGCACTTTGATTCTGACAATATGAGTCAATATAGGTCAAATGGGATTAGTGTTGGGTAGAAAATGACGTATTTACCCATAAACATGTCATAAACACTTGAAATACATCAATTTCATTCAAACTCGGTCAAACGAGAGAGGTTCTGTGTATTAAATAACCTAAACATTTTAAATCGAACAATATTAGTCAATATAGGACAAATGGGATTAGTTTTGGGTAGAAAATGACGTATTTACCCTTGAACATGTCATAAACTCTTGAAATACATCGATTTGAGTCAAACACGGTCAGACGGGAGATGTTTTGTGTATTAAATAATCTAAACACTTCGAATCGGACGATAGGAGTCAATATAGGTCAAATAGGATCAATTATGGGTAGAAAATGACGTATTTACCCTTAAACATGTCATAAACACATGAAATACTTTGATTTGAGTCAAACTCGATCAAATGGGAGAGGTTATGGGTCTAAAATAACTTAAACACTTCGATGCTGACGATATGAGTCAATATAGGTCAAGTAGGATCAGTTTTGGGTAGGAAATGTAGTATTTCCCCTTGAAGATGTCATAAACACTTGAAATACATCGATTTGAGTCAAACTCGGTCAAACGGGAGAGGTTTTGTGTATAAAATGACTTAAACATTACGAATCAGACGATATGAGTCAAAATAGGTCAAATGGGTTCAGTTTTGTGGAGAAAATGACGTATTTACCCTTGAACATATCATAAACACTTGAAATACATCAATTTGAGTCAATCTCTGTCAAACGGGAGAGGTTTTTGTAGAAAAAGACTTAAAGACTTTGAGTCGGACAATATGAGTCAATATAGGTCAAATGAGATAAGTTATAGGTACAAAATGACATATTTACCCTTGAACATATCATAAACACGTGAAATACATCGATTTCAGTCAAACTCGGTCAAATGAAAGAGGTTTTGTACATAAAATGACCTAAACACTTCGAATCGGACAATATGAGTGAATATAGGTCAAATAGGATCAATTTTGGGAATAAAATGACGTATTTAGCCTTGAACATGTCATAAACACTTGAAATACATCGATTTGAGTAGAACTCGGTCAAACAGGAGAGGTTTTGTGTATTGAATGACCTAAACACTTCGAATCGGACGATATGAGTCAATATAGGTCAAATAGGATCAAATTTGGCTAGAAAAAATTACATATTTACCATCGAACATGTTATAAACATAAGAAATACATCGATTTGAGTCAAACTCGATCAAATGGGAAAGGTTATGGGTATAAAATGACTTAAACACTTGGATTCTAATGATATGAGTCAATATAGGTCAAATGGGAATAGTTTTGGGTAGAAAATGACGTATTTACCCTTGGACATGCCTTAAACACTTGAAATACATCGATTTGGGTCAAACTCGATCCAACGGGAGAGGTTTTGTGTATAAAATGACTTAGACACTTCGAATCGGATGATATGAGTCAATATAGGTCAAATGGGATCAATTATTGGTAGAAAATGACGTATTTACCCTTAAACATGTCATAAACACTAGAAATTCATCAATTTAAGTCAATATAGGTCAAAGGGGAGAGATTTTGTGAATTAAATGACCTAAACACTTCGAATCGGACGATATGTGTCAATAAAGGTCAAATGGGATCAATTATGGGTAGAAAATAACGTATATACCCTTAAACATGTTATAAACACTTGAAAGACATCGATTTGAGTCAAACTCGGTCAAATAGGAGAGGTTTTGGGCATAAAATGACTTCAACACTTTGAATCGGACGATATGAGCCAATATATGTCATATAAGATCAATTTTGGGTAGAAAATGTTGTATTTAACCTTAAACTTGTCATAAACAGTTGAAATACATCGATTTCAGTCAAACTTGGTCAAATGGGAGAGGATTTGGGATTAACATGACTTAAACACTACGAATCGGACGATATGAGTCAATATAGGTGAAATGGGATTAGATTTTGGTTGAAAATGACGAATTTATCCTTGAACATGTCGTAAACACTTAAAATACATCGGTTTGAGTTAAACTCGGTCAAACAGGAGAGGTTATGTGTATTAAATGACCAAAACTTTTTAAATTGGACGATATGAGTCAATATAGGTCAAATGGGATCAAGTTTAGGTAAAAAACGACATACTTACCCTTCAACATGTCATAAACACTTAAAAAACGTAGATTTGAGTCAACGCCAGTCAAACGGGAGAGGTTTTGGGTATAAAATGACCTAAACACTTCGAATCGGACAATATGAGTTACTATAGGTCAAATAGGATCAATTTTGGGAAGAAAATGAAGTATTTATCCTTGAACATGTCATAAACACTTAAAATACACCGATTTGAGTCACACAAGGTCAAACGGGAGTTGTTTTGTGTACTAAATGATCTACACACTTCGAATCGAACGATATGAGTCAA
The DNA here is from genome assembly GCA_026401315.1 of Dysphania ambrosioides. Lineage (NCBI taxonomy): Eukaryota > Viridiplantae > Streptophyta > Magnoliopsida > Caryophyllales > Amaranthaceae > Dysphania > Dysphania ambrosioides. The sequence goes on along the minus strand of CM048664.1, from coordinate 16,457,284 downwards.
TATAGGTCAAATATGATCGATTTTGGGAAGAAAATTACGTCTTTATCCTTGAACATGTCATAAACACGTGAAATACTTAAGCACTTTGATTCTGACAATATGAGTCAATATAGGTCAAATGGGATTAGTGTTGGGTAGAAAATGACGTATTTACCCATAAACATGTCATAAACACTTGAAATACATCAATTTCATTCAAACTCGGTCAAACGAGAGAGGTTCTGTGTATTAAATAACCTAAACATTTTAAATCGAACAATATTAGTCAATATAGGACAAATGGGATTAGTTTTGGGTAGAAAATGACGTATTTACCCTTGAACATGTCATAAACTCTTGAAATACATCGATTTGAGTCAAACACGGTCAGACGGGAGATGTTTTGTGTATTAAATAATCTAAACACTTCGAATCGGACGATAGGAGTCAATATAGGTCAAATAGGATCAATTATGGGTAGAAAATGACGTATTTACCCTTAAACATGTCATAAACACATGAAATACTTTGATTTGAGTCAAACTCGATCAAATGGGAGAGGTTATGGGTCTAAAATAACTTAAACACTTCGATGCTGACGATATGAGTCAATATAGGTCAAGTAGGATCAGTTTTGGGTAGGAAATGTAGTATTTCCCCTTGAAGATGTCATAAACACTTGAAATACATCGATTTGAGTCAAACTCGGTCAAACGGGAGAGGTTTTGTGTATAAAATGACTTAAACATTACGAATCAGACGATATGAGTCAAAATAGGTCAAATGGGTTCAGTTTTGTGGAGAAAATGACGTATTTACCCTTGAACATATCATAAACACTTGAAATACATCAATTTGAGTCAATCTCTGTCAAACGGGAGAGGTTTTTGTAGAAAAAGACTTAAAGACTTTGAGTCGGACAATATGAGTCAATATAGGTCAAATGAGATAAGTTATAGGTACAAAATGACATATTTACCCTTGAACATATCATAAACACGTGAAATACATCGGTTTTAGTCAAACTCGGTCAAATGAAAGAGGTTTTGTACATAAAATGACCTAAACACTTCGAATCGGACAATATGAGTGAATATAGGTCAAATAGGATCAATTTTGGGAATAAAATGACGTATTTAGCCTTGAACATGTCATAAACACTTGAAATACATCGATTTGAGTAGAACTCGGTCAAACAGGAGAGGTTTTGTGTATTGAATGACCTAAACACTTCGAATCGGACGATATGAGTCAATATAGGTCAAATAGGATCAAATTTGGCTAGAAAAAATTACATATTTACCATCGAACATGTTATAAACATGTGAAATACATCGATTTGAGTCAAACTCGATCAAATGGGAAAGGTTATGGGTATAAAATGACTTAAACACTTGGATTCTAATGATATGAGTCAATATAGGTCAAATGGGAATAGTTTTGGGTAGAAAATGACGTATTTACCCTTGGACATGCCTTAAACACTTGAAATACATCGATTTGGGTCAAACTCGATCCAACGGGAGAGGTTTTGTGTATAAAATGACTTAGACACTTCGAATCGGATGATATGAGTCAATATAGGTCAAATGGGATCAATTATTGGTAGAAAATGACGTATTTACCCTTAAACATGTCATAAACACTAGAAATTCATCAATTTAAGTCAATATAGGTCAAAGGGGAGAGATTTTGTGAATTAAATGACCTAAACACTTTGAATCGGACGATATGTGTCAATAAAGGTCAAATGGGATCAATTATGGGTAGAAAATAACGTATATACCCTTAAACATGTTATAAACACTTGAAAGACATCGATTTGAGTCAAACTCGGTCAAATAGGAGAGGTTTTGGGCATAAAATGACTTCAACACTTTGAATCGGACGATATGAGCCAATATATGTCATATAAGATCAATTTTGGGTAGAAAATGTTGTATTTAACCTTAAACTTGTCATAAACAGTTGAAATACATCGATTTCAGTCAAACTTGGTCAAATGGGAGAGGATTTGGGATTAACATGACTTAAACACTACGAATCGGACGATATGAGTCAATATAGGTGAAATGGGATTAGATTTTGGTTGAAAATGACGAATTTATCCTTGAACATGTCGTAAACACTTAAAATACATCGGTTTGAGTTAAACTCGGTCAAACAGGAGAGGTTATGTGTATTAAATGACCAAAACTTTTTAAATTGGACGATATGAGTCAATATAGGTCAAATGGGATCAAGTTTAGGTAAAAAACGACATACTTACCCTTCAACATGTCATAAACACTTAAAAAACGTAGATTTGAGTCAACGCCAGTCAAACGGGAGAGGTTTTGGGTATAAAATGACCTAAACACTTCGAATCGGACAATATGAGTTACTATAGGTCAAATAGGATCAATTTTGGGAAGAAAATGAAGTATTTATCCTTGAACATGTCATAAACACTTAAAATACACCGATTTGAGTCACACAAGGTCAAACGGGAGTGGTTTTGTGTACTAAATGATCTACACACTTCGAATCGAACGATATGAGTCAATATAGGTCAAATATGATCGATTTTGGGAAGAAAATTACGTCTTTATCCTTGAACATGTCATAAACACGTGAAATACTTAAGCACTTTGATTCTGACAATATGAGTCAATATAGGTCAAATGGGATTAGTGTTGGGTAGAAAATGACGTATTTACCCATAAACATGTCATAAACACTTGAAATACATCAATTTCATTCAAACTCGGTCAAACGAGAGAGGTTCTGTGTATTAAATAACCTAAACATTTTAAATCGAACAATATTAGTCAATATAGGACAAATGGGATTAGTTTTGGGTAGAAAATGACGTATTTACCCTTCAACATGTCATAAACTCTTGAACTACATCGATTTGAGTCAAACACGGTCAGACGGGAGATGTTTTGTGTATTAAATAATCTAAACACTTCGAATCGGACGATAGGAGTCAATATAGGTCAAATAGGATCAATTATGGGTAGAAAATGACGTATTTACCCTTAAACATGTCATAAACACATGAAATACTTTGATTTGAGTCAAACTCGATCAAATGGGAGAGGTTATGGGTCTAAAATAACTTAAACACTTCGATGCTGACGATATGAGTCAATATAGGTCAAGTAGGATCAGTTTTGGGTAGGAAATGTAGTATTTCCCCTTGAAGATGTCATAAACACTTGAAATACATCGATTTGAGTCAAACTCGGTCAAACGGGAGAGGTTTTGTGTATAAAATGACTTAAACATTACGAATCAGACGATATGAGTCAAAATAGGTCAAATGGGTTCAGTTTTGTGGAGAAAATGACGTATTTACCCTTGAACATATCATAAACACTTGAAATACATCAATTTGAGTCAATCTCTGTCAAACGGGAGAGGTTTTTGTAGAAAAAGACTTAAAGACTTTGAGTCGGACAATATGAGTCAATATAGGTCAAATGAGATAAGTTATAGGTACAAAATGACATATTTACCCTTGAACATATCATAAACACGTGAAATACATCGATTTCAGTCAAACTCGGTCAAATGAAAGAGGTTTTGTACATAAAATGACCTAAACACTTCGAATCGGACAATATGAGTGAATATAGGTCAAATAGGATCAATTTTGGGAATAAAATGACGTATTTAGCCTTGAACATGTCATAAACACTTGAAATACATCGATTTGAGTAGAACTCGGTCAAACAGGAGAGGTTTTGTGTATTGAATGACCTAAACACTTCGAATCGGACGATATGAGTCAATATAGGTCAAATAGGATCAAATTTGGCTAGAAAAAATTACATATTTACCATCGAACATGTTATAAACATGTGAAATACATCGATTTGAGTCAAACTCGATCAAATGGGAAAGGTTATGGGTATAAAATGACTTAAACACTTGGATTCTAATGATATGAGTCAATATAGGTCAAATGGGAATAGTTTTGGGTAGAAAATGACGTATTTACCCTTGGACATGCCTTAAACACTTGAAATACATCGATTTGGGTCAAACTCGATCAAACGGGAGAGGTTTTGTGTATAAAATGACTTAGACACTTCGAATCGGATGATATGAGTCAATATAGGTCAAATGGGATCAATTATTGGTAGAAAATGACGTATTTACCCTTAAACATGTCATAAACACTAGAAATCCATCAATTTAAGTCAATATAGGGCAAAGGGGAGAGATTTTGTGAATTAAATGACCTAAACACTTCGAATCGGACGATATGTGTCAATAAAGGTCAAATGGGATCAATTATGGGTAGAAAATAACGTATATACCCTTAAACATGTTATAAACACTTGAAAGACATCGATTTGAGTCAAACTCGGTCAAATAGGAGAGGTTTTGGGCATAAAATGACTTCAACACTTTGAATCGGACGATATGAGCCAATATATGTCATATAAGATCAATTTTGGGTAGAAAATGTTGTGATTAACTTTAAACTTGTCATAAACAGTTGAAATACATCGATTTCAGTCAAACTTGGTCAAATGGGAGAGGATTTGGGATTAAAATGACTTAAACACTACGAATCGGACGATATGAGTCAATATAGGTGAAATGGGATTAGATTTTGGTTGAAAATGACGAATTTATCCTTGAACATGTCGTAAACACTTAAAATACATCGGTTTGAGTTAAACTCGGTCAAACAGGAGAGGTTATGTGTATTAAATGACCAAAACTTTTTAAATTGGACGATATGAGTCAATATAGGTCAAATGGGATCAAGTTTAGGTAAAAAACGACATACTTACCCTTCAACATGTCATAAACACTTAAAAAACGTAGATTTGAGTCAACGCCAGTCAAACGGGAGAGGTTTTGGGAATAAAATGACCTAAACACTTCGAATCGGACAATATGAGTTACTATAGGTCAAATAGGATCAATTTTGGGTAGAAAATGAAGTATTTACCCTTGAACATGTCATAAACACTTAAAATACACCGATTTGAGTCACACAAGGTCAAACGGGAGTGGTTTTGTGTACTAAATGATCTACACACTTCGAATCGAACGATATGAGTCAATATAGGTCAAATATGATCGATTTTGGGAAGAAAATTACGTCTTTATCCTTGAACATGTCATAAACACGTGAAATACTTAAGCACTTTGATTCTGACAATATGAGTCAATATAGGTCAAATGGGATTAGTGTTGGGTAGAATATGACGTATTTACCCATAAACATGTCATAAACACTTGAAATACATCAATTTCATTCAAACTCGGTCAAACGAGAGAGGTTCTGTGTATTAAATAACCTAAACATTTTAAATCGAACAATATTAGTCAATATAGGACAAATGGGATTAGTTTTGGGTAGAAAATGACGTATTTACCCTTCAACATGTCATAAACTCTTGAAATACATCGATTTGAGTCAAACACGGTCAGACGGGAGATGTTTTGTGTATTAAATAATCTAAACACTTCGAATCGGACGATAGGAGTCAATATAGGTCAAATAGGATCAATTATGGGTAGAAAATGACGTATTTACCCTTAAACATGTCATAAACACATGAAATACTTTGATTTGAGTCAAACTCGATCAAATGGGAGAGGTTATGGGTCTAAAATAACTTAAACACTTCGATGCTGACGATATGAGTCAATATAGGTCAAGTAGGATCAGTTTTGGGTAGGAAATGTAGTATTTCCCCTTGAAGATGTCATAAACACTTGAAATACATCGATTTGAGTCAAACTCGGTCAAACGGGAGAGGTTTTGTGTATAAAATGACTTAAACATTACGAATCAGACGATATGAGTCAAAATAGGTCAAATGGGTTCAGTTTTGTGGAGAAAATGACGTATTTACCCTTGAACATAACATAAACACTTGAAATACATCAATTTGAGTCAATCTCTGTCAAACGGGAGAGGTTTTTGTAGAAAAAGACTTAAAGACTTTGAGTCGGACAATATGAGTCAATATAGGTCAAATGAGATAAGTTATAGGTACAAAATGACATATTTACCCTTGAACATATCATAAACACGTGAAATACATCGGTTTCAGTCAAACTCGGTCAAATGAAAGAGGTTTTGTACATAAAATGACCTAAACACTTCGAATCGGACAATATGAGTGAATATAGGTCAAATAGGATCAATTTTGGGAATAAAATGACGTATTTAGCCTTGAACATGTCATAAACACTTGAAATACATCGATTTGAGTAGAACTCGGTCAAACAGGAGAGGTTTTGTGTATTGAATGACCTAAACACTTCGAATCGGACGATATGAGTCAATATAGGTCAAATAGGATCAAATTTGGCTAGAAAAAATTACATATTTACCATCGAACATGTTATAAACATGTGAAATACATCGATTTGAGTCAAACTCGATCAAATGGGAAAGGTTATGGGTATAAAATGACTTAAACACTTGGATTCTAATGATATGAGTCAATATAGGTCAAATGGGAATAGTTTTGGGTAGAAAATGACGTATTTACCCTTGGACATGCCTTAAACACTTGAAATACATCGATTTGGGTCAAACTCGATCAAACGGGAGAGGTTTTGTGTATAAAATGACTTAGACACTTCGAATCGGATGATATGAGTCAATATAGGTCAAATGGGATCAATTATTGGTAGAAAATGACGTATTTACCCTTAAACATGTCATAAACACTAGAAATTCATCAATTTAAGTCAATATAGGTCAAAGGGGAGAGATTTTGTGAATTAAATGACCTAAACACTTCGAATCGGACGATATGTGTCAATAAAGGTCAAATGGGATCAATTATGGGTAGAAAATAACGTATATACCCTTAAACATGTTATAAACACTTGAAAGACATCGATTTGAGTCAAACTCGGTCAAATAGGAGAGGTTTTGGGCATAAAATGACTTCAACACTTTGAATCGGACGATATGAGCCAATATATGTCATATAAGATCAATTTTGGGTAGAAAATGTTGTGATTAACCTTAAACTTGTCATAAACAGTTGAAATACATCGATTTCAGTCAAACTTGGTCAAATGGGAGAGGATTTGGGATTAAAATGACTTAAACACTACGAATCGGACGATATGAGTCAATATAGGTGAAATGGGATTAGATTTTGGTTGAAAATGACGAATTTATCCTTGAACATGTCGTAAACACTTAAAATACATCGGTTTGAGTTAAACTCGGTCAAACAGGAGAGGTTATGTGTATTAAATGACCAAAACTTTTTAAATTGGACGATATGAGTCAATATAGGTCAAATGGGATCAAGTTTAGGTAAAAAACGACATACTTACCCTTCAACATGTCATAAACACTTAAAAAACATAGATTTGAGTCAACGCCAATCAAACGGGAGAGGTTTTGGGAATAAAATGACCTAAACACTTCGAATCGGACAATATGAGTTACTATAGGTCAAATAGGATCAATTTTGGGTAGAAAATGAAGTATTTACCCTTGAACATGTCATAAACACTTAAAATACACCGATTTGAGTCACACAAGGTCAAACGGGAGTGGTTTTGTGTACTAAATGATCTACACACTTCGAATCGAACGATATGAGTCAATATAGGTCAAATATGATCGATTTTGGGAAGAAAATTACGTCTTTATCCTTGAACATGTCATAAACACGTGAAATACTTAAGCACTTTGATTCTGACAATATGAGTCAATATAGGTCAAATGGGATTAGTGTTGGGTAGAAAATGACGTATTTACCCATAAACATGTCATAAACACTTGAAATACATCAATTTCATTCAAACTCGGTCAAACGAGAGAGGTTCTGTGTATTAAATAACCTAAACATTTTAAATCGAACAATATTAGTCAATATAGGACAAATGGGATTAGTTTTGGGTAGAAAATGACGTATTTACCCTTCAACATGTCATAAACTCTTGAACTACATCGATTTGAGTCAAACACGGTCAGACGGGAGATGTTTTGTGTATTAAATAATCTAAACACTTCGAATCGGACGATAGGAGTCAATATAGGTCAAATAGGATCAATTATGGGTAGAAAATGACGTATTTACCCTTAAACATGTCATAAACACATGAAATACTTTGATTTGAGTCAAACTCGATCAAATGGGAGAGGTTATGGGTCTAAAATAACTTAAACACTTCGATGCTGACGATATGAGTCAATATAGGTCAAGTAGGATCAGTTTTGGGTAGGAAATGTAGTATTTCCCCTTGAAGATGTCATAAACACTTGAAATACATCGATTTGAGTCAAACTCGGTCAAACGGGAGAGGTTTTGTGTATAAAATGACTTAAACATTACGAATCAGACGATATAGTCAAAATAGGTCAAATGGGTTCAGTTTTGTGGAGAAAATGACGTATTTACCCTTGAACATATCATAAACACTTGAAATACATCAATTTGAGTCAATCTCTGTCAAACGGGAGAGGTTTTTGTAGAAAAAGACTTAAAGACTTTGAGTCGGACAATATGAGTCAATATAGGTCAAATGAGATAAGTTATAGGTACAAAATGACATATTTACCCTTGAACATATCATAAACACGTGAAATACATCGATTTCAGTCAAACTCGGTCAAATGAAAGAGGTTTTGTACATAAAATGACCTAAACACTTCGAATCGGACAATATGAGTGAATATAGGTCAAATAGGATCAATTTTGGGAATAAAATGACGTATTTAGCCTTGAACATGTCATAAACACTTGAAATACATCGATTTGAGTAGAACTAGGTCAAACAGGAGAGGTTTTGTGTATTGAATGACCTAAACACTTCGAATCGGACGATATGAGTCAATATAGGTCAAATAGGATCAAATTTGGCTAGAAAAAATTACATATTTACCATCGAACATGTTATAAACATGTGAAATACATCGATTTGAGTCAAACTCGATCAAATGGGAAAGGTTATGGGTATAAAATGACTTAAACACTTGGATTCTAATGATATGAGTCAATATAGGTCAAATGGGAATAGTTTTGGGTAGAAAATGACGTATTTACCCTTGGACATGCCTTAAACACTTGAAATACATCGATTTGGGTCAAACTCGATCAAACGGGAGAGGTTTTGTGTATAAAATGACTTAGACACTTCGAATCGGATGATATGAGTCAATATAGGTCAAATGGGATCAATTATTGGTAGAAAATGACGTATTTACCCTTAAACATGTCATAAACACTAGAAATTCATCAATTTAAGTCAATATAGGTCAAAGGGGAGAGATTTTGTGAATTAAATGACCTAAACACTTCGAATCGGACGATATGTGTCAATAAAGGTCAAATGGGATCAATTATGGGTAGAAAATAACGTATATACCCTTAAACATGTTATAAACACTTGAAAGACATCGATTTGAGTCAAACTCGGTCAAATAGGAGAGGTTTTGGGCATAAAATGACTTCAACACTTTGAATCGGACGATATGAGCCAATATATGTCATATAAGATCAATTTTGGGTAGAAAATGTTGTATTTAACCTTAAACTTGTCATAAACAGTTGAAATACATCGATTTCAGTCAAACTTGGTCAAATGGGAGAGGATTTGGGATTAAAATGACTTAAACACTACGAATCGGACGATATGAGTCAATATAGGTGAAATGGGATTAGATTTTGGTTGAAAATGACGAATTTATCCTTGAACATGTCGTAAACACTTAAAATACATCGGTTTGAGTTAAACTCGGTCAAACAGGAGAGGTTATGTGTATTAAATGACCAAAACTTTTTAAATTGGACGATATGAGTCAATATTGGTCAAATGGGATCAAGTTTAGGTAAAAAACGACATACTTACCCTTCACATGTCATAAACACTTAAAAAACGTAGATTTGAGTCAACGCCAGTCAAACGGGAGAGGTTTTGGGTATAAAATGACCTAAACACTTCGAATCGGACAATATGAGTTACTATAGGTCAAATAGGATCAATTTTGGGTAGAAAATGAAGTATTTACCCTTGAACATGTCATAAACACTTAAAATACACCGATTTGAGTCACACAACGTCAAACGGGAGTGGTTTTGTGTACTAAATGATCTACACACTTCGAATCGAACGATATGAGTCAATATAGGTCAAATATGATCGATTTTGGGAAGAAAATTACGTCTTTATCCTTGAACATGTCATAAACACGTGAAATACTTAAGCACTTTGATTCTGACAATATGAGTCAATATAGGTCAAATGGGATTAGTGTTGGGTAGAAAATGACGTATTTACCCACAAACATGTCATAAACACTTGAAATACATCAATTTCATTCAAACTCGGTCAAACGAGAGAGGTTCTGTGTATTAAATAACCTAAACATTTTAAATCGAACAATATTAGTCAATATAGGACAAATGGGATTAGTTTTGGGTAGAAAATGACGTATTTACCCTTCAACATGTCATAAACTCTTGAAATACATCGATTTGAGTCAAACACGGTCAGACGGGAGATGTTTTGTGTATTAAATAATCTAAACACTTCGAATCGGACGATAGGAGTCAATATAGGTCAAATAGGATCAATTATGGGTAGAAAATGACGTATTTACCCTTAAACATGTCATAAACACATGAAATACTTTGATTTGAGTCAAACTCGATCAAATGGGAGAGGTTATGGGTCTAAAATAACTTAAACACTTCGATGCTGACGATATGAGTCAATATAGGTCAAGTAGGATCAGTTTTGGGTAGGAAATGTAGTATTTCCCCTTGAAGATGTCATAAACACTTGAAATACATCGATTTCAGTCAAACTCGGTCAAACGGGGGAGGTTTTGTGTATAAAATGACTTAAACATTACGAATCAGACGATATGAGTCAAAATAGGTCAAATGGGTTCAGTTTTGTGGAGAAAATGACGTATTTACCCTTGAACATATCATAAACACTTGAAATACATCAATTTGAGTCAATCTCTGTCAAACGGGAGAGGTTTTTGTAGAAAAAGACTTAAAGACTTTGAGTCGGACAATATGAGTCAATATAGGTCAAATGAGATAAGTTATAGGTACAAAATGACATATTTACCCTTAAACATATCATAAACACGTGAAATACATCGATTTCAGTCAAACTCGGTCAAATGAAAGAGGTTTTGTATATAAAATGACCTAAACACTTCGAATCGGACAATATGAGTGAATATAGGTCAAATAGGATCAATTTTGGGAATAAAATGACGTATTTAGCCTTGAACATGTCATAAACACTTGAAATACATCGATTTGAGTAGAACTCGGTCAAACAGGAGAGGTTTTGTGTATTAAATGACCTAAACACTTCGAATCGGACGATATGAGTCAATATAGGTCAAATAGGATTAAATTTGGCTAGAAAAAATTACATATTTACCATCGAACATGTTATAAACATGTGAAATACATCGATTTGAGTCTAACTCGATCAAATGGGAAAGGTTATGGGTCAATATGAGTCAATATAGGTCAAATGGGATCAGTTTTGGGTAGAAAATAACGTATTTACCCTTGAACATGCCATAAACACTTAAAATACATCGATTTGAGTCAAACTTTGTCAAACAGGAGAGGTTTTCTATATAAAATGACTTAAACACTTCAAATCGGATAGAATGAGTCAATATAAGTCAAATGGGATCAATTTTGGTTAGAAAATGACGTATTTACCCTTGAACATTTCATAAACACTTGAAATACTTCAATTGAAGTCAATATAGGTTAAATGGGAGAGGTTTTGGGATCATTTTTGTGTTGAAAATGACTTGTTTACCCTTGAACATGTCAAAAACACTTGATATACATCGATTTGAGTCAAACTCAGTCAAATGGGAGAGGTTTTGTGTATTAAATGACCTAAACACTTTGAATCGGACGATATGAGTCTATCTAGGGGCAAAAGGGATCAATTTTAGGTAAACAATGACGTGTTTACCCTTCAACATGTCATAAACACTTGATATACATCGATTTGAGTCAAACTCGATCAAACGAGAGAGGTTTTGTGTATAAAATGACCTAAACACTTCGAATCCGACGATATGAGTCAGTATAGGTCAAATAGGATCAATTTTGGGTAGAAAATGATGTATTTACCCTTGAACATGTCATAAACACTTGAAATACATCGATTTGAGTAAAACTCGGCCAAATGGGAGAGGTTATGGGTATAAAAGGACTTAAACACTTCAAATCGGACAATATAAGTAATTATAGGTCGAATGGGATAAATTTTGGTTTGAAAATGAAGTATTTACCTTAGAACATGTCATAAATACTTGAAAAACATCGATTTGAGTCAAACATGGTCAAACGGGAGAGGATTTGGGATCGAAAAGACCTAAACACTTCGAATCGGACGATATGAGTCAATAAATGTCAAATGGGATCAATTTGCGTAGAAAATGACGTATTTACTCTTAAACATGTCCTAAACACTTGTAATACATTGATTTGAGTCATACTCGGTCAAATGGGAGAGGTTTTGGGTATAAAATGACTTAAACACTTTAAATCGGACAATATGATTCAATATAGGTTAAATGGGATCAGTTTTGGGTAGAAAATGACGTCTTTACCCTTAAAAATGTCATAAACACTTGAAATACATCGATTTGAGTCAAACTCGGTGAAATAGGAGAGGTTTTGTGTATTAAATGACCTAAACACTTCGAATCGGACGATATGATTCAATATAGGTCAAATGGGATATTTTTTAGATTTAAAATAACGTATTTACCCTTCAACATGTCATAAACAATTGAAATACATTGATTTAAGTCCATCTCGGTCAAACGGGAGAGATTGTGGGTATAAAATGACTTAAACACTTCGAACCGGAGGATATGAGTCAATAAAGGTGAAATGGGATCAATTTTGGGTTGAAAATAACATATTTACCCTTGAACGTGTCATAAACACTTAAAATACATCGATTTAAGTCAAACTCGGTCAAATGGATAAGGTTTTGGATATAAAATGACTAAAACAATTAGAAACTCACAATATGAGTCAATATAGGTCAAATGGGATCAGTTTTGGGTACAAAATGACGTATTTACCCTTGAACATGTCATAAACACTTGAAATACATTGATTTGAGTCAAACTCGGTCAAACAGGAGAGGATTTGGGTATAAAATGACCTAAACACTTCGAAACGGACGATATGAGTCAATACACGTGAAATGGGAACAGATTTGAGTAGAAAAAATGATGTATTTACCCTTGAACATGTCATAAACACTTGAAATACATAGATTTGAGTCAAACTCGGTCAAACGGGTGAGGTTTTGTGTATAAAATGACTAAACATTTCGAATCAGACGATATGAGTTAATATAGGTCAAATGGGATCAATTTTGGGTAGAGAATGACGTATTTACCCTTGAATAAGTCATAAACACGTGAAATACATCGAATTGAGTAAAACACGATCAAACGAGAGATGTTTTGTGTATTAAATGACCTAAATACTTTGAATCAGACGATATAAGTCAATATAGGTCAAATAGGATCTATTTTGGGTAGAAAATACAATATTTACCCTTGAACATGTCATAAACACGTGAAATACATCAATTTGAGTCAAACTCAATCAAAGGGAAAAGGTTCTCGGTATAAAATTACTTAAACAATTCGAATCTGACGTTACGAGTCAATATAGGTCAAATGGGATAAGTTTTGGGAAAAAAGATGACGCATTTACCCTTGAACATGTCATAAACACTTTAAATAAATCGATTTTAGTTAAACTCGATCAAACAATAGCGGTTCTGTGTATAAAATGACAAAAACACATTGAACCAACGATATGAGTCAATATAGGTCAAATGGTATCAGTTTTGGGTAGAAAATGACGTATTTACCCTTAAACATGTCATAAACACTTGAAATACATCGATTTGAGTCAAACTCGGTCAGTTAGGAGAGGATTTGGGTATAAAATGACCCAAACACATCGAATCGGACGATATGAGTCAATATAAGTCGTATGGGATTAGTTTTGGGTAGAAAATAATGTATTTATCCTTAAACATGTCATAAACACTTGAAATACATCAATTTGAGTCAAACTTGGTCAAATGGGAGAGGTTTTATGTATTAAATGACCTAACCACTTCAAATCAGACGATACGAGTCAATATAGGTAAAATGGGATAAGTTTTAGGTAAAAAATGACGTATTTCCAGTTCAAACTATCATAAACACTTGAAATACATCGATTTGAGTCAAAATCAGTCAAACAGGGGAGGTTTTGGGTATAAAATGACTTAAACACTTCAAATCGGATGATATGAGTCAATATAAGTCGTATGGGATTAGTTTTTGGTTGAAAATTAAGTATTTACCCTTGAATATGTCATAAACACTTGAAATATATCAATTTGAGGCAAGCTCGATTAAAGGGGAGAGGTTTGGTGTATTAAATGACCTAAACAATTTGAATCGGACGATATGAGTAAATATAGGTCAAATAGGATAAATTTGGGTGAAAAGGACCTATTTACCCTTGAACATGTCATAAACACTTGAAATACATCAGTTTGAGTCAAACTCCGTCAAATGGGAGAGGTTTTGTGCATTAAATGACCTAAACACTTTAAATCGTACGATATGAATCAATATATATCACATGGGATCAGTTTTGGGTAGAAAATGACGTATTTACCCTTGAACATGAATAAACACTTGAAATACATCGATTTGAGACAAACTCGGTCAAACAGGAGAGGTTCTCTGTATTAAATGACTTTAAAACATCAAATCGGACAATTTGAGTCAATATAGGTCAAATAGGATCAATTTTGGGTAGAAAATGACCTATTTATCCTTGAACATGTTATAAACACTCGAAATACATCGATTTCAGTAAATTTTGGTCGAACAAAAGAGTTTTTGTGTATTAAGTGACCTAAACACTTTGAATCACACAATTTAAGTTAATATATATTAAATGGTATCAGTTTTTGAAACAAATGACGTATTTATCCTTAAACATGACATAAACACTTGAAATACATCGATTTGAGTCAAACTCGATCAAACGGGAGAGCTTTTTTGTATTAAATGATTTAAACACTTCGAATTACACAATATGAGTTAATATAGGTCAAATAGGATGATGGTTAAGTAGAAAATGACGTATTTACCCTTCAAAATGTCCTAAACACTTCAAATACATTGATTTGAGTCAAACTCGGTCAAACGGAAGAGGTTTTGTGTATAGAATGACATAAACACATCGACTATAACGATATGAGTCAATATTGGTTATATGGGATAAGTGTTGGATACAAAATGACGTATTTATCCTTAAACATGTCATAAACACTTGAAATACATCGTATTGAGTCAAACTCGGTCAAACGGGAAAGGTTTTTGGTATAAAATTACTTAAACACTTCAAATTAGAAGATCTTAGTAAATATAAGTCATATGGGATTAGTTTTGGGAAGAAAATAACGTTTTTACCCTTAAACATGTCATAAACACTTGAAATACATCGATTTGAGTCAAACTCTGTTAAAGGGGAGAGGTTTGGTGTATTAAATGACCTAAACACTTTGAATCGGATGATATGAGTCAATATAGGACAAATAGGATAAATTTGGGTAAAAAATGACGTATTTACACTTGAACATGTCATAAACACTTGAAAAACATCAATTTGAGTAAAACTCTGTGAAACGGGAGACGTTTTGTGTATGAATTGACCTAAAGACTTCAAATCGGACAATATGAGTCAATATAGGTCAAATGGGATCAGTTATGGGTAGAAAATGACACATTTACCCTTAAACATGTCATAATCACTTGAAATTCATCGATTGAGTCAAACACGGTCAAACGGGAGATGTTTTGTGTATTAAATGATCTTAACAATTTGAATCAGACGATATGAGTCAATATGGGTCAAATGGGATTAGTTTTGGATAGAAAATGACATATTTACCCTTGAACATGTTATAAACACTTGAAATACAATTATTTGAGTCAAACTCGGTCAAACAGAAGAGATTTTGTGTATAAAATGACCTAAACACTTTGAATCGGACAATATGAGTCAATATAGGTCAAATAGGATCAATTTTGGGAACAAAAAGACGTATTTATCCTTGAACATGTCATACACACTTGAAATACATCGAATTGAGTCAAACTCGGTCAAACAGGAGAGGTTCTATGTATTAAATGACTTAAAAACTTCAAATCGGACGATATTAGAAAATATAGGTCAAATAGGATCAATTTTGGGTAGAAAACGACATATTTACCCTTGAACATGTCATAAACACTCAAAATAAATCGATTTCAGTAAATTTCGGTCAAACAAAAGAGGTTTTGTGTATTAAATGACCTAAAAACTTTAAATTGGATGATTTGAGTCAATATAAGATAAATGGTATCAGTTTTGGGTAGAAAATGATGTATTTATCCTTAAACATGTCATAAACACTTGAAATACATCGATTTGAGTCAAACTCGATCAAACGGGAGAGGTTTTCTTTATTAAATGACCTAAACATTTAGAATCGGACGATATAACGAGAGAGGTTTTGGGTATAAAGTGACTTAAATACTTCGAATCGGACAATATGAGTCAATATAGGTGAAATGAGATCATATTTTGGTACAAAATGACATATTTACCCTTGAACATGTCATAATCACCAGAAATACTTCAATTTAAGTCAATATAAGTCAAACGGGAGAGGTTTTGTGAATTAAATGACCTAAACACTTCGACCTAGACGATATGAGTCAATATAGGTCAAATGGGATTAATTTTAGGTAAAAATGACGTAATTACCCTTCAACATGTCATAAACACTTGACATACATCGATTTGAGTCAACCTCCATCAAACGAGATAGGTTTTGTCTATAAAATGACATAAACACTTTGAATCAGACGATATGAGTCAAAATAGGTCAAATGGGATAAGTTTTGGGTAGAAAATGACGTATTTACCCTTGAACATGTCATAAACATTTGAAATACATCGATTTGAGTCAAACACGGTTAAACGGGAAAGGTTTTTTTTATTAAATGTCCTAAACACTTCGAATCGGACCATATCAGTCAATATAGGTCAAATAAAATCAATTTTGGGTAGAAAATGACGTACTTACTCGTAAATATGTCATAAACACTTGAAATACATCGGTTTGAGTCAAACTCAGTCAAACGGGAGAGGTTCTATGTATTAAATGACCTAAACACTTTAAATCGAACGATATGAGTCAATATAGGTTAAATGGGATCAGTTTTGGGAGAAAATGACGTATTTACCCTTGAACCTGTCATAAACACTTGAAATACATTGATTTTAGTCAAACACGGTCAAACGAGAGTTGGTTTGTGTATTAAATGATCTTAACACTTTGAATCAAACAATATGAGTCAATATAGGTCAAATTGGATCTATTTTGGGTTGAAAATGATGTATTTACTCGTGAACATGTCATAAACACTTGAAATACATCGATTTGAGTCTAACTCGGTCAAACGGAAGAGGTTTTGTGTATAAAATGACCTAAACACTTTGAATCGGACGATATGTGTCAATATAGGTCAAACAGGATCAATTTTGGGTAGAAAATGACGTATTTACCCTTAAACATGCCTAAAACACTTGAAATACATCGATTTAAGTAAAACTTGGTCAAATGTGAGAGATTATGGGTATAAAAGGACTTAAACACTTCGAAATGGACAATATGAGTCAATATAGGTCAAATGGGATCAATTTTGGGTAGAAAATGACGTATTAACCCTAGAACATGTCATAAATACTTGAAATAAATCGATTTGAGTCAAACTTGGTCAAACGGGAGAGGATTTGGGATCAAAATGACATAAACACTTCGAATCGGATGATATTCGTCAATATAGGTGAAATGGGATCAGATTTAGGTTGGAAATGACGTATTTACCCTTAAAAATCTCATAAAAACTTGAAATACATCGATTTGAGTCAAACTCAGTCAAACGAGAGAGGTTTAGGGTACAAAATGACTTAAACACTTTGAATCGGTTGATATGAGTTAATGTAGGTCAAATGGGATCAAATTTGGGCAGAAAATGGCGTATTTACCCTTAAACATGTCGTAAACACTTGAAATATATCGATTTGAGTCAAACTCGGTCAAACGGGAGAGGTTATGTGCCTTAAATGACCTAAACACTTTGAATCAGACAATATGAGTCAATGTAGGTCAAATAGGATAAATTTAGGAAAAAATAACCTATTTACCCTTGAACATATCGTAAACACTTGAAATACATCTGTTTGAGTCAGTCTTTGTCAAATAGGAGAGGCTTTGTGTATTAAATGACTTAAACACTTTAAATGAGACGATATGAGTCAATAAAGGTCAAATGGGATCAGATTTGGGTAGAAAATGAGGTATTTAACCTTAAACATTTCATAAACACTTGAAATACATCGATTTGAGTCAAACTCGGTCAAACGGGATAGGTTTTGTGTATTAAATTACCTACACACTTCGAATCGGGCGATATGAGTCAATATAGGTCAAATGGGATAAGTTTTGGGTAGAAAATGACGTATTTACCCTTGAACATGTCATAAACACTAGAAATACATTGATTTGAGTCAAACTCGGTCAAACGAAAGAGGTTTTGTGTATTGAATGACCTAAACACTTTGAATCTAACGCTATAAGTCAATATCGGTTCTATGGGATCTGTTTTGGGTATGAAATGATGTATTTATCCTTAAACATGTCATAAACACTTGAAATACATCGATTTGAGTCAAACTCTGTTAAAGGGGAGAGGTTTGGTGTATTAAATGACCTAAACACTTCGAATCGGATGATATGAGTCAATATAGGACAAATAGGATAAATTTGGGTAAAAAATGACGTATTTACACTTGAACATGTCATAAACACTTGAAAAACTCAATCAAACGGGAGAGGTTTTGTGTATAAATTGACCGAAAGACTTCAAATCGGACAATATGAGTCAATATAGGTCAAATGGGAACAATTATGGGTAGAAAATGACACATTTACCCTTAAACATGTCATAAACACGTGTAAACATGTCATAAACACGTGAAATTCATCGATTTGAGTCAAACACGGTCAAACGGGAGATGTTTTGTGTATTAAATGATCTTAACAATTTGAATCAGACGATATAAGTCAATATAGGTCAAATGGGATTAGTTTTGGATAGAAAATGACGTATTTACCCTTGAACATGTTATCAACACTTGAAATACAATTATTTGAGTCAAATTCGGTCAAACAGAAGAGGTTTTGTGTATAAAATGACCTATACACTTTGAATCGGACAATTTGAGTCAATATTGGTCAAATAGGATCAATTTTGGGAACAAAAAGACGTATTTAGCCTTGAACATGTCATACACACTTGGAAAAAAAAGAATTGAGTCAAACTCTGTCAAACAGGAGAGGTTCTATGTATTAAATGACTTAAAAACTTCAAATCGGACGATATTAGAAAATATAGGTCAAATAGGATCAATTTTGGGTAGAAAATGACATATTTACCCTTGAACATGTCATAAACACTCAAAATAAATCGATTTCAGTAAATTTCGGTCAAACGAAAGAGGTTTTGTGTATTAAATGACCTAAAAACTTTAAATCGGATGATTTGAGTCAATATATGATAAATGGTATCAGATTTGGGTAGAAAATGACCTATTTATCCTTAATCATGTCATAAACACTTGAAATACATCGATTTGAGTCAAACTCGATCAAACGGGAGAGGTTTTGTTTATTATATGACCTAAACATTTTGAATCGGACGATATGAGTCAATTTTTGTAAAATGGGATCAGTTTTAGGTAAAAAATGACATATTTACCGTTCAACATGTCATAAACACTTGAAATACATCGATTTGAGTCAAACTCGATCAAACGAGAGAGGTTATGTAAATTAAATGACCGAAAAAATTTGAATCGGACGATGTGAGTAAATATAGGTCAAATGGGATCAGTTTTTGCTTAAAAGTGACGTATTTACCCTTCACCATGTCATAAACACTTCAAATACATTGATTTGAGTCAAACTCGGTCAAACGGGAGAGGTTTTGGATATAAAATGACTTAAATACTTCGAATCGGACAATATGAGTCAATATAGGTGAAATGAGATCATATTTTGGTACAAAATGACATATTTACCCTTGAACATGTCATAAACACCGGAAATACTTATATTTAAGTCAATATAAGTCAAACAGGAGAGGTTTTGTGAATTAAATGACCTAAACACTTCGACTCAGACGATATGAGTCAATATAGGTCAAATGGGATCAGTTTTAGGTAAAAAATGACGTACTTACCCTTCAACATGTCTTAAACACTTGACATACATCGATTTGAGTCAACCTCCATCAAACGGGAGAGGTTTTGTCTATAAAATGACATAAACACTTTGAATCAGATGATATGAGTCAAAATAGGTCAAATGGGATAAGTTTTGGGTAGAAAATGACGTATTTACCCTTGAACATGTCATAAACACTTGAAATACATCGATTTGACTCAAACACGGTTAAACGGGAAAGGTTTTTTTTATTAAATGTCCTAAACACTTCGAATCGGACGATATGAGTCAATATAGGTCAAATAAAATCAGTTTTGGGTAGAAAATGACGTACTTACTAGTAAATATGTCATAAACACTTGAAATACATCGGTTTGAGTCAAACTTTGTCAAACGGGAGAGGTTTTGTGTATGAAATGACCTAAACACTTTAAATCGAACGATATGAGTCAATATAGGTTAAATAGGATCAGTTTTGGGGAGAAAATGACATATTTACCCTTGAACATGTCATAAACAATTGAAATACATTGACTTTAGTCAAAAACGGTCAAATGGGAGTTGTTTTGTGTATTAAATGATCTTAACACTTCGAATCGAACAATATGAGTCAATATAGGTCAAATTGGATCAATTTTGGGTTGAAAATGATGTATTTACCCGTGAACATGTCATAAACACTTGAAATACATCGATTTGAGTCTAACTCGGTCAAACGGAAGAGGTTTTGTGTATAAAATGACCTAAACACTTTGAATCGGACGATATGTGTCAATATAGGTCAAACAGGATCAATTTTGGGTAGAAAATGACGTATTTACCCTTAAACATGCCTAAAACACTTGAAATACATCGATTTAAGTAAAACTTGGTCAAATGGGAGAGATTATGGGTATAAAAGGACTTAAACACTTTCAAATGGACAATATGAGTCAATATAGGTCAAATGGGATCATTTTTGGGTAGAAAATGACGTATTTACCCTAGAACATGTCATAAATACTTGAAATAAATCGATTTGAGTCAAACTTGGTCAAACGGGAGAGGATTTGGGATCAAAATGACCTAAACACTTCTAATCAGATGATATGCGTCAATATAGGTGAAATGGGATCAGATTTAGGTTGAAAATGACGTATTTACCCTTAAAAATCTCATAAAAACTTGAAATACATCGATTTGAGTCAAACTTAGTCAAACGGGAGAGGTTTAGGGTACAAAATGACTTAAACACTTTGAATCGGTTGATATGAGTCAATGTAGGTCAAATGGGATCAAATTTGGGTCAAACGGGAGAGGTTATGTGTCTTAAATGACCTAAACACTTCGAATCAGACGATATGAGTCAATGTAGGTCAAATAGGATAAATTTAGGAAAAAAATGACCTATTTACCCTTGAACATATCGTAAACACTTGAAATACATCGGTTTGAGTCAGTCTCTGTCAAATAGGAGAGGCTTTGTGTATTAAATGACTTAAACACTTTAAATCAGACGATGTGAGTCAATAAAGGTCAAATGAGATTAGATTTGGGTAAAAAATGAGGTATTTAACCTTAAATATTTCATAAACACTTAAAATACATCGATTTGAGTCAAACTCGGTCAAACGGGAGAGGTTTTGTGTATTAAATGACCTAAACACTTCTAATGGGGCGATTTGAGTCAATATAGGTCAAATGGGATTAGTTTTGGGTAGAAAATGACGTATTTACCCTTGAACATGTCATAAACACTAGAAATACATTGATTTGAGTCAAACTCGGTCAAACGAAAGAGGTTTTGTGTACTGAATGAAACACTTTGAATCTAACGATATAAGTCAATATCGGTTCTATGGGATCAGTTTTGGGTATGAAATGATGTATTTGTCCTTAAACATGTCATAAACAATTGAAATACATCGAGTTGAGTCAAACTTGGTCAAACAAGAGAGGTTTTGTGTATTAAATGACCTAAACACATCGAATCGAACGATATGAGTCAATATAGGTCAAATGGGATCAGTTTTAGGTAAAAAAAAAATGATGTATTTAGCCTTGAATATGTCATAAACACTTGAAATACATCGATTTGAGTCAAACACGGTCAAGCGGGAGATGTTTTGTGTATTAAATGATCTTAACACTTCGAATTGGACAATATGAGTCAATATAGGTCAAATGGGATTAGTTTTGGGTTAAAAATGACATATTTACCCTTGGACATGTCATAAACACTTGAAATACATCGGTTTGAGTCAAACTCCGTCAAACGGGAGAGGTTCTGTGCATTAAATGACCTAAACACTTTAAATCGGACGATATGAATCAATATATGTCAAATGGGATCAAATTTGGGTGAAAATGACGTATTTACCCTTGAACATGTCATAAACACTTGTAATACATCGATTTGAGTCAAACTTGGTTAAACAGGAGAGGTTATGTGTATTAAATGACTTAAACACTTCAAATCGGATGATATGAGTCAATATATTTTTACTTCTCTTCCTATTCTTCAATTCAAAATCAAAATCATGCAATAGGAGCACCCAACGGATCAACCTTGGCTTTGCATCTCTCTTCTTCATTAAAAATTTCAGGGCCGAGGGATCTGTGAAAACTACAACCTTTGAACGTATTTGATACTGGCGCAGTCTCTCAAAAGCATAGACTACTGCCAGCATTTCCTTTTCCGTTGTAAAGTAGTTGCACTGTGCTGGATCCATTGTTTTGCTGATATAGCATATGGCGTGGTTCTTACCTTCCTTTTTCTGTCCAAGGATAGCACCTACAGAGATATCACTGACATTGCACATTAATTCAAACGGAAAACTCCAATCAGGAGCTTGCACAATGGGCGCAGATATCAGAGCTCACTTTAGACGGTTAAAGGCATTGAGGCATCTCTCATCAAAGTTAAAATCGACATCCTTCTGAAGTAATTCATTCAAGGTTTTAGCTAAAGTCGAAAATCCTAAGATGAGATGCCTATAGAACTCTGCATGTTCAAGAAAGGATCGTACTCCTGTAACCGAGGTAGGTACAGGAAGGTTCCTTATCAAATCTATCTTAGCACGGTCTACCTCTATGCCTTTGAAAGACACTTTATAGCCTAAGACAATGCCCTCTTGGACTAAAAAGTGACACTTCTCCCAATTCAGCACAAAATTTTTTTCTTGACACCGTAATAAAACTTTCTTGAGATGTGTCAAGCAAGTGTCAAAAGAAAGACCCTCTAACAGAAAAATCATCCATGAACACTTCGATGAAGTCCTTAAGCATATCAACAAATATAGCAGACATGCACCTCTAGAAAGTGGATGGAGCATTGCATAAACCGAAGGGCATTCTCCTATAAGCAAAAGTCCCAAAAGGACAAGTAAATGTTTTTTTCTGTTGATCCTTGAGGTGGATTGGGATTTGAAAGAAACCCGAGTAACCATCTAGAAAACAATAGTACTTGTGCCTTGCCAATCTCTCAAGCATCTCGTCGATGAAGGGTAAAGGGAAGTGATACTTTCTTGTAGCCTTGTTGAGTGTGCGATAATCAATACAAACTCGCCATCCAGTGGTGGCTCTAGTTGGGACATCTCACCTTTGTCATTCTCGACAATGGTCATTCCTCCCTTTTTCGGATCAACATGAACATGGCTAACCCACCTACTATCTAAAATTGAGTAGATGATGCCGGCCTTTAGGAGTTTGAGGATTTCATCCCTAACTACCTCTTTTATGTTAGGGTTTGATAACCATTCTTTTAGGTCGTTTGACTAAAAGAATAGTTATGCAAACTAAATTTATAAACACCCTAATACTACTACAACTAGTGTAGTGGTAAGTCGGGGATCGAACCACAAGGACAAGGGGCGATAGCTTATAGACTTGATGTAAAGGATTTATTTGATATTTGATAAAATGAATCTAATGACAGAAAATAAGCAAGAACTAAAACAATGTTATACTATGAAAAGAAAATGGGGACAGATCAGTTCCACCCTAGGAAGGACAATTGAACTATCAATACGCTAAATTAGGAGAAATCAGTCAACAATGAATCATGACACTCAAGATGACGAGAGGAAGTTTGTGACCCTATAAATCACACGAACAACCTATAATCGCCCTATGTCTCCAAAGGAGTGGCAGGACAAGATTCGCATCGAATATCAATCAATCAACCGTTAACAATCTCAAATCCTAACTCTACGCATGAAGAACGAGCCAACCTAGGGTTTCACTAATCAAACCCCTAAGAAGACTACTCACATATAGTAATAATAAAAGACATGATTAAAAACATGAATAGACTGAATGGAAATGAACAAGAGAACGAAAACTAAGAACTATAACTAAACCGACAACTACTCTATCAAAACTGTAAACGAAACAACGATTATAGCTAGAGGAATGAAATCAAGAAAAACAATACTTGAAAGCATTAAACGAACTAAAACAGAAAAGAAATAATACCTTGCATAAACGAAATTGTATGAACGAAATAGGAACCGAATCCGAAATACAAAGCTTGAAAACGAGAACAACGAAAGCTGTAAATCTAAACTAATGCATAAAAGAAATGAAAAGCTTTAAAGTGATGTTCTAGGTTGAGGCACAAAAGCTCTCAAAGTAGGCATAAGGTTATGTACAGAGAAAGAGGGTATTTATACCCTAGGGACAAAAGGAGTAAAACCCTAGGAAAAACCCTCGAGCGCCGACTAAAGAAAGAACCAAAATATGCGGGAAAGAAGGCCATTCGGCCGAATGCATAGTGGATTCGGCCGAATGGGTGGCCATTTGGCCGAATGGTGTTGACATTTGCCCAAAACAGAAGCTTGATGATTTTGCGATCTGTCCACCATTCGGCCGAATGAGTGGAACCATTCGGCCGAATGGGCCTTGATTCGGCCGAATGAGTCTTCATTCGGCTATTCCCGATAGCTTGATTTATGTACTTGAATCCCTGTCTTCCATTCGACCGAATGGATGTCAGATTCGGTCGAATCTGAACCTAAACATTGCTGAACAGTTCCTTTGAAGTGCCTAGTGGCTTCTAGAGTTTATGGAATCTTCGAGAGTGGCTTGGAACACATGCCCAAGCTATGATACGCGCATTCAAACTCTTGATAGAAGTGTCAAAGCCTCGAACACGTCTCATTTTACCTCGAAATCATCGAGATCACCTGAAATGACCTAAAAACAGCTCGAGGACAAGATCAAGGTAAAATTGAATGTAACATGCATAAAACCAATATAAAAGCACGAAACTCGACACTAAAATGAGGTTGTAAACGTGCTCTAAAATGAGCACATCAACTTCCCCCAAGCCAAACCTTTGCTAGTCCCTAGCAAATGAACTAGCAAGGCAGCACCGTGAGCAAAACTCATGAAAAGCAAGGTGAGCGGAAAACAGGACAATGCCAGCCGTGTACGCACAAAACTCTTCCCTAGCCATGGGTGTGCAAGTACAATGGGCTCAAAAAAAAGCATAATACCAAGATAAACAACGTTTTCCACAGACTCGGGATCACTGGAAAAGCTACAACACAGGCCATGCCACCCACTACCTAATGAGGTCACAAGTCCACGCTCCCCATGCTATTTCCCAAAAGATGTGGGAAATTTCTACTACGCTCGTGTGTATAATATGGTACGTGTTTCGCTCATAATCGTCCGACTTAAGATGAGTCGGGAATTAAACACTCAATCAAGGAGAAATCTTAGGGATTGCATCCTATCTACTCTCCAGCACAGAACTTGCTAATCAGGCCAAGTCGAACAGGTTTGGAAAAGGTTGCAATGTGGGCTGGGATTAAGGTAGGGTAAAATTTGGAGATGTGGAGTTTAAATAGAGGATAGTAAGCAATCCAAGGTAATCAAACCAAGGATGGCTATGACTTCCGAAAACCATGCCACTTCCCAAAATTTTCTGGATACGCATAAATGAACTCATTACACCAACTTTATTTTCGAATTTTTTGCTTTCTATTATAGCTAGAGGATTGAAATCAAGAAAAACAATACTTGAAAGCATTAAACGAACTAAAACAGAAAAGAAATAATACCTTGCGTAAACGAAATTGCGTGAACGAAAGAGAAACCGAATCCGGAATACAAAGCTTGAAAACGAGAACAACGAAAGCTGTAAATCTAAACTAATGCACGAAAGAAATGAAAAGCTTTAAAGTGATGTTCTAGGTTGAGGCACAAGAGCTCTCAAAGTAGGCATAAGGTTATGTACAGAGAAAGAGGGTATTTATACCCTAGGGACAAAAGGAGTAAAACCCTAGGAAAAACCCTCGAGCGCTGACTAAAGAAAGAACCAAAATATGCGGGAAAGAAGGCCATTCGGCCGAATGCATAGTGGATTCGGCCGAATGGGTGGCCATTGGGCCGAATGGTGTTGACATTTGCCCAAAACAGAAGCTTGATGATTTTGCGATCTGTCCACCATTCGGCCGAATGAGTGGAACCATTCGGCCGAATGGGCCTTGATTCGGCCGAATGAGTCTTCATTCGGCTATTCCCGAGAGCTTGATTTATGTACTTGAATCCCTGTCTTCCATTCGACCGAATGGATGTCAGATTCGGTCGAATCTGAACCTAAACATTGCTGAACAGTTCCTTTGAAGTGCCTAGTGGCTTCTAGAGTTTATGGAATCTTCGAGAGTGGCTTGGAACACATGCCCAAGCTATGATACGCGCATTCAAACTCTTGATAGAAGTGTCAAAGCCTCGAACACGTCTCATTTTACCTCGAAATCATCGAGATCACCTGAAATGACCTAAAAACAGCTCGAGGACAAGATCAAGGTAAAATTGAATGTAACATGCATAAAACCAATATAAAAGCACGAAACTCGACACTAAAATGAGGTTGTAAACGTGCTCTAAAATGAGCACATCAACTTCCCCCAAGCCAAACCTTTGCTAGTCCCTAGCAAATGAACTAGCAAGGCAGCACCGTGAGCAAAACTCATGAAAAGCAAGGTGAGCGGAAAACAGGACAATGCCAGCCGTGTACGCACAAAACTCTTCCCTAGCCATGGGTGTGCAAGTACAATGGGCTCAAAAAAAAGCATAATACCAAGATAAACAACGTTTTCCACAGACTCGGGATCACTGGAAAAGCTACAACACAGGCCATGCCACCCACTACCTAATGAGGTCACAAGTCCACGCTCCCCATGCTATTTCCCAAAAGATGTGGGAAATTTCTACTACGCTCGTGTGTATAATATGGTACGTGTTTCGCTCATAATCGTCCGACTTAAGATGAGTCGGGAATTAAACACTCAATCAAGGAGAAATCTTAGGGATTGCATCCTATCTACTCTCCAGCACAGAACTTGCTAATCAGGCCAAGTCGAACAGGTTTGGAAAAGGTTGCAATGTGGGCTGGGATTAAGGTAGGGTAAAATTTGGAGATGTGGAGTTTAAATAGAGGATAGTAAGCAATCCAAGGTAATCAAACCAAGGATGGCTATGACTTCCGAAAACCATGCCACTTCCCAAAATTTTCTGGATACGCATAAATGAACTCATTACACCAACTTTATTTTCGAATTTTTTGCTTTCTATTATATCTAGAGGATTGAAATCAAGAAAAACAATACTTGAAAGCATTAAACGAACTAAAACAGAAAAGAAATAATACCTTGCGTAAACGAAATTGCGTGAACGAAAGAGAAACCGAATCCGGAATACAAAGCTTGAAAACGAGAACAAAGAAAGCTGTAAATCTAAACTAATGCACGAAAGAAATGAAAAGCTTTAAAGTGATGTTCTAGGTTGAGGCACAAGAGCTCTCAAAGTAGGCATAAGGTTATGTACAGAGAAAGAGGGTATTTATACCCTAGGGACAAAAGGAGTAAAACCCTAGGAAAAACCCTCGAGCGCCGACTAAAGAAAGAACCAAAATATGCGGGAAAGAAGGCCATTCGGCCGAATGCATAGTGGATTCGGCCGAATGGGTGGCCATTCGGCCGAATGGTGTTGACATTCGCCCAAAACAGAAGCTTGATGATTTTGCGATATGTCCACCATTCGGCCGAATGAGTGGAACCATTCGGCCGAATGGGCCTTGATTCGGCCGAATGAGTCTTCATTCGGCTATTCCCGAGAGCTTGATTTATGTACTTGAATCCCTGTCTTCCATTCGACCGAATGGATGTCAGATTCGGTCGAATCTGAACCTAAACCTTGCTGAACAGTTCCTTTGAAGTGCCTAGTGGCTTCTAGAGTTTATGGAATCTTCGAGAGTGGCTTGGAACACACGCCCAAGCTATGATACGCGCATTCAAACTCTTGATAGAAGTGTCAAAGCCTCGAACACGTCTCATTTTACCTCGAAATCATCGAGATCACCTGAAATGACCTAAAAACAGCTCGAGGACAAGATCAAGGTAAAATTGAATGTAACATGCATAAAACCAATATAAAAGCACGAAACTCGACACTAAAATGAGGTTGTAAACGTGCTCTAAAATGAGCACATCAACTTCCCCCAAGCCAAACCTTTGCTAGTCCCTAGCAAATGAACTAGCAAGGCAGCACCGTGAGCAAAACTCATGAAAAGCAAGGTGAGCGGAAAACAGGACAATGCCAGCCGTGTACGCGCAAAACTCTTCCCTAGCCATGGGTGTGCAAGTACAATGGGCTCAAAAAAAAGCATAATACCAAGATAAACAACGTTTTCCACAGACTCGGGATCACTGGAAAAGCTACAACACAGGCCATGCCACCCACTACCTAATGAGGTCACAAGTCCACGCTCCCCATGCTATTTCCCAAAAGATGTGGGAAATTTCTAGTACGCTCGTGTGTTTAATATGGTACGTGTTTCGCTCATAATCGTCCGACTTAAGATGAGTTGGGAATTAAACACTCAATCAAGGAGAAATCTTAGGGATTGCATCCTATCTACTCTCCAGCACAGAACTTGCTAATCAGGCCAAGTCGAACAGGTTTGGAAAAGGTTGCAATGTGGGCTGGGATTAAGGTAGGGTAAAATTTGGAGATGTGGAGTTTAAATAGAGGATAGTAAGCAATCCAAGGTAATCAAACCAAGGATGGCTATGACTTCCGAAAACCATGCCACTTCCCAAAATTTTCTGGATACGCATAAATGAACTCATTACACCAACTTTATTTTCGAATTTTTTGCTTTCTATTTTTTTTCTTTTCTTTTTCTTTTTTCTTTCTTTTTTTCTTTTTTTTTTCTTTTTGTTTTCAAGAAAATGCTTCTGAAATAAACTAAGAGTAATGTAAAGAGTCATATCTTACGACCACGATTTTTCCAACCAAAATCTTTCACCAGAATACAACGGGCACCACTTCACTATAATCACTTGACTGTCCTCTAGGTAAGAAGAGGGAATATTTGGCTCATGTGGAGTTAGGTGATGTAGCTACGAAAAAAAAGTAAAGGCGCAAAATTGGCTTACCCTAAAGTCAATCAATATTCATGGTAGGCAATTTGGCCATGTAGCTGTAACTACAAACGTGTTATCATCCCTGGCCTTTAGAAAAGAAGACTATGCTGGAGGAGAACAGACACAATACTTAGACTCTCTAACTAGCACTTAATAACATAGGACTCATAATGGAGTCCTAGAAGGCTCAATCCTCACTAGGCTAGTCGAAATGTGCCTCAAAAGGTAGTCATCCAAGCCGCAAACCAAGCGGGACCAGATCCCCCAAGTCAGGTGGAAATTAATCAATTATTCGGTCCCAAAACAGGCACAAGGCTAGGAAAAGCATGAGTATGCATAAGACCACTATAACGTACACGTCAGGAGCTAGCATGTCAGTTTCACAACTCAAGCACATTAATCTTGATACACCTAGACATGCAAACTAAAAAAAAGGCAATAGTTTCCATAATGCGGATCTTTCAAAGCTTTGAAAACACAAGGACCCTCCCCCAAGCTAGCTCAAGAGCCGTCCCGGCACTTGGGAGAGAAGAAACAAAAGGGAGAAAGATCAGCATCATGGAGGCTATTGCTATATAAATTAACAAACAAGACAAACACCGGGTTATCTCCCGTAAGTACTTTTGTTTAACTTTGGTAAGTTCGACACATTTAGGCACAAATTTATACAGAAAAAGAAAACAAAGAAATTATACCTGCCGTAGGAGTGGATTCACTCCTAGCATCACCATCACCTCTAGCGTGGGGAGTCAAAACTCTCCACCGAGCCGCAGTGGCGGAAGTAAGCAATGGAGAAGCAGGGTCATCTGGAGGTGGGTTATAATGCGGGGCTCCCCCATGCCAGGGTGGAGCCATCGGTCTCTTTTTAGATTTTCTTTTTCTAGCCCTTTTCTATTTACGGGCTGGCTCGTCAGTTCCCTCAGATTTATAACACATCTCTATCGGTGGAGCAATTCCCTTCGCAACCCCAAAATTAAGACGTTTTTGCGCGTCTTCCTCATCCGACACCTCAACTGTTATTGGAGCAACAGAAGCACTACACCTCTCGACTTCTTTTGCAGCGTCTTTCTCGACCACCCCAAAGGAACAGATCCGCTCAACCATGGGTTCCATTGAAGACTTAGAAAAGGCAAACACGACCTTTTCTTGGGCTACCCTGACGGTTATAGTTTCTGATTCATAGTCGATCAGGGCACCCAAAGTTTTCAAAGCATCCCTCCCTAAGATGAGAGGAGTATAAGGATCCTCAGCCATATCAAGCACCACGAAGTCACATGGTACTACTATGTTCCCAACTTGGATCGGAAGGTCCTCAAACTCCCCACATGGCACTTTTATACTACGGTCGGCCAGCTGGATTGTTTTCTGTGATGGCTTGAGGTCGAAAGTGAGTTTCTTGGCGATGGACATCGGCATTAGGCTAATGGAGGCCCCAAGGTCAGCGAGTGCTCCCTTAGAATTGAGTTTTCCAAGGGTGACTGGGAGCACAAAGGGTCCTCTAGCTTTTTCTTTCTTTGCCCACGTGCCCTGAATGATAGCACTTACTTGCTCTGGCAAACTAATCACTTCGCCCTCTAGCTTTATCTTGTTCCTTAGGAGGGTTTTCAGATACGTAGCATATTGCGGCATTTGCTCCATGGCTTCTAGGAATGGTATTTTCATTTCAAGCTGCCGCATATGCTCTAGGAATGTAAGAAACTTTTCTTGAAGTTGCTTCTCTACCTTTTTGTAAGGAAAAGGTAGAGGCGGAGCATGTTGATGCTCGAGTTTCCTCCTTTCCTGTATCTCCCTCCATCTCTCATCTTCGTCTTTCTTCTTCCCCTCATACCCCTTGATTTTGACATTGTGCCCCTCCTTTTCTTTACCACCCTCAAGGTTCTCCTTGTGCTCATTTTCTCTCAGAAAATCACTACCCTTCGAGGGATCTTCCCCTAAATCTTCTCCACTGGCTACCGCTGGAGAAGAATGTGAGGTTCCAGATCCTAGGAAGATCGCCTTACAGGTGTGATGCTTAGGGTTAGAGTCAGGAGAGTTTTGTGGTGGAGGCTGGGGAGATGGGTTTTGTTGGGGGTGAGAAGGAAATGGCAATGGTGGGGGTGGACTAGCCATCTGCGCAAGCTGTGATTCAAACAACTTCTGTTGCGCCTGAAGTTGTTGCATTTGATTCATCAGAGTTTGGTTGATGTGTGAGAGGGTTTGGTTTTGCTGCGCAAGGGAGTTCATTTGGGTGGAAAGGAATTCATTAGTTGGAGGCGGGTTTGGTTGAGGCTGTATAGATGGATAGGGTAGGCCCCAAGGTCAGCGAGTGCTCCCTTAGAATTGAGTTTTCCAAGGGTGACTGGGAGCACAAAGGGTCCTCTAGCTTTTTCTTTCTTTGCCCACGTGCCCTGAATGATAGCACTTACTTGCTCTGGCAAACTAATCACTTCGCCCTCTAGCTTTATCTTGTTCCTTAGGAGGGTTTTCAGATACGTAGCATATTGCGGCATTTGCTCCATGGCTTCTAGGAATGGTATTTTCATTTCAAGCTGCCGCATATGCTCTAGGAATGTAAGAAACTTTTCTTGAAGTTGCTTCTCTACCTTTTTGTAAGGAAAAGGTAGAGGCGGAGCATGTTGACGCTCGAGTTTCCTCCTTTCCTGTATCTCCCTCCATCTCTCATCTTCGTCTTTCTTCTTCCCCTCATACCCCTTGATTTTGACATTGTGCCCCTCCTTTTCTTTACCACCCTCAAGGTTCTCCTTGTGCTCATTTTCTCTCAGAAAATCACTACCCTTCGAGGGATCTTCCCCTAAATCTTCTCCACTGGCTACAGCTGGAGAAGAATGTGAGGTTCCAGATCCTAGGAAGATCGCCTTACAGGTGTGATGCTTAGGGTTAGAGTCAGGAGAGTTTTGTGGTGGAGGCTGGGGAGATGGGTTTTGTTGGGGGTGAGAAGGAAATGGCAATGGTGGGGGTGGACTAGCCATCTGCGCAAGCTGTGATTCAAACAACTTCTGTTGCGCCTGAAGTTGTTGCATTTGATTCATCAGAGTTTGGTTGATGTGTGAGAGGGTTTGGTTTTGCTGCGCAAGGGAGTTCATTTGGGTGGAAGGGAATTCATTAGTTGGAGGCGGGTTTGGTTGAGGCTGTATAGATGGATAGGGTAGGTTGGTGTTGGGTCTTGGCATTGGAGGGTATGGCCTATTCCCATTCGGCCTAGGAAAACTCCCATTTACTTGATTGTTGGAATTATACCCTTGGGAGCAGTTTCCTTGGCTAGAATTTGGATTGAAGGTAGGTCTAAAGGGTTGGTTATTGTAAGGACCTTGCTGAGAAAACCCTTGGTTTTGACCACCATATCCTACAACTGCCACATAGTCGAGATTGTACCCGTATCCATCATAATTCATGATTGGGGTTCCTTCTTGGTTATACCCCCCGTAGTTAACAGCCGCTATGTGCTCAGAATTTGCACCTCCACAATATGATGTTTCATGATTGGTGCCCCCACAGATTCTACATGAAAAGAGCGTCTCTTTAACCGATGATACATTAGAGCTGCCTTGGGCGTATTTGAACTTGGACAGCTTCTTATCCATGATAGCCTCGATTTTTGAAGTAATCGTGTCCAAGTTGCTTGAATCCATCCCTCCTCTCGGTAATCCACTACCCCTTGCTCCTCCCCAAGAACTATTTTTAGCAACCTCCTCAATCCTAGCCCTCACTTGATTGCATGGGACTTTCGAAAGTTGGCCACCAACAGCCGAGTCTAGGAGTGCCTTGGTGGAGTCGTTTAGACTATCATAGAAGAATGTATTAAGATGGTTCTCCCCGTACTCATGATGGGGGCATGCTCTTATCATTCTCTTAAACCGACTCCAAGTGGCACTAAGGTTCTCATCATCCTCTTGAGAGAATGACGTAATTTTCTTACGCCAATCCTGCGTTCGAACTGTGGGATAAAACCTTTCTAGAAACGCTGTCTTTAATTGAGCCCAATTAAAGATTGAGTTGGGCTCTAAGCATTTATACCAGTCCCGAGCATTACCAGATAAACTCAAGTGAAATAGATGCATCCGTACATAATCCGGGCTATTGGGGCATGGAGGTATGAGACCGTAAATATCTGAGAATGCCTCCAAGTGTTGGAGAGGGCATTCATTTCTCAAACCGCAAAAAGGGGTCTCTTTCACCATCCGGGTGAATTGAGGATGTATATGATAGGGGTTCGGGGCTATGGGTAGGACTACACCTCCTTGAAATTCTTGGGAACCAGGCGTCCCAAATTGACCAAATAGTTGTTGGTGGTTTTCGTCCATTGGTGGTCTAGGGTGGTTGGAGGTATTTGGTTGTGATGAGGTTTGGGTTGGAATTCTCCGTTTGCTGCGTTGAACCTCAGGGTCGAATGGTTCTAGTTGTTGATTTATTGACGTGTGCTATATGGCATGCAAACAACACTAGAGACCAAGCGTAAGTACTGACAAGCAGATTATTAGACAATTAAATAAATAAAACTAAAATGAATTACACCAAGACTATAATCTAAACACAACGCCTTGTCCCCGGCAACGGCGCCATTTTGATAACCATTCTTTTAGGTCGTTTGACTAAAAGAATAGTTATGCAAACTAAATTTATAAACACCCTAATACTACTACAACTAGTGTAGTGGTAAGTCGGGGATCGAACCACAAGGACAAGGGGCGATAGCTTATAGACTTGATGTAAAGGATTTATTTGATATTTGATAAAATGAATCTAATGACAGAAAATAAGCAAGAACTAAAACAATGTTATACTATGAAAAGAAAATGGGGACAGATCAGTTCCACCCTAGGAAGGACAATTGAACTATCAATACGCTAAATTAGGAGAAATCAGTCAACAATGAATCATGACACTCAAGATGACGAGAGGAAATTTGTGACCCTATAAATCACACGAACAACCTATAATCGCCCTATGTCTCCAAAGGAGTGGCAGGACAAGATTCGCATCGAATATCAATCAATCAACCGTTAACAATCTCAAATCCTAACTCTACGCATGAAGAACGAGCCAACCTAGGGTTTCACTAATCAAACCCCTAAGAAGACTACTCACATATAGTAATAATAAAAGACATGATTAAAAACATGAATAGACTGAATGGAAATGAACAAGAGAACGAAAACTAAGAACTATAACTAAACCGACAACTACTCTATCAAAACTGTAAACGAAACAACGATTATAGCTAGAGGAATGAAATCAAGAAAAACAATACTTGAAAGCATTAAACGAACTAAAACA
This sequence comes from Dysphania ambrosioides, assembly GCA_026401315.1. NCBI lineage: Eukaryota > Viridiplantae > Streptophyta > Magnoliopsida > Caryophyllales > Amaranthaceae > Dysphania > Dysphania ambrosioides. Next base: position 16,422,257 of record CM048664.1, on the reverse strand, counting down.
GAAAAGAAATAATACCTTGCATAAACGAAATTGTATGAACGAAATAGGAACCGAATCCGAAATACAAAGCTTGAAAACGAGAACAACGAAAGCTGTAAATCTAAACTAATGCATAAAAGAAATGAAAAGCTTTAAAGTGATGTTCTAGGTTGAGGCACAAAAGCTCTCAAAGTAGGCATAAGGTTATGTACAGAGAAAGAGGGTATTTATACCCTAGGGACAAAAGGAGTAAAACCCTAGGAAAAACCCTCGAGCGCCGACTAAAGAAAGAACCAAAATATGCGGGAAAGAAGGCCATTCGGCCGAATGCATAGTGGATTCGGCCGAATGGGTGGCCATTCGGCCGAATGGTGTTGACATTCGCCCAAAACAGAAGCTTGATGATTTTGCGATATGTCCACCATTCGGCCGAATGAGTGGAACCATTCGGCCGAATGGGCCTTGATTCGGCCGAATGAGTCTTCATTCGGCTATTCCCAAGAGCTTGATTTATGTACTTGAATCCCTATCTTCCATTCGACCGAATGGATGTCAGATTCGGTCGAATCTGAACCTAAACCTTGCTGAACAGTTCCTTTGAAGTGCCTAGTGGCTTCTAGAGTTTATGGAATCTTCGAGAGTGGCTTGGAACACATGCCCAAGCTATGATACGCGCATTCAAACTCTTGATAGAAGTGTCAAAGCCTCGAACACGTCTCATTTTACCTCGAAATCATCGAGATCACCTGAAATGACCTAAAAATAGCTCGAGGACAAGATCAAGGTAAAATTGAATGTAACATGCATAAAACCAATATAAAAGCACGAAACTCGACACTAAAATGAGGTTGTAAACGTGCTCTAAAATGAGCACATCAGGGTTTAGCCTTCTTTGTGGCTCAATTGAGGAGAAATGCTCATTGTCAAGATGAATTCGGTGCATAACAAGTGTTGGACTAATCCCTTTTAAATCACCAAGGGAGTAACCAATGACACCTCAATATTTCCTTAATAAAACAAGTAATTTTTCCAACAAGGTGTCATCGAGTACATAATTCAGTATGACTGGACTCCCGTCTTCATCATCAAGATAGGCATATTTAAGGCTAGGAGGTAGAGGTTTTAAATTTACTTGGGGAGAAGGCTTAGGACTCTCCCCCTTATAGATAATACCTTCCTCAACCTCACACAGTTGCTCAGATTCTGCTTTTTCGCTCTTATATTCTTGGGCCCTGTCCAATTGGCTTTCCAACTGCTCATCTTCTGTATAGGTATCCTCATCATTCATTGAATACCCAACTTTGCTTTCCCTTTGAGAATCCTCAATTTCCCTATCATCCACTTCAAGGCGGCAGACTTGTTCAAGCATAGGTTTCTTTAAGAGTGGGGAAATTTTGAATACTACCTTCACTTGGGCTACTTCTACCATTATGGTATCATCATGGCAATTAATAACTGCCTGTAGTGTTTTTAGAATGGCTCTTCCCAAGATGAGTGGAGTATAAGGGTCCTCTTCCATTTCCATCACTACAAAGTTGCAAGGGACCACTAGTTCTCCCACTTGGATAGGTATATCATCAAGCTCTCCACACGGCACTTTTATGCTCCTATATGCCAATTGGATTGTTTTCCTTGAAGGTCTGAGGCTAAAGGGTAGCTTCTTGGCGATGGATAGAGGCATAAGGCTAATCGAAGCCCCTAGATTGGCGAGCGCCCCTTTGGGATTAAGATTCCCTAACTTTAGTAGGAGGTTATATGGACTGGGATCTCGCTCTTTTATAGGCATTTTCCCTTGTAAAATGGAGCTAACTTGATGGGGGAGATTGATTACTTCTTCCTCAAGATTTTTCTTGTTAGATAATAATTCCTTCAAGAACTTATCATACTTAGGCATCTATGTCATTGCATCAAGGAATGGAATCTTCATCTCCATCTTTTATAAGTGTTCTAGAAACCTCTTGAACTTCTCATCAAGCTGCTTCTCTACTCTCCTATAGGGAAAAGGAAGTGGGGGTGCATACAAACGATCTAACCTCTTTCTCTCCTCAATCCTCTTCATCCTCTCTTCCTCACTCTCTACCAACTTCTCACTCCTCATCTTATCATCCTCACTTCTTTCACTTTCAACTCTTGACCCCTTACCTTGTTCCTCTTCTTTTTCATTTACATCCACTCTCGTCTCATCACACACATGTACCAAAGGTGTATCACCCGAATATGAAGGGTTATCATACTGAGTCCCTAATCTCAGGTGGATAGCTTTTGCAGTGTGTTGGTTTGGGTTTGGGTGCTAAGGTGGAGGTTGTGTGGAAGGGTTAGGTTGAGGGTGAGATGGGAATAGCGGTGGTGCAGGAGGACTAGCCTTTTGGGCGAGTTGAGTTTTAAACAACTTTTGCTGAGCTTGGAGTTGTTGCATCTACTGGATGAGAGTCTGATTTATCTGAAAGAGACTCTGATTTTGCTGAGCAAGAGATGTTACTTGGGAGGCTAAATGGTCATTGGTTGAGGTGTGACTTTGTTGTGGTTGAGAAGCAACGTGATGAGGTTGACTAGGTGGGAAAGGAAGATTTGAACCATTTCTAGGCCCTTGATTAAACCCCGGTGGTCTATATAAATTTGGCATTGGTGCATTTCCGCTCGATTAGTTCCCTTGAAAACCTTGGTTGTTGAACCCACTATGAGCATTTCTATTATATCCCGGGTAGAAGTTTCCTTGGTTTTGATTTGAATTAAAAGGAGGTTTGTATGGTTGATTGGGGAAAGGTTGTTGCCCATAACCTACTCCTTGTCCTTGTCCACCATAGTTAAGGGCTGCAACATGATCAGGATTATACCCATAACTGTCATAATTCATCACTTGTGTTTTTGGGTTATAACCTCCATAATCAACTGCAGCAACGTGCTTGGAGTGCGAACCACCACAATAGGAAGTATCATGGTTGGTACCCCCACATATGGCACATGCAAAGTGCTTTTCACGCACTGGAGGGGTGTTCGAACTACCGGCTAAGCTTAACTTTGACAGCTTCTTATCGATAATTGCTTCAATTTTAGCACTAATGGTGTCCAAGTTGGTTGTGTCAATCATCCCTCTTGGAAAACCCTGACTCCTTGTTCCTCCATAGGCACTATTCTTAGCAACTTCCTCAATTTTGGCTTTTACCTGGTTGCATCGAATTTTAGAGAGTTGGCCACCTACTGCTGAGTCTAGGAGTGCTATGGTGGAGTCATTGAGACCATCGTAGAAAAATGTGTTGAGACGGTTATCCCCGTACTCATGGTGGGGGCATGCTCTAATCAATCTCTTAAATCGACTCCAAGTAGCACTAAGGTTCTCATCATCCTCTTGAGTGAAGGACGCAATTTTCTTACGCCAATCTTGTGTTCGAACTGCAGGATAGAACCTCTCTAGAAAAGTCGTTTTCAATTGAGCCCAATTAATAATTGAGTTGGGTTCTAAGCATTTATACCAATCTTTGGCATCCCTAGCTAGACTTAAGTGAAATAGGTGCATGCACACATAATCTGGGCTATTGGGGCAAGGAGGGATAAGTCCATAAATATCAGAGAATGCCTTGAGATGTTGAAGAGGACATTCATTTCTTAATCCACTAAAAAGGGTTTCCTTAACTATCCTTGTCAACTGAGGGTGTATTTGGTATGGGGTGGTAGCAACAGGAAGTACTACACCTCCTTGGAACTCTTGTAAGCCAGGAGTCCCGAACTGGCCGAACAACTGATGTTCGTTGGACATTGTGGATGTGGGTGGGTTTTGAACAGAATGTGAGGTTTGTTTTGTTGGAGGTTATTTCCTTAAACGTTGGACCTCAGGATTATATGGTACTATTGGTTGATTTGACCTGCGTGTGCTATGGGGCATGCAAACAACAAACTCAAGGGTAACTACTAATTTAAAAAAAAAAAAACAAACAGCAACAAAAAAACGAAATAAAATAAAGCTATATCAAGAACAACAAGAGTCTAAATATAACGCCTCGTCCCCGGCAACGGCGCTATTTTGATAACAAGGTTTTAACAGTCGTTTATGCTAAGCCTTGAACCAAACAATATTTATAACAACCTACGAACTATACGAGTATAGTGGGGTAGGGGGTCGAACCACAAGGACAAAGGATATCAAGACACTCCACTTCTTAACACAACTGAACTTTTTGGATTTAAAAACAACTAAAACTAATAACGAAAATATAGATCACGATAAATTAAGAGGAAAATCAAATGGAGAAAAACGGGGATGAGATTAGATTCACCCTATGAATGATGCTTTCAAAAGAGAACATGATAGGTTAGAAGAAATCAAACAATAACTAGCATGGACACCCAAGTATGCGAGAGGAAGTTGGTGATTCCACAAATCACATCGAACGACCTATAATCGCCCTATGTCTCCAAAGGAGTTGTAGGACAAGATTCACATTGGGTTTCCAGAGCTACTTATTGTCATCATTATTATAACCTTAGACAATGAAGAATATAGCTTTTCCTAGGGTTTCACTCATCAAACCCCCAAGAGAACTACTCACACATATTTAAGATATACGACATAATGATATTCAATAAAACAAACGCAACAATCATGAAAAGAAATTAATGAGAACAAAAGTAAATCAGAAACTATTCTAGATGAACGATAAACATTAGGCTAAACATGGAATGAAATATAACGAAGGAATTCAAAAATGAAGAAGAAATTGATACCCACAATAAAGCTTGAACGCAATATCCACGATCAGAATCTAAACAATAAAATTGAAAACTTGGAGTACATATGTTGAGAAAACAGAAAAATGGAAAAATAGAACTAAGAGAAGTTTAGAGGCTAAGTAAAGCTAAAACTAATAAATCTAGGGTTCCCCCTCTCTTCAGAAAGAGGGGTATTTATAACAAACAATAAAAGAAATTCGGAAACCCTAAAATGTCTTTGGGCCGGCCTAAAGAAGAAGTAAAATTTCCGGAGAAAACAGGTCAATTTTCCCGAATAAAGGACCTATTCGGCCAAATGCAGCTCCGTTTTCCCGAATCCTTTCCCATTCGCCCATTCCAGCAGCTCTGTTTGAATTCCTCTCTGTGCACGATTCGCCCGAATGGAGACATCCATTCGGCAGAATGGATGATGATTCGCTCGAATGAGTGCCATTCGGCATTCCTAGTGACAATGGAATACATGCTTCTATGCTGGACTGCCATTCAATTGAATGGCTGTCAGATTCGGTCGAATCTGACTCTACATTCCTCTTTTCAGCTCCTTCAAGTGACTGATGTTTTCTAAACTTCGTGGGATCTTCATGAGTGACTTGAAATGTGTGCCCAAGCTATGATACGCGTGTCTAATCTTGATAAGAGTGTCAAAGCCTCGAATACGTCGCATTTCACCTCAAAATCATCAAAAACACCTGAAATGACCTTAAAACAACTCGAAGACAAGATCAAGGTGAAATCAAGTGTAATATGTATAAAATCAATCTAAAAACGCGAGACTTAACACTAAGACGGGGTAGTAAACGTGCTTTAAAACGAGCACATCACTACACCAAACAGGGGGATATTAGCATTATATCAACACGTTCTTAGTAATAAATCAAAATAGTAATCCATAACAAAAATCAATAATAAAAACTACATTATCGGTATGAGGGATATCTTCTTGTTGTTCTTCTTCTTCTGAACTTGAATCATCACGATCAGAAAGCTTCCTCTTCAACTTCAATATGGTTTTTCCTTGATTTTTGACACGCTTCCTTAATCTTTGAGTCAAATCCTTTAGTTTACGTAAATAGTACAACACCAATGTTTCATCTTTAGTGTACATGCTTAGGCCTTTACAATATGAGGGAACAGGAGCATCTGCTACATCTAATGGCTTTACACCTAATAGTCCTAAACCACAAACACGTCCATGTTGATCTTTACCCAATACCTTTGAAACAAGATCATTGTCTAAATTTACTTCTTGGTCCCCTTGTTCAGTAATAAGGGTCTTAATATGATTCTATAAAGATTAAAAAAGAAAATAGTTAATGTAGTAAAATCCAAATTGCATATTAACTAACAAATTAATTTTAATGTCAAAAGTTATAAAACACCAGCATTGGAAGCCTAAGCCAATGTATAACCTCCCCCCCCCCCCCCAACCTTGGGCTCTCCCTCAAAAGCACTCATGGTCCCTTATAACCCATTTTTCATCCGAGAAATAGATGTCTTTTAGGCATTTGACAAACAACATGGGTGCTTTATGCATGTGTCTTGTGTTTAATGCCTAGAGTTAGCACTTAGCATTGATAAGTCAGATTATTTTGCCTATAAATATCTAAAATTTATGATTAAAGGGCCCAAAAATTTTCATAAGCTCAAGCACTAGTACTAAATTACTAAAATCACCTCTTAAATAACCTTTCCCTCCCTAATTAAGGAAAATAACTCTTTTTAACACTTAAACAAGACTGAAGCAAAGGACTCATCCTCAATGATAACTAATTGAGGACTATTCTCAATCTACATTTACATTTCATTTCACTTTCTCTACTTCTACTCCATTCACCACTCTTCTTGATTTCTAGTGATTTGTATTCACTCAAAGGTTCAAGTTGAGTCTTCTTATCTAATGATTGTAGAGGATGCAAACTCCTTCTATATGACACCTTATTATTTAAGGTCCAACTAAAGATGCATCACCTTTTATGTATTCTTATGATCAACTCCAAAACATCATGTTTTATATATGTTTCTATCATCAACCTATGAGGTGATTGACAAGGATTAATTTCCTTCCTTCACTAGATTCAACCTTAAAAAAGACACTTTGAGCACCATCCTTAAGGAACCATTCCCTTAAAATGGTCTCCTCCTATCTCTGAATGTAATCCCCCTCCCTTTCATTTTACTTCATGTAATGCATTTTCTTTATTCACTCTAATTCTTTTCCTTAGTCAATGATGAATAGATATGAACATCTTTAACCTCTCTAGACTCATTCAAATTCCACCTCTTTTATGAGAAAAATCTTAGGTGTTCATCATACTTGAATGAATACTTGAGAGTTATTTTAAAGATCCTTTTTTAGCAACATAAGGCCTTTCTTGATGTTTATTTCAATTTTCAAGTCTATGATGTTTTAGGCCAAGTCATATGAGTGTTCTTACCTAGACCCTTTTTCTTAGTGGAAGTATGTCATGAAGAGTAACCTTTTTAGGTTTATCTTCGTTTAATGAGTCAACCTTTACCTATTGACGAGGCTATTGCTACCCTATCAAACATAGCTATCTATTTAAACTATGTAGTTCGGGAAAGTGGGCTATCAGGGATTTATGCTATCTATGTTTCTATTTCTTTTAGAAAAGGTCACAAAAAAAGGAAGGATTCTAAACTAAACTATATACTACACTAAGTTATTATGACACAAATTATTACTAGGACTAATATCAATATAATGAAAAACATATAGGACAACGAATCTCCACTAATATGAGTAGAAATATATTTCATACCCGATCCCTCGAATTCAACACACAATGCAATTCCCAAGACGAATATGCCCTAAACAATACTAAGAATTTCTCTCAATTATAAGTAGCTTCCCCTAAACAATCAAACCTACTTCCATGGAATCATGAAGTGAGAAGATATTAAACATACATAACATTCAAACAGTCTTAATGATCATTATGTCTACTTTTGTGATCATCACTCACACCTTAACCTATGATCCTAATCCAAATTATGAACCAATGTTCACCATTAAACTTAATCCATGCCATTAGTTACCTACGTTTATTCTTTTATTATGTTAAAGCCAATCATAGATTAAAAGAATTAATTCATGCGTTGAGATTCAGGTTTTGGGGTTAATCCATACATAACCCATATTAAGGTTCATCGAAATCCTAGATAGGAAAACTACTCACACATGATGAACATAAAAATAACACAAATAATGAAAGGAGACATGATAAATAACAGAAAATATGGTAAAACAAGGATAAAAATTAATGTCAATAAGGCTAAAGTATTGCTGGAAACTTAGTGATTCAAAGGAAATCTAAGAGAACTAAAGAAATTAGAGAAAAAACTCATAAAAGCCTAAATTCTACCATCCTCTTTAACCTAGAAAAACATCTAGTATACATACAATGCATCCGGCCATAAATAAAGAAAGCGCAGAAAATCAGCCCAGTAAAATGGACTCGATCGAGTACTTTACACACTCATTCTACTGCCTTCTCGTTTGGTCAGAACCGAGAGATAAAAATACTCACTTTCTAGCATAGACTCGGTCGAGTTCTCAGTACACTCGATTGAAAATCCTTACATGCTCGGATAAGTCCTCTGCACACTCGTTCAAGTCTGCTCTAGGCCAGCTTTAACTCATCTTAAAATAGTCATAGCTTAAGATCTACACCGTTTTTAGGCATGTGATACATTGTTAGAAAGCTATTGAAGTCTAGTTTTTAACCTAATAAGAATCAAGTCAATGTCATTTGTAAATATTGAGATATTTTAAAAAGTGAGGCACTACCAGTTTCTAATCTTCAAGGTACTCAAATTCGAATGAGATCTCTACAGCATGTCCAATTTCTGCTTCTTTCCACCAATCAAGCACATCCTCGCTTCTCACATGATCAAGTCTTCAATACTTTTTCATCAAAGAGTTGAATTTCTTTATAATTGCTCTCAAAGTCTCGTGGAGTTGTCCATGATAACTCGTGCTTATGCTAAAACTCCGAGATTGCTTTAATATTCCTGAAATCCATTAAAAACAGGAAAAATACCCGTGAATGCACCAAATGAAGGAAAGTAAACTAAAATCATGGAAAACCACACCAAATTCATCTAATATACATTAAAATACCCCTAAAATTACTCATTAAATACACATTAATGTATGAATTATCAAACTCCCTCACACTTAACCTTTACTCATCCTCGAGTAAACCTAGCTAAAAATGAATAACCTAAGAATGCTATAAATCCTAATACTTACTTTTGTAGGAATCACAGTTGCACTTAGCATGTGCAAAAATCCCTTTAAATATCTAGGCTTCCCTAGTGGACAAGTTTAGTCTCGTGAAGGTTTTTAAGTTAGCAAACCTACAAAGTAGAATATGCAAATGCAATTAATAAAAGAAAAAAAAAATAACATTATTACTATTCTATATGAAAATACAACCTAAAATACAACTATATGACCTTAAATGACAAACTAAACCTCTACCCGACGCTAGAAGTTTGCTTGTCTTCAAGCAAATTAAGTACATACTAAATTGTGAATAAGTGATAATTATGAAAAGCAAAAACATTTTGTTTCAAAAAATCAGTTTTACAGTCACAAGCCAAAAAGTATAGATGAAACAGGTAAATGACAGCAACCTACAATGGCCAACTAATCTTACCGCTTCCTTCCTCCGTGTTTGAATCTTCCTCAAGGATGCTCAACTAGATTACTCATACCTCACTTCGAGTTGATGCCATTGTCAAGACTTGCACTAATTCTTGCCCTCCACAGTTAAGGGACCAAAACTAACAAGTAGAATCAAGAGGTGTTTTGAAGGGTAGGCTAAGGTGATAGTGATAGGGTTAAAAAAATGTAATTTTGGAATGTAGTGCTTATAATCAAACTTGTAGAGAAAACAACAGTCTATATCCCTGCAGTGAGACATAAATACAACAAAAGTCCTATGAACTTTGATGCCATACACATAGTTCCAAACAAAAATAGAGAGCACTTTTCCTTATCAATTCCAACTATGTCATTCGCCCTTCTTATTTTTTTCTTCTTCTTTTTTTTTTACTTTTTTCTTTTTTTTCAAGGGTAGGTATAAAGTCTTGACTTATGAGACATGATGATATTCATCACCACTAGGGAAACTCTACTTCCAATTTTTTTATTCCCCACTCAATTGTCTTAGCTAACCCACACCTTTTGTTTCTTGTTTTTCATCTCCATACCACTTTCATTTATTTTTTGTCTTCTTTTCATAAAAATCTTTGGTTTTTATAGCTTTCTCTTGAATAACGATCAACAATAGTCTACTTATCAAACTTGCACTCATGGTTATAGGTCATTGTCTTGTAACGAACGTAAGGTAGACAAAAATTGGTGTATACTCAACATGGATAGCAAGAGGTAAATGTAAGAGTAAAAAAAACAAAAAAAAATTCCTAAAGATGGAATCTAGAAGCTCTAAGTAGTAAGAAGAAATGTCTTAATCCTGTGTCATTAGTAGTTTGATCATTGATCTTGGAAAGCTAAAAGGAAAGTCTTAATTCAGGCAATCGAGAAGGAGGAAAAGGTGAAAAAGTGACTTACAAAGTTTGTGGTCCTCCACTAAGGCCTCATCGCAAGGAGAAAGTCAAACCATCTTACCACAAACCATTGCCAAGAAAGGATTATTTACCCTATAATACTGAATTATTTAATCTAATGCAATCAACTAATGATAAAAACCATAGAAAAACATTTCATCAAAAGACACTTATATCACATATTGGTTTATACAAACTTTACAGGGAGAGTTAACCTAAATGCAAACTATATGAATGCAACCTAAAAGTGAAAGTCAAATCCTTAAATGAAATCTCATGATTCTATATGTCATAATGCAAATTTTATACAAGAAATGACCTAAAAAATCTAGACAAGCACAAGGTGGAACCACAAATACATCAATCATAAAATTATCAAATCAAACCAAAATTATAGGAAAAAAGAGTAAACTTCTCAAAATATTAGGGTAAAGATAAAGGAAAGAGTATATATACCAATAATGTGGTGGGTCGATGCTTTCATGTAATTTAGTTAGTTCATAACATTCTGGAGAAAGGGGACTTGATCGAGTTTTCTACACACTCGATTGAGTCTGCATGCCGAGAGCATGTTTCGTGTTATTCTAGAAAACTGACAAAAGTCGGTTTGCTAGAAGTTACTCGATCGAGTGCTTTATACACTTGATCGAGTGTTTTCAACTTTTAGTAAAAGATTAGCTTATGCTAGAAAGTGAAAAAGTGAAATATTTTTAGGAGACTTGGTCGAGTACTCTGCACACTCAAAACCCTAATTATGATCCAATAGATACAAGACACTAAATGCCACCTTCCTAATGATCGGAATAACTAAAAATACAAAATAAGCATAAAATTAAAAAGAAACAAAAAGCATAAGGCACAGAAAATAGCATCAAAAAACAAAAGAAAGTAAAACAATCAAAAGAAAAAGATAAGAAAAATGATGCTATAAAAAATAAGTTTGGAAACCAAGCGATCTTCTAATTATAGCTCATCAAAGCCCTCAGTAGCTTGTCAATTTCATCTTCATGCATCACACAAAAGATTAAATAAAAAATCAATAAATAAAGAATATACAAAAAGGTGAGGACTCTTTTACACATATAACACTAGAATTAAAACAAAAAATAAAAAGTATATACGACTTTGTGTGACCCACTGGAAAAATGGACCTTGAAATTTACGTCTATTACATCCAAATGGGTTTTCTTGTTTTCAAGAGATTCATGGAGTAGTGAATAAGAATTTAGATAAGATAGGAGATGAAAAGGTGGAGAGAAAGGAATAATGTCAAATCTCATAGAAAAAGGAGCATGAGTCTAAAAATTAAGGCATTAAAAGTAAATTTCTCACTACTTAGCTCTCTCTACTATAGTTTTCTTAACAATTGGCTCATCATCTTTAGCCTTATAGTCATCTTCCTTACCTTCCTCTAAGTTCTCATCACATTCATCATCTTCCTTAAATCAGATTTGATTCTCACTATACCTTGAACTATCATCATCATCATCTATCCATCCAAAAACAAGATTAACATTCATACGAGTCTCATAATCATTAAGATCAAGCCGAATAGATCCAAGTTAAGCATTCATCCTTTTGAAATCATCAAGCATTTCTAGTAAACTTTCCTGAATCCTTTGGGTTCCCTACTTTATTTCATTAATAAATTGTTCATGAGAAGCTCCAACTTAGAAGTAGATGATTAAGGCATAAAAGGAGTTTGTGAATCAAACTAAGGAGAAGAGTAATATTCATAATCATGATATTCACCTTTGGGAACATGTGGAATGTTATAGGAATTCATGTAAGAAAAGTTAGAATAATCTTAATATGAAGACGCATTAAAATTGTTAGCATGATAATACCATTTAGAATATGCATACCCATATAATAATCATATGAATATTACCCATTATGATAATATGATTCCATGAAATCAAAATATTATGCACAAGAAAGACACAGAAAAAAGAAAAATCAAATTTACAAACTCAACTAATAGACCCTAAGCAAACCAACTACAATGCAACTTTACATCGAGGGGCATTTTAAGAGGAAAGCAGCCATGCTATGTGCCTTCTTCACCTTTTTCGTCCGTTTCTTGCAATATTCTCGATCTCGTGATCTAGAGATATGAGCTCTTAAGACCTGTACCTTGAATATGCATGCACAAAGGAAGACTAGAAAACCAAAGATCAAATAGACAAACAAAATATTTGAAGCAACCTAAGAAAAAATGAAAAGGGTAATCCTCAATAGTAACCTTGTACAATTCCTTTTATATTTGGTCGACTGGGAATAAAAACTTTATTAAAGGTAGCCCTATTCTTTTTAGAATTATTTCTCGTGGCCTTAATGACACAATCTTGCAAAAATATTTTCTTTTATCCTAACCACGATTAAGCATGGTTAGTCCATTCTTCATTCCCACCCCACCCACCCCCCCCCCCCCCCCCCAAAAAAAAAAAAAAAACCAATACTCGCCTACCAGCATATATAATCCTAAATTAATTTTCCCCCAAATTAATTATTTTAGCTTCAACCCTAATTCACTTCCCCTAAATTAGAGAAAACAACTTACACACAATAAACTCCCATGCTATCTAGCGTAATATACTGCCACACTAACAAGCTGATTATAGAGATTACATTTCCAATAGTTGTCAACCAACACACAATACACAACAAAATGTGATGCAAGAAAGACACAGATAACCATATAATGTACAAAATAGGAACTTAAAGAGCGGGGAAAATGGTTAGGATATATGAGGTACAAATTATATCATAATTGATTAAGGAAGGGTGTCATACCAGAAGTATCAAACTATGAAGAAACTTCAAACAAGAAGCCAACAATATGATATTAGTTGCTGTCAATATATCCTACTTCACAAGAAATCAAGTAAAGCTATGTAATAAATAATCACAAAATAATTGAGGTTGGATTCAAAGTGCGACAGAAGCTAAAAGGATTAATTTAGGGGAAATCAATTTAGGGTTATATATGGTAGTAGGGGAGTACTTGTTTTTGGGGAAAATGAAGAATGTACTAACCATGCTTAACTGGGGTTAGGATAAAAGAATTTATTTTGCAAAATTATGTCATTAAAGCCATAAGAAAGAATAATAAAAAGCATCAGGCTACCATTTATAAAAAATTTTCTTCAGCCGACCAAGTATAAAATGAAATTGTGCATGGTTACCATTGAGAATTATCCAAACAAAAAAGACACAAAAGAAAGTAAACCTGAAATAACAAAAATAAAATACTATTAGTCACCGGCAATAGGGCCAAATTTTGACGGGGCTATCGCTACCCTACCAAAAGTACCTATCTACCTAAATTTTGTAGGTCGGGAAAGTATGGTCAAAATTCCAAGAGATATATGGGATTTACGCTATCTACGTTTCTAGTTCTATTAGGAAAGGTCAAGAATAAGGAAGGATTCTAAACTGAACTATAAACTAGACTAAGCTAAGACACGAATTATAACTAGTATTGTGATATCAATATAATAAAAAAAATCTAGGACAACAAATTCCCACTAATATTAGTAAATATATTTCATATCTAATCCCTCGAATTCAACACACAATGTAATTCCCAAGACCAATGGGTACTTATTCTTCATAATCACATTTTCCAACTCCTTATAATCAATGCACAACCTTATGGTTTCTTTTTTCTTCTTCACGAATAAAACTTAAGTTCCTTAGGGTGATACACTAGGTCTGATAAACCCCTTATCTAACAGTTCTTGTAACTGGGTCCTTAACTCTCCTAATTCAGTAGGTGTCATCCTGTAAGGTGCCTTAGAAATAGGTGTAGCTTTTGAAACTAAGTCTATGGTGAAATCGACTTCCCTATTGACATCCCTAAAATTTCATCTGGGAAAACATCTAGAAATTCGTTTACTATGGGGATATCTTTTATTCTTCTGCTTTCTCCCATGCTCAGGTTACACATAACAAAGGTACACTTAATACCCCTTGAATACTAATTTTGTCATCTCAAATGCAGAAATTAACCCATATCCCTTAGGTTTCCCAAATCGCACTTTTGCATCTCACAATCTATCTTGTCTTTGTAAAAGCTTAACCAATATATTCCCATAATCGCATCTAAGTCTCCCAAGTCAAACTTGGGAAGGTCAAATGGAAAAATAGTTTCCCCCTTATTTGAAGGAAATTTTTTATGGAGTTTGGTACATAGAAATATATTACTAGTGGGTAAGCAAATAGACAACTCACAGGACTTGACTCAAGTAAATGCAACTGGGCTACTATGGATATAGCAATAAAAAAAATAAGTTTCTCCAGAATCAAACAAAGTTTCCATAGAAGGTGAGTGAATAGAGGAAGTATTAGTGTCTACATCGAAGGATCTATCCACCTCCTTCATGCCCATTCCAGACACGTGCCCGAGATTGATGTTTCTCCCCTCATTAGCATTGTTGTTGATGTTGGAGTTGTTGTTGTTACCAACATTGTAGGGTCTCCCATTATAGTTACCCAACTTATCGTTTTGTATTCCTTAGTCATACAAGGTGTTTATCCTTTGCTCGTTATTCAGACCATTTTCCTCATTTTTCTTCTTTGAGAAACATTGGTACTCCCTATGCCCCTTCTTTTAGCAGTATTGACAAGTCACTAGGTTTCCTTCACAGTCCTTTCCAAGGTGCTTATTTTTGCACCTCTTAAAGTAGTATTTTCTATCCTTAGTACCCTGGTTAATAGCTTTATACATCTCTTGGTTTCTACCCTTAATCATGTTTCCACTCCTAGGCCTCTTTGAGTTATTCTAGTTATTTCCATAATGCCCAAAGTCCTTCCTTTTGTCTCTAGCATGACTACCCTTAGCAGGATCCTTAACATTCAATACATGAAAATGAGCTGCTCTTTCTTAAACCTTGTCCAAGGTTTTGAAGACCTTTCCATCCAAGTCTCTCTATAGCTATCTAGACAACTCTTGCTCAAATCTTTGTGACTTTAATTCCTCAGTAGGCACAACTTCAGGGGGAAAATCTAGCTAAGATAGTGAACTTATTATAATATTCTAATATGGTCATATTACCGATTTCTAACACCCCGATAATTTCCCCTTTTTGAAAACCAAAACCTTGAGAGACCTACTTGTGTGCTACCACCACGTGTTCAAACGTTAAGGTATTAAAATCAAAATTTTGCAATGGAAAACATAAGCCTTTCAAATAGATCTTCAAAAAGTCAAACTCGAACACACATACAATGTATAACCATTAAGGCCCTTATTAAAATCTTAAAACATCCATCAAACCAAAACCAAATCAAAGTTTTAAACATTTTAGGAAGTCATTAAATCATATAAAGTGAGGGGATAGATTAAAATAATCTCCACTCATCGCACCAATGCATGCAAATCCCCGCAATACCTGTCAGAAATCTTCTCCCCAATATTACAAGTATAAATATTAGATCATTACAAGGTCGTTGAAAGGCCAAGGCCATGACCAAAAGATCACACACAAAGCACAGAATCAGCAAAGCTACATAAAGGCTACGAAAAACAAAATAAACGTGATGACTTCATAACAGTAAATGCATGACATTCCTACTCATATAACACAATCCTTTACTGAAATTAACTCAATACTTAATTAATTAATTAATAATTTGGATTAAGCAACATGCAAGGTTTTCTTTCCATGTCCCAATCAGGAACATCAGTATAAATACATAAACCCATGCTCTCTCGTTAGAGGGCATCAAAAACAATATAAATCCAATGGCAATGTGCGCGAATCCATTACCATGATTAGATGAGATCTTAAATAACCCAATTTAAGTTTTAAACTTTATAAAAGAGACTCATAGATCACACGACCTTCAAGAAAAGCCACGGATAATACCCCGTGAAGCCTCAATCCCTGATTGTCAATACTCTAGATGTGCACTAGCCTAGAGTTTATTGCTTATCCGTCTTTTACTTTACGTGATTTATAGTATGAAACTTGGGTTTCAATTCATCCAAGAACATACATGTAAAACATCACAATTACACATTCAAACTCTTTAATATAGTAATTTTAACTCTTTGATTTCCTTCTTAAATTTTAACCTGATGAATAAAGTCAACTAACCTCGTCATTATGATTTAAAAATCACTTTTACTCAATTCATACCATTAGTAATAAAGGACTAAAAAATAAAAACCTCATGAATTAATTTGCAAATTAATTCCACTTGAATCAATCGAGATTCCGCAACCATACATAATCCTTTTCTTTTTAGTATTAACAAATCATAATTCATAACTCACCAACAATACCAAATCATGCTTTTAAAATAAAGAACATGAAAATCCTTTCAAATACATAACCAAACAATATCACCCTAAATGTTCCTTATAAGTTTTCATTGTACCCTAGACCATGCTCCTTAAGGCAAGGTTTCCATAACTCGAACATACCTAGAATAGAACAATCGGGTTGCCACTTTCACAACTGAGAATCGTCTTTACAAATTATTTTCCTAAACCAAATAACACAACCTTAATGAATACCTAACAAACAAGTTTACAGCCCATTTAAAAAGGCTTCCAAATCATGTAAATGCTTTAAATCTTTGTTTTGATATTTAAATCCTTGAAATATAACAAAAATCAGTTTTATAAATTCTGGAAAATTCCCAAAGTCTACAAAATGTTGATTATAATGTTCTAAACATGTAGTATATTTATTAGGATCATATACTACACACAAAATCATAAAATCCTTCAAATTCTCAATATAAAAATCCAAATTTCTAAACCCATAAAATCTGAAAATTTATTTTAAACATAACATCATTAGATTAATCATAAAATACACTTTGTTTCATGAAATAACCTATAGTATATCATCATAAACCATGAAACCTGAACACTAGTATATTTAACCCATAATTTCATGTATAAAGAATTTGAAAATCTGTAAAACATATATAAATTCATAAAACTTATGATTATAAATACTTTTTACATATAATTAATCATTGAAAGAAATCTAAACAACTATTAAAATAACCCTCTAAATATCATGAATTCAAGGGGGAAAAAATAAGGAAGAAAAGAAGGAAGGGAAGGAGAAGACACCAGCCGACGGCGACGATAGGGTGCTGGGCGGCGACGACGGTAGGCACTACGGAGCTCCTCTCTTCTCTTTTTTTCTTATTTTGTGAGTAAATAAGCAATTAGGGTTTTGAGAGGGTAAGTATATATATATATATATATATATATATATATATATATATATATATATATATATATATATATATATATATATATATATTAAATTAAGAAGGATACTTAAAATGAGAAGGACGAGAAAACATCTTGACCCTTCATCTCTAAGATCCAACGGGTGATATTTTAAGTACACATATTAACCCTTTTTAACTCATAGTGACCAAGAAATTTTTTCACTTATAGTGACTCTTTGTATTATTATAGTGACAATTTTTATTGTTATAATAACTGTTTTTTTACGTGAAATATCTAGCATTGAAACTTATCATTTGAATGGTCAAAATCTCTCTCTCTCTCTCTCTCTCTCTCTCTCTCTCTCTCTCTCTCTCTCTCTCTCTCTTATATATATATATATATATATATATATATATATATATAGAAGGGAAAATAGGAAGAATCAGAAGAGATCTTGACCATTTAAATGATAAGATCCAATGTTAGAGATTTCACAAGTTTAAAATGGGTTGGGTATATTTTGAGCTTTTGGGTTTATGGGCTTAAAAATATATTTTTTTATAAAAATAAATTTCATGATTATTTTAGGTAAACAATTGAGCACATATTTTGTAAAATTAAATCTTATTTAGTTTATACTAAAATTATACTTGGAATAAAATATAATTTAAAATCTCATTAATTTATGGGAAATTACATCGTTAGACTACTAGACAAAAGACATGATTTTGTGTCTACATGTAATGTATATTTGGCTTCTTTCAAGTTTGATATGAGATAAGACTATGATAAAGTTAATTAAGGCTTTTTTCTAGTAGTCTTAAAGGTTTATGGATTTTCTTTTCATTGGATATAGTTGATAAGGTAGTGCATATCATTTATTTCCTTTTAAGCTTTAGTTAATTGTCGAGTCTAGACAATTTTAGGCCAAAATGTGGGCTTTACAGGGAGATTTATAATCACTATTTCTATTTATTTTCTGTATGGATGAGGATATTTTGGGAAGATTGAGGATATATACCATTTCAATGTATTCATATTTATCGCCAATCTCCTTGAATAAATCATTTGTTCTTTACAGATGATACATTATTGTCTTTAAAATTAAATGTGTCTCTATGCACCGCTGTCTCCTCTATTATTAATCAATTTTATAGGATTTCTTGCCAGCAACTAAACTTCATAAATCCTTCTTCAAATTAAATTGAAATATCTCGAAAGAAGATAGTTTAAAATATAAGTATGTCCTCTTGGTGGACTCTTTGATTCCTTGGGTAGACATTTGGTTACTCTGCATGATATGGTAGTAGGAAGGTACATTTTTAGTACCTTTGTTGATTTAATTAGGGGAAAAATCTCGTCTTGGAATGCCTTTTTCCTCTCACTAACACAGAGTTTTGATCCTCATAAATTCGGTTTTGGTCTTAATTTGCATGGAACTCCCTCTAGTGCGTGATAAAGACCAATTTTAGTGGTTGATTCATGGGTGAGGCTGTTTAAAAATGAAATCTTGTTATGCTTTTATCTAATATAGAGGGGATTCTCCTCATGGTAAATCTATGAGTCGTGAGATCTATAGGTTTTTCAAGGTGCTTTGGCACATCGAAGTCGAAATGGTTCCATTTCCTTTAGAAAATTTCCTATGATTTAGTCCTAGTGATACAACAACTTCATAGGAGAGAAATGAAGGGGTTGAGTAAGAGTGTCATGCATGTGGATCAAATGTGGAAGATATTGCTAACGTTTTTAGATTTTTCCTCTTAGCAATTCAAGTTTGGATAAATTGGATCTTTAACTGTTCACTCAAATTCTAATGAGAGCGAGTCCTTTAAAGATTGACTTTCTTACTATATCCATCTTTTCTATAGCATGGATGAAATAGAGAGCCCTAGGTTGATACTAATTGTGGCTACTCTTTTAGCTCTTTAGAAAACTAGGAACAATCAGCTAGGTGTTTAATAACCAAGTGAGGAATGTTGGGTTGTGCTTTCTGTGATAGTTATGTATCTTGACAATCACACTTCTTTCACCGACAAGGGTGAAATTGCATTTTCTACACCCTCCAAATATTTCTTTCAACCTCCTACTTTTGATGTGGCTTCAATTAGGCTAGTCCATCAAGGCACTACCCCTTTAACCCTCCAAGTGGATGGCGCATGGAACAAATCTATTAATAAGGCGCAAATGAATGGGAGATAATTGTTGCTTTAGATAGTTGAGGGTGGGGTAGAGTGGTTTGGTTTTTAGTTATGCTTCCTCGGCTTTAGAGTCTAAGACCATAGTGTGCCTTTGTGCTATTGGAATGGTATGTGATTCAAGTTTTTTCCTTGGTTCGAGTGTTAACGAAATCAACTGTTTTAGTTTTGGTTCTCTAAATAAGCACTCCAAATATGTTGGTGATTACGAACATGGTTAAGAGAGTTTAGGGTAATACGACTCATTCTTGCACATAGTACATTTACGGGATGTTAAAAAAACAAATAATTGAAGATAATGAATTACACATAAAATTCCTATTGACAACTACTGAACATAGATAGTAATCAACAGTTAACATTTGATAAGACAGAATTTTGAACATTCAAAAAGAGACAAAACCTTCTGTCCAAAGCGGCCAACCACAACAAAACATCAAGGAGAAGACTTGAAGTGACTCACCACCCAAAACAAAATCTACGAATGGGGCTATATTTTGAGCTTTGGAATCAAAGTTTTCAAAATCCCATTACCTTTGAACTCAAATTGAGAAGTGGCTCCAATGCACTTGGAGCAAATTTTCGAGCAAAAAGGTAACATAGAGATGTATTCTTTGAATTATATTGACATCCTTTACGATAAGACCTGATATTCTGTATAAATCCTTCTGTAATATTCTCTCTTCCAAACGTTGTAGGATGAGGTCCTCCCAACGACCAATCCACCCAAGTTAAGGTACGATTTGAATTAAGGGAGGCATGGAATATGTTGAGGTAAGTAGCAATGTAATGCTCATCAGGAAAGCAAGGTGGATGACAGAATTTCCTGAACAGATCGTAGTACATGTAATCTGATATAATCTCGACACCCAAAGCTCGGCTAATCTCGAACCACTGAGCCCCTTTTCTCCATTGTTCAACCGTGATATTGGGTCTCATATGTCTATCATAGCGGCCCCGACCAAAACGGGTTGGATCATCATATGACTCCACAAAACTTTGTGCAGATTCAGTGAGATATTTGTATACAGTTTGGAAATCATATACCGGAATACAGCTCTCAGAGAGGAGCACAAAACGCTCATTTGAGAAGTCGAGGAGAGCATTGGCTAAAAGCCTTCTTTCTGCATCTGCAAGTGATACATCACCCCAGGAAACTTCCTGTGAATGTAAACAAAATTATTTTATCACCTTTCACTCAGAAAGCGCACATTCAGTACAGAGGATAAACTAAAGAACATTAAACTTTTTTTACCACAGAGAAATCAGGAAGACTTTAACATGCCAGTTGCACCTCAAAGTTTCAGTGCCCTTTTATTCTAGTTGGTAACAAATCTCTGGCACACTAAAAGACAAAACATAGATGCTAAAAACTAGCATGAATCACTAACTAGAACTGAGGAGATATCTGTCACTAAGTGACCAAGATACCTAGTCTAAAGAACTAATTCTAAACATTCTTGTATCAGATTGAGCAGACAAAAAAAGGTCAACAGACATGAATTGTTGGAAAGATCATTATGTTATTAAACCTTGAGCAGAAGTGTCAAAATTAAAGTTATTAACTTCCAATATCAGAAAATTTCTAAAGGGCTCAACAATGCGGGATATTTATAACATTGATTCAAACATCTTAGTTATTAAGTTCTTATACCTTAGATTGAGGTAAAAATTGGGCACATTACTTAGAGAAGAGGTATCATGCTTTACAAGATGATGCTGAGTGTTTTGATCACCATTAGCTCAATAGTTACCTCACGCTTCCAAGATAGAACATATATAACATATATTAACATTAATATCAAATTTTTAAATGACTGATAATGACTATACCAAAATGCAGATCATACTTGTACTAGTACTTGAGAGTTAACAGTGCTCAATGAAACAAGAAAACTTGATTGCTCAAGATCTGTTGGCCTAGAAAGAAGAAATTAATAATCTCACCCACATAAAAGGACTAAGAACTATGTACAAGGTAGGAATTAGAACAACATGTGAAACGTTATCATTCCTTGAATCCCATTGGAAATCAAGAATAGGTAAAGTTGAAGTGCCATGAATAGGCACACTATGAAGCCAAGGACAGGGGACAAGGTGCAAAAATTCACCTTTATTTAGTTCCGTATCCCCAAGCAGCCTTCAAGGTATCCCAAGCAGGCTATATTGCCCTTGGGTGTGGAGATTACCCACTTCATCAAAACATTCTTTTTCGTTGTCACAATTAGATATTATTCTTACAGAATATTTAAGAACTAGGGAATTCCATCATACTGCTCTTTTAACTCCATGCAACCCAATGAAATACTCTATCCCTTGCCCTTGAGGTGTAGGTCAAGCTCACCCAAAATAATTTATTTCGTGTTTAGGTTCATTATTGTTTTGTGACAGAATATTACCTCTATCTTATTTAATCAGGAAAAAGAGAGAATCATTGTGACATATCTTTCTGGATAGAAGGAGACCATGGTTTAATCTGTAAATTTGCCATGATTGAATTTGTGGTCGTACAGATCTAGTGTCCCCATTGATAACAGAGTTGAGTTGTGTTAGACAGTTATCATGCTCTAGCTTAACTAGAACTGTTTGTATGGATCTCATAAGCTAATAGTAATACGACAATGAATTCCTTATGTGTCAATTACCGACTAGTGGGTAAAAGCTTCAGGTAAATCATTTTCATTCTACTTGGTTTATCAAGCCAAATGTATGACTATTCAAAGAAATATTCCCTTTTTCCTTGCTAGCATGTAACCCTTGCAGATATGATGCACAGATACATGAGTTCAAGTAAATTAAATCTATATTTGGCAATGCCAGCTAAAATGCAATAGAAATCCTAAGCAAGTTCCAAAAAAGCGAAACCTGTAAAGACATCACTACTTGAATGGCTGATGCCAAAAGCCAAATAAAGAAACTGAATATTAATGTAATGAAATTAAGAGCAGTCACAAAAGATGAAAAGAAAGCTATGCACACAAGATCATATGTCCATAGTTCATCTACCTTTACGATTTCTTGGAAGATTGAATCCTGTTGCTTTTGATCAAGTTAAAGAAACTAAAGAATTCAAGAATTTGTTAGAATTGTATTTCTGTATGTTCTGGCTTGTTACAACGCATATATATCAGTATATTTATACAACTAATCTCTAACTAACAATGCTTAAATTAAGGAGATTTTGCTTATCTTTTCCGGTTTTTGTATCTCTAACAAACTTTATCTTGTATTGGTTACTAATTCTATCTTATCTTGCCTACACTTCCCCTCAAGTTGGGTCGTCGGATCTTCGACACCCAACTTGCATAACACACCTTCAAATGCAAGAGTCCCAACCGCCTTGGTTAAGATGTCAGCCATTTGATCCTTCGAACGTACAAACAGTATCGTCTGGTCACTTCGGCATCTTGTTTATCCTTAATGAAGTGTCTGTTAATTTCGACATGTATTTTCCGGCCATGTTAAACTGGTTTTCCAAAATACTGATGGCAGTTTTATTATCAAAGAAAATCTCACACTTCTTCCTTGTTGGAAAGCCAAGTTCAGATAAGAGCTTTCGAAGCCAATGGACTTCAGTAATTCCCTTCGCAATCCCTTGAAACTCCGTTTCATCACTGGACATTGCAACTACTTTTTGTTTCTTACTTCGCCAGATAACTAGATTTCCTCCAACTAGAGTGAAATACCCAAAAGTAGACTTCCTATTATCTGGATCTCCAAGTGACCATTTTTCCTAAACACCACACCTCTACTAGGGGTCTTCATGAGATATCTTATAATCTGGTATACTGCTTCCATACGTTGAGTCTGAGGTCGGGTGTGTGATAGATATATAAGCCTTCCCACTAGTCTCTGGTATCGGATCTAATCTATTGGCTCCCATCTTCCCTTATCTGCAGCCTATGATTTACAACCACGGTGTTTCCGCTAGTTTGCAATCTAACATGCATGTTTCTGCCAGAAGGTCCAAGATGTACTTCCTTTGAGAAATGAAGATCCATCGTTTTTATCTAACAACCTCAATTCCCAAAAAATATTTTAGTCTCCCCAAATCTTTCATTTCAGATTCCTAGAACAACTTCTTCTTCGACGAGTTTATCTCAAGCTCATCATTCCCTGTGATGATCATATCATCCATAGAAATAATAAGACACGTAATCTGACTAACTCTTCTTTTTTGGAATAATGTGTTATCTAAATAACCTTGTTGATACCCAAACCTCTTCATAGACAGTATGAATCTTCTGAACTAAGCCCTAGGAGATTGTTTCAATTCATATAAGGCCTTTTTTAGCTTGCACCCTTCTACTACTTAGTAATCCTTAGTAAACCCGTATACCTCCTCAGTTAACTCCTTATGTGGAAAAACACTTTTTACATCAAATTGATGAAAAGGCAATTCCTCATTGGCTACAATTTAGAAGAGTACCCTAATAGTATCAATTTTTGCTAGGGTTAAGAAGGTCTTTGAGTAGTCAATCCCATAAATCTGAGTATAACCTTTAGAGCCTAGCTTTATATCTTTCTATACTTCCATCAATTTTGTACTTAATTGTGAATACCCACTTATAGCCTATAGATTTTTTTTTCCTTCTGGAATAATGTATTTCTCCCATGTCTTATTCTTCTCAAGGGCACTAAGCTCGTCTTCCATTGCCAATCTCCAATGACTACTTTCTAAGGCTTCATTAACTGTCTTGGGAATAGTAGTTGAGTGTAAATTCGTATAAAAAACCAGGACTATTTCAGATCGACAAATTTTCAAATGCTGGTTTTGGAGCAAGATACTTTGATATGTGGGCCTCTTAATCTGGAACGTATCTTTTCAGAGGAATTCCCCAAATACTTCTTGGGGGCAATTGATATTTGACAGGTTCATCTTCACCTATATTACCTGTGTCTCTTTCTTTGGAATCATGACTAGTAGATAGATCAAAAGAAGTATTATTAGAATTTACCTCTGGCAGGGTAGAAATGAATTGTAAGAGTGGTTGCACATATAAAGGAGTTGCCTCGGTGGCATTGCCTACTTGCTCTTTTGGGTGTATGGTACTTATCCCTAGATAAGTGAGCAACTTAGACTCTTGGCATGTGTATATGTCTCCCCGTGACGTCTAAGGTGGTGATAGAAATAGGTTGATTCAAAGAAATCACAATCCATTGTAGTATACAACTGGTTCGAAATACCTATAACCCTTTTGGTTCATGCCATAGCCTACAAAAACACATCTGACAGCTCGAGATTGAAGTTTGTTTCGGTTTCAGTGAGGTAGATGGACATGAGTAGTACAACTGAAAACCCTGGGAGGAAGAGAATGTGTGGAAGGAATAGGCATATGTGTTCGAAGAGTGTAAAGAGGTGCTTTGTAGTTTAAAGTCTTGTTTGGGAGACGATTGTCAAGTAATAAGCACTAATATAGGTTAGGACGCCCGACTCAAACATAATGGCACGAGTAATCTTAAGTAGGGTACTTTTTTCTGTTCAACTACCCCATTTTGTTGAGGAGTATCTGGACAAGTAGTTTGATGAGTGAGGTCATGTGTATAAAAGAAAATTTTCATTTCAAGGTTGACATATTCCCCTATTATCTATTCTTAGGACACGAATCTGGGTTTTAAATTGGGTGAGAATCATTCTATAGAAATTAACAAACACATTGTATACCTCATGTTTATGTTTCATAAAGTAAACCTAAATCATCGGAGTGCAATCCTCAATACACAACACATAATACGACAATACCGTGAGATCAAGTACTACACAAGTATATGCCAAAAAGATCAACACTCCAGTGGTAGGGAAGGTAGGAGACATCCTGGAAATCTGATTTGACACACCCTAGATTGATGCTGGCACACCTCTTTGAGAGTACGAAGGTGTGCCATTAAAGGAGCTGTTTATTAAAAAGCTATTTTATAACAATTAACGAAAATTCTTAACCTTCAACACTTAATATTACTAGCCATAGTATCATTATTGACCAATGGCAACAGAAAAAGAAAAATACTGTTATCATCTCCTGCGACCAAAATCCTAATAGTTCAAGTCTTAAATCTCAAATAACTGAATTTATCATCATACTAAGACAATCATTCGGCTCAGCAGGAAATGCACAATATCTAAACATTACCACAGATTTGTCCAATCTCAGTGACAATTATCATTGCCTCATTGATCATATAGAAGCAACTAACATTACTCATCAAAGACAAGATCGTTTCCTTAGCTTAAGAAGTAATTCCAAGGACTAAATCAAAACACCTTTTATAAGTAGCAACATTATAACAAGTTAAATGCCATATAAAGTAAAAGCTTAACAATAAGCTTCAAACCTATTCACACCTACTTAATAATCCTTCCGTCCCTTAAAAATTGTCTCATTTTTTCATTTTGTTACGTCTCTTAAAAATTGATCCATTCTCTTAATATTAGCAGCTAAATTACGAGGAACAATCACTATGATCATTGCCTTAATCCATACAATTCAATTCCTTCATCAAAATTTATACTAACAATCAACATAGTCAATAAAAGGATTAAAGGAATCGAATATCGTCCACATCATTAAATAAAAACGTACCTTACTAGGAACTTGGCGGTCGAAGAAGACAGAATCCGGAGAAACATCAAACACATATCCAGCTTGAGTATGAACATAAATAGAAAAAAACTCATCATGCCCACCAAAAAACCTCTCCCAAAAAGGCAAGAGAGGCAAAGGACCCCTTGTCAAGAACATGAAGGCTACTTTAGGCACCCTCTTAAAGGGATACCCTACAACTTTAGGGACCAATGAAGCTCTCCATATCAACTCCTGATCAGATAACTCATGACTCAACTTTTTGGGATTAACTAAATAATCCAATGCAAAACAATCCGCTTTCTCACAGCTGCTATTCTCCTTATTGGTAAATGAACAATTATTAATATTATTACTATTACGAATCATCGTGTCGCCGCCTCGGGCCGTGGTGGCGTAGATCTTGCTATAATTGTCTGAGCTGATCGCTAACTTTTGTGAGCCAGAAACAAAACCAGTAGCAACACCAGCTATGAATAGCATCAAGTATACTAATAGTCTTATGAATTTAGTGGATACATCATCTTTCTTGAAGTACCCTTCTTGTTGTTGTAGTTGTTGTGCTGTTAGCTTCTCTAACTCTTCTTTTTCTGCTTTCTTACTTCTCAACATTTTTTTCAGTTGATGGGAGTGATTACTCAACGCCGTTCATGGTAAAGCTCGCAGCAGAGGAAGGCAGAGTAGACGGTGGTGCACGGGCTGCGGTTGGTAGCCGGTAGGGGAGGGGAGGAGAAGAGAGATTATTTAAAATGTAGTGTTTCTTTTGAGTTTCATGAAACATATGGAGCTTGGATTTTTAATACAGAGATGGGATCAGAGTCGTCAAACAGTTAAAAATGGTCGATTGCTGGGGCCCCCCATGTATTATAAATTCAACTTAAGATTAGTTAGAGAGTATCATCATGTGGGCAGTTGCCAATAATTTCCGACTGTGTGTTGTGTTTGTCCGATTGGTTACGAGGAATATTTTTGTTAGAAGTTTAGCACTTAGTATTGTCGGCTAGCTCCGGCCGGCCATCTATATTGAACTTTGTTTGCGCAAATGCCCAATCGAACAAAAAATAGCGTTTGAAACACTTTTTAGTTTAAAGGAAGTTTACTGTAAAAATCAATTGAAAAAACTATGAGGGGTTCCTTTTCCGTAAAATGGTTATAGGCTTATGGCACACCATTTTATTGATGTGACAAACCTAATTAAACGCGTTGACAAACATACATTAATTTTCGTGAGCATTAAATCGTACACCGCAATATTACATTTTACATTACATTCACTCTTTCATTTTCTCTTTTATTCGCAACATTTTTTCAAAAATCATGGAATCTTACGAAACAACAAATTCGAAAGCATTGATGAAGAATTCTAACGAAGCTACAAGTTCGAAGGAATTGCAACTGGAAACATATGATGTTTCTAAATCAAATAATGAAGATTTGAAAAACTCAAAATGTGAAGGTAACTATCATATTATACATAGATCTAAATATATTTCACTTGGTAATTTTTAATTTTGAATTTACATATCTTATATAATAATTGTTATGAATCTACTATTAGAATTTGTTTGTCTGATATTAAATCGTCTTTATCTTAGATTATAATTTATATATTGAGATAATAACTTGTATTTAATTTTAAATATTCGTTAGACATATTAAATTATATATTAGTAATAATAAATTTAATACCTAAGACATTTATTTATATATCAGAGATATTTTATTAGTATATCTAGATAATAAATGCATTACCTATTTCAGTTATAAGAAAAGGTCTCACATATAAATATAAATATCTCAGGAATTAAATTTAAGACCTTTATATTTATAACTTAGATAAATATATAATACCTGATATCTTTATTTATATATTTGAGATAATAAATACATTACCTATTTTGTTATACAAATAAAGGTTTCAGGTATAAGTATAGATATAAAGATCTCAGGAAGTAAATTTAAGACCTTTATTTGTATAACTAAGATAATAAATACAATACCTGAGATCTTTATTTGTATATATGATACCTTTATATCTATAACTGAGATAATAAATTAAATATCTGATACGTTTGATTCTATAACTTAGATAATAACTTATATATGATCAGAACATAAATTGAAATAAAAAATACAATACCTGAGATCTTTTTTTATATATCTGAGACCTTTATTTCTATAATTGAGATAATATATACAATATATGAGACGTTTGATTTTATAACTGAGATAATAACTTGTGTACGATCAGAACATAAATTGAAATAATACTTATAATGCCTGAGATCTTATATATATATATATATATATATATATATATATATATATATATATATATATATATATATATATATATATATATATATATATATATATATATATATATATATATATATATATATATATATATGAGACCTTTATTTCTATAACTGATATAATAAATTAAATATCTAAGACATTTAATTCTATAACTGAGATAACAATTTGTATGCGATCAAAACATAATATCTACAAACTGAGATAACAACTTGTATGCGATCAAAATATAATATCTACAAACTAAGATAATAACTTGAATGCGATCAAAACATAATATCTACAAATTGAGATGATAACTTTTATACCTCATATATAAATGAATATACCTGATATAATAATTTCTATATCTGATATCTTTATTCATAGATTGAAACTACTATAACTGATATATGAATTTCTAAAACTAAGATATCATTTCTTATGCTAATCTTATTATTTTCAATACCCAACATCTAACAAGATAATAAGTTTAATTGCTAATATCATATCACCTATATCTGAGAGTCATATGAGTATATCTGAGATTAATATTATTATATTTGAGTATATAATTTATATATCTAAAATACTTGGTCTCAAGCGTTTTACCTGATAAATTATTTTATTGTTTACAAGATTCAAAATAAAAGATAACTACAAATTTGATGATATTGAAAATATTGATGGTTGTCTTTTGAATAAAATAGTGGCTAATTATGAAGAAACTTTTTTGTTCTATAGTTCTCATTCAAGATTCTTAGGATTTAGTGTTAGAAAATCCACAACTAGAAAAATTAATGGAAAATAAGTAAAGTGCTACTTTTGATGCTCAAAAGAAGGATTTTATAAGGGCAAATAGAAGAGGAATGAAGCTAATGATGATGTTGATAAACCTTTATTGGATGTTATGGATACCAATTCTGATTTGAAAAAGAGAAAAATAAGAGTTGTAAATGATACTTGGGGTATGATGTAAAGCTTATATTAAATCCAAGAGCTATAAGGAAGGAGAATTCATTATTGTTGATCATAATATAACTCATAATCATAACTTTAAAGCAGTACGTCATCATCTAAAGTCCAAAAGATATATTAGAGAAAAAATTGGATAAGTTATTGAGAAAATAGTTGAGAGTGGTATCAAACCTATAAATTCATATAATTTTCTTTGTAATGAAATTGGTGGAGAAGAAAATCTTGGACACACTAAAAGAGATCATTTAAATTACATTACAAGATACAAAATACAAATAGTAGAAGGAGGAGATAATCAAGTCTTGTTAGATACTTTGTAACAAAAAGCTGAAGCACATCCTAATTTCTTTTACAGATTAAAGTTTGGAGATTTAAATGATATAGTAGCATATTTTTAGAAAGATTCAATGATGTTGGAAGATTGTAAATATTTTGGAGGTGTTTTGATATTTAATACAACTTACAATAGGAATAGATACAACCTGATTTGTGCTCTATTTGTTAGCATCAACAACCATTGGAGAACAACAATGTTTGGATTTGCTTTGTTTACGAAAGAGAAAACTGAAACATTTGTGTGGTTATTAGACACATTCAAGAAGTCTATGTGTGGTCTAGTTCCAGCATCTATCTTTACCGATCAAGATCTTGCTATGTGCAATGCAATAAAAATGGTAAAACTCTAAAACTTTATACCTTTTATTATATATATATTAAAATAATTATTTTAATATTACTTTTATAGGTCTTCTTAACATCAAGATATTAGTTATGCTTATAGCCTCTATAAAAGAATTTTGTATCACATTTTGGTAACGTGAAGAGTGATGAAGAAGAATTCAATGATTTATGGGCTGAAATGATAGAGAAATATGATTTGTGTGGCAATAAGTGGTTTATCAGGCTACATGACTTGCGTCAAATGTGATGTTTTGAGAGGAGTTACTCTAAAAAATACTTGCATCATTTCTATTTTCAATAGGAGTTGTTGGAATTATTGTAATTATATTTCTCTGTACCAAAAAAAACACAGTATTAAAATTATATTTAATAGTATTTTTAAAACCAAAAAATAATATAAATAATTAATAACTTACTGGTGTACTAAACACCTCTTGAAATTTATTCATTCTTGCCACAATTACATCAATGACTTCCCAAAAGCTAGGATCATTGTATAAACCTTTTTCTTCTTGGAAAAGGAAATCCTGTGATGATTTCTTCTCGATCTCTTCCTACAAAGCTTCAATTTGCTTTAAATAACTTGATGTTGCCATTGATATTTCATGAGGTAGTTTGTTATTGTGTTCATAAATAACATCCAAAGGCTGCAATGATCCAAAATAAGAAAAGGTATTATTAAAATGAATAAAATTATATATTATAAATATCATAATAAAATAGTAAATAATAAAATACAACTTACTTTACTTGTTTTTAGCTCATTAATTTAGCACCAATTGTATCAACATTCATTCTTTTAGCATCCATTCTTAAGAACGTATTGCTAACACATCTATCCTCTGATGTGTCAACTCCACTAAATTTTCTTTTCCTCCTTTCAAATTCAATGTCCTCCTTATCATTATCATCTTCCAATAAATTTTAGATGACATCAATTGGTTTTACAGCACTTTTCCTCCTTGATAGTATTTATTTGCCTAGCCTCTATTTCTTGAAAAACTTTTATGGATTCACATAGAATATCCATAATATAACCACGCGAATTGTAGTGTTTGATATCATCAATATTAACCAATGATTTTACAATATTCAATGTTAATGTTTTATTAGAAGTTGGGGCATGAAATACTGTCATTGCAAATAGTACAAACATCTTCTTAAAAGACTACTCCCCCTTCTCCAATTCTTCAAACTTTTACTCCCACAAACTCATAGGTACATAACTATTATTCCCCTTTAATAAAAAAAATCCCTCCAAAACTTTTTTTAAAGGATAATATGGATTTATAGCATTGCTCTTCAAACCACTTGTTAACTCAACTTCTTTGTTAGTATAAGGTATTCCTAACACATAATTCATACTAGTAGCATTATTCTGAACAACTTTCTTTTACTGACTTTAGAAATCGACCATTTGGATTATAATTCTTTACCAAATAAGGATATAAAAGTCTTGGCACTTCTTTGAGCTCTAAATCCAACAAATAACATAATCCTATTTCAAAAATATCATTCTTCTGTTCTATAGTAAGCTTACCGATAATCAATTGATAATTAGAACAACTAGAATACATTTGAACTTTAATTTCCCCGTCTCTGTAATAAATTAATAAAAAATAAATCACTTTAAAATAGTAATAGTAGTTATAAATAATAAATATTATATATGCCTAATATAATAAATCATATAATCTATAAATTACTAATCATGAGATAATAATTCTATACATAAGATAACAACTTATTATCCTTAGATAAATAGATATACCTAATATAATAAATCATATAATCTATAAATTTCTAACCTTGAGATAATAAATTCTATACCTAAGATAATATCCTGAGATAATAAATAATATATCTAAGAATATAACTGAGATCATAACTTGTATTCCTAAGATCAAAATATAAAAAACTGAGATATTAATCTAAATCTAAGATGGTAATTACAAAAACTGGGATCATAACTAATATACCTAAGATTAGAAAATCTGTAACTGAGATATTAATTCTATATTTAAGATCTTAATTACTATAACTAAGATAAAAATATCTATATCTAAGATATTAATTACTATAACTGAGATCAAAATATCTATAACTTATATATTAATTTTTATAACTTGGTTATTCCTAAGATCAGAATATCTATAACTTAGTTATTAATTTCTATATGTAAGATATTAATTCCTATTTCTAAGATAATAAATACTATAACTGAGATCATTAATTCTTAAAGTAAATATTACTAAAACATAACTAATAACTTATATTTCTAATATCAAAACATTTATAAATGAGATATTAATTTCTAATCCAAAGATAATAAATTCTATATATTATATCTCATAAATTTTTTTCTAATTATTAGATAATAAATAGTATATCTGAGATAGTAACTATGTAAACTGAAATAATAATTTCTACATCCGATATTATTACTTCTAAAAAATTTAAATACAAAATAAAAAAAGTGCAATTCGTAAACAAAAAACTTGCTTGCAATTTTTCGAATTTAGGTTTAGGTCTACAACCAAGTTTTTTCGAATTTAGGTTTAGGTCTACGACCAAGTGTTTTCGAATAATGCACTTCTTGACCTTCGGTCATGATAATATCGTGCTCTTCACCTTCAACTACTTTTGATTTCTTTTTCTTTTGTGTATAAGTATTCAATCCCTTCTCCATTGAACAATAAAAATTCAAAAAAAAATAGCTTTAAACTACAAAAAATTAAACAACAAAATCAGTTCCCAAAATATTTCATATAATCTTTATTATAACTATAATATTCAAAAATATTAATGAAAGTGACAATAATTTCAAGAAATAACTCAAACTATACTGTAAGGGGAAATTTTGAGAGACTTAGAGCGAAATTAAGAGAGAATGCGAAAGTTGTAGGCGAAATTGAGAGAGAATGAGATATTTGTAGACGAAATTGACTAAGAATGCGAGATCTTAGTGCAATATTGACAGAGAATAGTGCAAAATTTTAGAAGGTGTTAAGAAATAAAACTAGAAATCTAAAATAATGAAAACCTAATTTTTAGCGCAGGATAACCTTTTATAGTTTAGTAATGTCACACCACTTGCTTAATGTGACGGTCTCAGCCAATATTTTCATAAATGGTTATTATTTTACTTTTTCTTAAATGTGGAAAAATAATGGGTAAAATACTCTATCTTATGTGTGAGTGTCCTTATAATTCAAATTTAAGTAAAAAGATAATAAACTTCTTTTAGAATGGATATCTGGTTAAGACTCTCTATCCAATTGCTTGTTAAAGCTAGGTTCGAAAGTGACCCATAACCTAACTTCAATACTTTGTTAGAATTTATGGGTTTTGGAAACCTAATTACAATGGAAAAAAGTAATGATATGCACAAAACTAGCGTATGCTACACCCTATATTATGCTCCATCCTTTTACAATAAATAGGAATCAACATCTAGTACAAATATTATTTTTTTCATTTTTTTATCCCGAGATCTATAAGTGGAGTGATGCATGATTTTCCAACTCATTTTGATCATGAAAAGTTTATTACATTGATTTTCTAAGTTTCATTATGGTTTAACTTGTTTTAAGTTGTCTTGATTTAGTTTTTGCATTAGTTTGAATTCGTGAGAGTTTTTAGTAAGTTTAAAGCTTGAGTTCAAGGAGTTGCTTTTCAAAATTTGTTTGAGGAATGTTCTAGACGTGATTTAAAGGATATCCAACAAATTTGGAGGAGTTTGAAGGAAGTTTGATCAATTTAAATTGGAAGAATAGCCAAGTTGAAATTCAAATGAAGATAAACCCTAGTTGTTGCAACTAACTCGTTGTTTCTAGGCTAGTTTGTTTTAACTTGTTTAAATTTAAAGTTGGAGCCAATTTTCTATAAAATTTGACCAGCATGTTTGTACTCTAAATACTAGTGGAATGGAATGAGAAAATTACAAAAGGTTGATGATGAAAAAATCGAGTGAGTTTATTATCGTAAAATCATGAGTTTATTGGATTGAAAGATTTTTTTTGCTTTTACTTTGCTATTTCATCTTGGCAAGTTGAAAGGTGATCTTAGAGTGAATTCTTGGTTACTAAGTGAAGTTATGCATGAATTTTCAGCTCATTTGGACCATGGAAAGTTTCTTACATTGATTTATTGAGTTTTATTATAGTTTAGCTTGTTTTAAATTGTCTTAATTTATGTTTTGAATTTATGAGAGTTTTTAGGGAGTTTAAACCTTGAATTTAAGGAGTTTCTATTTAGAATGTGTTAAAGGAATATATTGGACGTGATTTAAATTTGGAGGAGTTTGAAGGAAGTTCATTTTGAATTGAAGAATAGCCCAATTAAATTCAAATGAAGATAAATTGTAGTTGTTGCAACTAACTACTTGTTTCTAGGTTAGTTTGTCTTATAATTTAAATTTAGAGCTGATTTTCTATTAAATCTGGTTAGCATTCTTGTACTATTAAATCTGGTTAGTTTGTCTTAATTCTTGTAAAATCGTGAGTTTTTTAGATTGAAAGATTTGTTTTGTATTTTCTTTACTATTTCATCTTGGCAAGTTGAAAAGTGTTCTTGATTACTTAGTGATGTTGATGTATCTAAGTCATCATAATTCATTGGCAATCTATACCAGTTTTCTTCTTTTAACCAAAAACATACAAAAAAAAATTCATAGCCTTAAAAACAAACCAAACCATAATAGCTTACATCTTTGGAGATTCATACATTGTCATTCATGGATTCAACAATTAAAAATCTTACCCCAGAGAAATGGTGAAAAATCCTTGCTACCCTAGAAGAAGAGAAGAGGGAGAGGGAGCAACAAATAAAGTTGAGAGGGAGCAACAAATAAAGTTGAGAGGGAGCAACACATAAAGTTGAGAGAAATCAACTTAATGATCTTTTGTTGAGAGTTATGAGGTAGAGAGGAGATCTAATTCCATCCATGGAGTCAGAGGGAGAAAGTGAAGAGAGCCTAAACTATTCAACGTGTAGATGGCCACCATTCCATCAACCATATCAAAACTCTATTGATCGATATTAAGGTTTATATTCTGGAATATGATGGAAAGTTGGATGTTGATGAATTCATTGAATGGATTGTGTGGTCGAGAGAGTGTTTGATTGTAAGAATACACCAAAGGAGAAGAAAGATAAAATCGTGGTATTAAAGTTGAGGAAGTATATCTCATAAAATTCCTCATATATTCCTCACTAGTCCCAAAATTAATCTCGTACATCTCCATGTGTGGGATCTCGACTCTAATGGGGGTAGGGTCCCTATGTCTCCTACATTTTGTTCTCCTAAAGAAAGACATAGTTATCGAATGTTCGAAACACTAAGGGGTTCTAAATTATAAGGGAAGGATAGCTACTAAAGGGAGTCTAGTACTACCTAGGGTTGTTGCTATAAAAATTCCCAAAATTTCTATGTTTAATCACAATCCTCAAGAAAACCAAACCAATTCACACATACAAGTAATACACAACAAAATTACAACAAATATATGAACATAAATTTCGAAAAGGGTAAGGAATAGTGGAGTATACACAAGAATAGGGTTAGAGATACCAAAGCCTTGCGAAGCAATTTAGCCTCAAAAGTCCTTGTCAAAATACTCAACAACATGTATGGAGACGCCTAGAATCACCAATTTGAAAAGATCAAAGCAATTCCAAGAGATCCTAAAATTTTGGAAAGTTAGGATTTTGGAGTGAAAATTGGTGATTTAGTGAAAATTTGGTGTAGAAATTTGATGTAAAGTTTAGAGGAGTGTTAGAAACTACAAGACTTTGGGTTTTGGTTGAGTGGGTTGGATGAATTTTAAGAGAGGATTGGAGTAGTAGAGAGCCCGTGAGAAATAAGAGTGAGCGAGAGGAATGAGTGAAAATGAGGGGACTCAATCGAGTAGTTATATTTTGGCATTTCTAAGCATCCTGCTAGTAGTTCTATTTTGACATTTCTACAAGGGACTCGATCGAGCGTCTTAGGAAAATTGCCTTTCTCAGCTGAAATTGTACATGGCTTATGCTCTTTACTTAAATCATTTCCAAGGCTCCAAACACAATTCTTAACATTCAAAACACCCAACGCAAACAAGAAATGATCAACATGACCTAAAACCTATAAAACAAACACAAAACACACACAAAACTAAAAGTCACCTATCAAAACTATGAAAAACAAAAAAAATCAAAGGAAAATTATAGAAAAAGTTAGAAAATGGGTTTCCTCCCATTAAGCACTTGTTTTTTGGGTCATAAGCTCGACCCCTTTATTTTTAGGCTGTTGATGATGTTGGATCGGAAAGGTTCACACTAGCCTTCATGTGAATACTGTCTCCCTTGCGATAATACTTCAAGCAATGACCATTTACTTTGAAAGAACTGGTTGTTTCACCTAAAATGGACCATACCGTCTAGATTTCAGCTTATCGGGGAACAATCTCAATATGGAATGGAACAGTAATACCTTATCGCTTTTCTTATAACTCTCGCCTCACAATATAATGATCATGCCATCTCTTTGTCATTTCCTTCTAGATTTGTGAAATCTCATATGCATCTAATTGAAATTAATCGAGTTCATTGAGCTATAAGAGCCTTTTCTCACCAGCTTGTTGGTGATCAAAGTTAATACGCTTAATGGCCAAAAAAGCACGATGTTCGAGCTCTAGTAGCAGATGACATGCTTTCCCATATAACAACCTATAAGGACTCGTTCCTATAGGCATCTAAAATGTTGTTAAATATGTCCACAAGGCATCATCTAGTCTAGAAGCCTAATCCTTACGAGAGTTTGCCACTATTTTCTTCAAAATGGCCTTAATTTCTCGGTTTCACACCTCTACTTGGCTACTTGTCTATTGATGAATAAGAACAACCAACCATATGACACACTCCATATTTTTTTAACGTAGCTTCAAACTTATTCTCTAAGAAGTGCTGCCCCCCATCACTTATCAAGATCTGAGGGATTTTAAATCTTAGAAAGATCGTTTTGTTGAAAAATTTGTTGACAACTCGAGCGTCATTGGTTAGTGATGGTATTGTCTCTACCCACTTAGATACATAATCCACAATAACTAGAATATAGCGATTCCCATAAGAGGATAGAAAAGGACACATGAAGTTAACATGATGAGTGATATTTCACTATAACAAATCCCTTATTTTCTCGACGCTTTGGTGAAAGAGTTGGGGAAAAAATTTATCTCTTGTTTTCTAGACGCTTTTTTGTATAGAAAAATATCTCAACAACTAAAAGCGTTGAGAATTGTGAACTTCTACCACATGCAAATCATGTGTTTTAATAAGAGAACATGCTAAAAAAATTAAAAAACTTAGATCCCACTTTAATTTGCTCATCAGCAATTCCCCTGAATTTCAAAACCCAAATTTCATCAGCCTCTAGCTTCCCCCAGCCCCCCAATTTCGTTCTTCTTCCCACAAACTCAAATTTCATCCCCATCTAACTTTCCCCGCCCCCTAATTCACATCTTCTCCTATGCTATCCGGCTTTGTCTCACCAAGCACCAGGTAAATCATCCTGATTTCATTTTAATTCTTCTTAATTTATGTTTTATTCCCCTTAATTTTCTATTCTTTTGGCTTTAATTTTCTAGGTTTGCACATGATTAATATTTCTAATTGGGTATTCCATACACATTTGTAGTGAAGGATTTCAAGTAGATTGTGGCGAGCTATTTGTCTATATTGAAAGAAGATGAATTTTTGGTATGTTTGAACGTCCTTTAGGTTGTATATGATTATAATTTGGGTTTTTGATGTTGTTGTTTGTTGTTGATGTTGTTGTTACTGATGTTGTTATATTTTGATTAAACAAGTTGTTGTTAATGCTGTTTGAACGTCCTTTCTTTTTCTCGTGCAATTTCAGGAATCATGGAGGTGGTCGGAACACCATTGGAGTTACATCAGAAAGTCCTCCAAGTAATTCGGTTGGATACTTCTTCGGTTTAACTTCACTTGAAAACCATGGGTATGTATAAGGCATCCAATAGTATCAGTATGCATTAGCATTATGAGTTCAGTTGATATCTTGGGCCAAGCTTCCTTTTATTTATAGACTAGCTATTCTTCAATCTATATCTTTGGCATGGTTGAAATGTCTAGAGTTTTTAAAAATCCTT
This sequence comes from Dysphania ambrosioides, assembly GCA_026401315.1. NCBI lineage: Eukaryota > Viridiplantae > Streptophyta > Magnoliopsida > Caryophyllales > Amaranthaceae > Dysphania > Dysphania ambrosioides. Next base: position 16,383,874 of record CM048664.1, on the reverse strand, counting down.
ATCATTAGATTGGGTGTTTCCTAACTCCTATCCATGCATATTAGCTACAACATGATAATGTCTAATTTAAAATGTGTATTCTTTCCAGTCTCAAGTCTTTAAAGTTGAGTGCTTCTCCTTATGCAAATGTTGCAGGAAGCAACTTGCTAGTTGATTCCTTGCCAAAGTCCTTTCCTCCGTTTCAGCATCCAAGTCACCAATTACTATAGGAAAATGGCTTCAAAGAGCAGAAGTAAGATCTGTTTAGTGCTTTGTCCGTGTTTTTGTTGAATCAAATCCCTGTTTATTTTTTTGGATCTTTGAAATACTAAGTTGTATATATTCCCATGGCAATGTGAAGTTAAAGAGAGAAACTAATTGATTCTTGTGAGGTTTTTGTATTTATCTCATACCCTTGATATCTCACCTAGGTACTTGAAGTACCAAAAAAGTGCCTAAATGACCGAAAGAAGTTGGGAATTAGATGCAATGAGGTGAGGCTTATGTTTTAAGTCAGTAAACATATCTTTCCCTCTTCTGAATTGCATGTATCTTTCACTGTTTAATTTACTCTTGTTCCAAATGGAGATGTTTTTCACACTAAAATGCTTGATTTGGATGTTAGTCTCAAGTTTGTTTATATTTAATTTATTAAAATCATAAGTTTGCAAGTCACATATGTGTACTTTATATCATTATTAATCAATGCATAATTTTTTTACTATTTTATTGTTGTGGGCATTTGTATGCGCACACATCTATATGAATTTATTCTAGCTTATTTTCCTATAGGAAATGAATATTTTATATAGGTTTTGGTCATATTAGTTGCGCAAGGGATTCAGGCGCTAGTTTGGTAAGTTAGATCACATATATTCAGCCAACCTTGCCCCTCTCCCCGCCCTCCCTCCCCCCCTCCCCCCTCCCCTTCGTTTCTTTTCTTCTGTTCATTTCTTGGTGGAATATTATCTTTGAGGGTCATTATTGAGGATTAAGGGAGAGTTGACTATTGTTCTGGTATTCACTGTTATATTTTTTCAATTGTTATGTTGTGTTCACTTTCACGTATTTCCCTTTCTTATAAGTGAAACCATTTCCTAAGCTCAACTAATTATAACTTATAGAAGCATATTTTTAATTCCTAGGTATCTTGTTTTCCCATTTGATATATAGACCATGTCATTGTTCACATTTAACTGCACAGAGTCATCAAAATAACTTTCATTGTTTTGCATAGAGCTTAAATGCTGGAAATGTGAATGATCTGGACTTTACAATGTGACAAAAAATAATGCTGGCCTGAAACAGTTGTGCAATTTGAAGAATAATATAGGGAGCAATGAAATATCCATTATGCAGAATCCCTACTCAAATATAGCTTTTGGATTACTGAAACAAGTGAAACTTTTGCTCCCTCCTCCAAAATCTAGAAGTACATGGATCTCAAGTTTAGCTCAATCTCCCATGGGATTTTTTCAGAAGGCCTTGGAAGATCAAACCTATTGCTCATATGTATTCCACTGAAAGGTCTTGGAAGATCAAACCTATTGCTCAGATTCAAGTATTGGTGTACGCAAACATATGTGTATTGATGTAAGTCTCATCAAGTTCATGAAATTATTTGTATTTATGGTCCAAGTATGTAGTACCTATACCCATATTGTATTTTATAATATACTAAATGAGATCTTGATGTAAAATTAATAGCTTGATTAAATTACTAAACGGATCTGTGCACTAGACAAGTCATGGCACTCTAATTTTTGAAATGCTAACTTGATTTCCGTCATTTCCTTTTGTTTATGCCTACTTCAATCTGTTTGACTTTTTGGAATATATATAAGTTTTGAATGTTAAGGGGTTGTCAATAATGAAGGGCCTCTGTATCAAGTCACTCTCGTCAAGTCCGATATTGCTCGAGCTCTCATTCCCATAGAATTCAGATTGGCTGAAGCTTTTGGGTACATGTGTCCTCTTTTTGTTTGTTCGGTTGTGTTTCCTTTCGTTGCTAATCTTTGCTTAAAATATAGTTGAGTATGTACAAATATAGACTTAGTGGCTTCTTTCTTGCTAATAATGATCACATCCCTGCTGGAGTCTTTGACGAGGTGCCTACATTTTCATTTGGGACCCCTTTATGATGAATATATATTACTATCTTTACTATTTTTTTAAAAATAAAAATAAAAAATCATGTTACTACTATCTGAAAAGTGCGCTCATTGGGATGATTGAGCAGTGCTACTGTATTGATATTCTTTTATGTACTTTGTGCTTTCTTCCAGTTAGTGGTGATTGCCAAAATTGTTTGGAATCCACCGACATCTTGCACGTATGTTCCTTTTTCAACCTCATTTTTACTGCTTCATAACTATAGTTAAAGTGCTTGTGCTATGTTAAATAACAGTTGCAGATCAAAGAGAGGAGGGAATGAGGATTAACATAAAACAAAATCTCGATGAATGCATGCTACATAGTATAGACTGAGACTTTTTTCTCTTTTATGGATATTGGTCATACAGATGGGCATCCAAGGTTCTTGTGAACAATAACGAGGCTTGCCTACACGGACAAAGGATAGGGGTTTTCCATCTTGATATTGAGCACACATTGTTTTACTTCATGCTATTTATTCCCCTTTATCTTCAAATTTTTGGTTACATATTCTTTTCTTTTCTTTTTGTATCTTGTTTACTTTCTATATTCAACCTTGAAGGAAGTGGGCCTTCTAAGTCTTGTAGCTAGGTTTTCAAAGATGAGGTCTATATAATTCCATATGGTGTTTTCGTAACTTTCAATTATATTTTGTTTCATAGTTCCTTTAAAAAGCCTTCTACGATGCTGACTTATGCTATGAATTAGTTCATAGAGCCATCATTAGTTATAAATGTAGTAACTTTTATGATTTTGAGAAGTCTAGTGACCAAGACACTATAACACCATTCTTGTGTATGAAGAAAATTGAGTATAGTTTCTGATTTTCGATACTTTATTTATAATGAATGCCATCTTACATAGCTTCCTTACTGTCCAGAGCAGGGACTCATAGCAGATGCAAGGCCAAAAGAAAGTAGAGGTAATCACTTCCTAAATATGATTAGTTTAGGTCCTGCCAAGCTGGTTCAAGATTTCATTTATACACCGAAATGACTGAAACAAATGGTTTAGCTTTTTGGCAACAAAAATGTACACAAATAGTGTTGAGAAAACAAGGGATTTATTGTAGTATTTATGTCACTCATTTGTTAGCAGAGTTTTGTACACTTTTTGCCCAAGTTCGTCCCATTTTGTTCCAATTCGCATCACTTTGTGCATAGTCTAGGCTTAGATGCATTCTTCGTATTTTTGTCCTTCTTTACTTGATCGTATCTTTTCTACTTTTTTGCTTATTTTTGTAGCTTGATGCACGTATCTAGTGATCTTGAGCACGAAAACCAAAGAATAGAGATGTGTAGTAGAAAAGTCGAGAAGAGAAGCCAAGAGGTCGCTCTAGAATTGAACTAAGAGGCCTCTCAAGAGAAAAAGGTCTAAGCGGTCGCTTAGAAGAATCCCGAGTGGCTGCTCAATTCATTGGAATTTCGGATTTTTGCCTTATGAGTGCTTGCTTACCCTTGAACAGAGCGCATGAGTGCACGAGGGCATGAAGCAGTGGATATAGAGTAATATAGCTTAGTATAGAGTATTATTTTGAAACTCTTCTACGGGAAAAAGATCAGCAACAAAAGGCACAAGAGCATGAAGCATTGGATATAGAGTAATATAGCTTAGTTTAAACTTAGAGAGCATAGCTTAGGGTTTCTTATTTTCCTTCACAAAATACATAGATTTTTGGTAGATTAGTTATCGGTTTCTACTACTTTCAATGGATTTATGATCAACGAATGTCAGACATCGATTCTTCATTAATTTATCAGTAATTCTTTTACTTTCTCTTTCTTTATATTTCATATTTTTCTATTTTCTATTTTATTGGTTTATGCTTGATTATTTTTAAATTTTTCGAATAGTTTTGTTAATCGTTATTCGTGAGTTTGGTAGTATTTCTAAATTATTCAATTTTGTAATATTTTCTAGTATAGTCATGAGTACTTAGATTAGATAGAGATAGGGTGAAAACCCAATCCCAAGCATGGATGATGTTTAGAGTTTGGAGTTGGTTTCTTGATGAATAATGGGTTATTTAATGTCGGGTTTTGGTAGGATCCTTGATTGTTCATATAGGTTGCTTCCATTTGTGTTCCTAGGTCAAAGACATTAAGAAACGCTGGTTTATGTAGTGACCCGATATTAAATGTTGTTGACTTTTGAGCTATTGGTTGTCGTTTTAAATCTATTGTGTTGCTTGGATTTAGAATACGGTTAGGTGAGAAATCCCAATTATAATGCTCATTTCTTAAAGATGGCCGAGAGGTTGCTTCCTGTTTGAATCCCCTTCCTACAACATGTTTTAGATTCAATACATAGGTCGGTAGTGAGTCCGTGAGCCTCATATTATCTCATTTTGAGTCTGATTTCCAACTTTATCTCATTTATGTTAGGGTTCGGTGTTGAATCTCCAACCCCTAATGTTTTTACCTTATATTTAGCTAGATTTAAACTATTCCTTGCCTTAGTTTGAGCTAGCTTATAGTTGAACATACAACTAGAGTTTGGTAACTATTAGAAGCCTTTCCCTATGGATTCGACCCTTACTTGCCCATTAGTTGTAATAGATTAAGTCAAAGTTTGGTTGATAGTAGGTGTCATGACGACCGATATCTAGCCCTATCAAATGGCGCATTTACCAGGGATTGGCGTTTAGTATCGAGTCGTTAGTGGTTTTTACAAGTCTAGTTAGTTTTTTTTATTTCATTTACTTTCTTTCTTTTTGTTGCTTTTTCATTGTGATTATTAGTGTTAACCTTCTATTTAGCTTTGATTTTGTATGCCATCAGGTGGAAGTAGTAGAGCACAACTATTAGCTCCACTGAATCCTAAGATAGAGCATAAAATTTAAGCTATAAGAAGAGGGTTGAGGGTAGGAAGTAACTCATTTCAAGAAGAGGGCAAAGAAGCTGCTTTAGATTCATCTAGCCCTATTCCTACAGAAGTAGAGTTCAACAATAACTTATAATTTACTCATTTGAATCCATTATTTGCTATGGTAAATGGTACAGACAAACTGTTGGGGCAGTATGGAGCTCCTAAAGCTTACCAAGTCCAAAGTGGTATAGTGCATCCCACTACAGAGGCTAACAACTTTAAGTTAAAGCCAACACTAATCACTTTGTTGGAGAGCCATCCATTTAGAGGAGAAAAATATGAGTCACCACATGGTCATCTTAAGTAGTTCATAAGATATTATGATACAGTCAAGGAAAATGGTGTGGCTCAAGACTAAATAAAATTGAGTTTATTCAAGTTCTCTCTAATGGGCATAGTTAGCGAATGGCTTGAGAAGATAGAGCCAAGTTCCTTAAGGACATAGGAACAGGTGACTAGAGTATTCTTACATAAGTTCTTCCCACCATCAAAGATAGTTGAAATAATAACTAAAATTACGATGTTCAGTGAAAAAGGAGATGAAACTCTATTGGAAGCATGGGAACTATTCAAAGGGTTGATAGAGCCATGCCCACATCTTGGAATGGAGAAGTGGTTACTTCTTCATAGCTTCTATAATGAACTATCTCACCAGAATAAGACTACCCTTGATGTAGAAGCCGGTGAAGCCATAAAGAGATTGAGCCCAACTGAGGCATTTAAAGTGATTGAGCAGGCGATCGAGAATTTAGCTGATTGGAACAAAGGTGAGAGAGTACAACCCAAACGTGGAGGAAGGTATGAAGTAGACTCTATTAGTGTACTTTCTTCTAAGTTAGATGCACTTACTAACAAGTTTATTGAGGTTATTCTGAAAAGTCCAATGCGTGGCATGCAATCCCCACAAGCATTTAGTTCTAATGCTCTTATGCAAGTATTGTTTTCTGATGTTTGTGGTGATTATGACCATAACCTTTGCAATGTCATTTACTAACCTCTATAGTGAATGAATCATCTAGCATGGAACAAGTTAATCCCATAAATAATATGGATCCTAACCCCAAATTTGATCCTTACTCTAAGACATACAATCCAAGATGAAGAGCTCACCCTAATTTTGGTTAGATAAATGGGCAGTAGTAGGGGAATGGGGAACTTTAGTGAGCATAACCAAGGGAACTTTCAAAACTAGGGGAGTAGGATAAGGAAACTATGGGCCAAATAATAATCATAACAGTTTTCAAATCCCAAATCAAGGTCAGTTCCAAAATCCTAACCAATAAAATCCACCTGGTTTCAATTTGGACCTAGTCCTAATGTGCCCTTAACTCAACCTCCTCCTTAGAATTCTAACCTGAGTCTTTGATGGAGAGTTTTGTGACAACTTAGACAAAGAAAAACAATGACATTGAGGAAAGGCTGAGGCAAATGCAAATACACAATAAAATACTTGAGAATCAGATTGCCTAGCTTGGCAATGCTCTTAAGGATGGCCCGAGACCTTCAATTCTTAACTAAGACATAGATCTCACTAAGCATGTTAATGCCATATTGACTAGGAGTGGAAAGACTCTAGAGAACCCTACACCTATATCTAGGATGAGTGAGAAAACACATGAGAAGGAAGAGGGTATATCTATTTAGGATCCTAAGGAAGAGAGTAGCAAGCCTACATCATCTCCATGACCTTTCATTCCACCCATTCCCTACTCTGGGAAGTTCCTGAAAGTGGTTAAGGATGTTTAGCTCTAGATCCCATTAGTATATGCCATAGCAGAAATACCATCCTTCTCTTAGTTCCTAAAGGACTTACCCACCAACAGGAGAAAGACAGAGGGAGTGGTCAATCATCTTAAACCGACTTCCACCTAAATTGGGTGACCTAGATAGTTTTTCTATCTCGATTAAGGTTGGTAATCTTTCATTTGATAATTCATTGTATGATTTGGGAGCTAAGCTAGTCTCATGCCTTTATCTATTTATAAAAGGTTGTGTAATGTAGGACTCTTGTCCAAAATAGAGATAACGTTACAACTTGCCGATAGGAGTACCAAACACCCCATGGGTGTTCTCATGGATGTACCTATTTTAGTAAGGAAGTTGATTTTCCCATGTGATTTTATTTTTATGGACATCCTGATAGACACGTAAACCCCTATTATTTTGGGAAGACCTTGTCTTCCTATCTTTTAAAATAGGGAAGGATATAATGGAGTTTGAGCTCAAAAGGCAATGACGATCCTATTAGCCCAAGGTGAGTGTTTCAATGTTGACATCGTGGAGAGGAAGGCTTCGAGGTCTTCCTCGGAAGCTGAAGTGGATGCATAACAGTTAAGCTTAGAGGGAAGAGTGAGATATGAAGTTGAGATCCTAAAAGAAGAGCTTATACTCTATGGAGACTCTTTTTGTCATCCCATCTCTTAAATGGAACCCATGAGTTCTAAGGAGGAAGTGTAGGAGAGATCTACACCTCTTGAGGTAAAACTGAAACCCTTATCTCCTCATAAAGTGTTTTTGGGTGAAAATTCTACATATTTGATTATCATTAATTGCAAACTTGATGGCAGCAAATCAACTCAACTCATGAACCTTGTACATGAGTATTTGAGGACCACTAAGTATTCAATTGACGATGTAAATGGGATAACCTCTTCTTTATGTGCTCAAATGTTATGAAGAACAAATGAAGTAAACCAAAAGTATAGGAATGATGAGCTCATAGAGTAGTGTAGCCTCATAGTGGGAGACTGGATAGTAGTATTCAATACATAATTTCAGGACGAGAACATCATCTCAACCATGTCTGGGCTTAATCCAGCCTCAACCATTTAAAAATCATGAATAATGTTAAGCTAGTGACACTAAAAGAACATTTGTGGGAGGCAACCCGAGTTTTTTAACCCTTTTTTTCATTTTAATTCTTTTAAATTTGTAGTTTTAGCTTTAGAACAGACTTTACATGGGTTTTGCATATTTTAGGTACAAAGCACCAAGGAAATGGAGCCGTGTATGAGAGAATGTTGGGGTAGAAGTGATTAAGAGGGGTGAAGAAAGACTAGGTCGAGAATAATGCCAAAAGTCCATGTAGCGGACAAGGCAAAAAAAGATTTTGAGTATGGAAATTTGGCTTGAGTGGATGCTTGGCTTTATGCTGAGCACCCGCTCATTTAAAAAAATAGGAGCAGGTAGACAATCATGAGCGAGCATCAAGCGACCAGAGAGCGCCTATTTAAGAGAAAAAAAGACCCTGTCACTTGACCTAAGCGACCACTCAAAATCCTTTGAGCGACTGCTCAGAAGAAAAAAATGAAGCATCCAGAGAATCATGAGCGGGGAGTGAGCGCTCGCTAAGAAGGAATTTGGGGGGCCTGTATCTAAACTAAGCGCTCACTCAAAATCCTTCTGAGCTGCCGCTTAGAAGAAAAATTTGGGGGTTCTGACGCTTATGAGCAGCCACTCATAATCCTTCTAAATGCCCGTGATAACAAGGTTTTAACAGTCGTTTATGCTAAGCCTTGAACCAAACAATATTTATAACAACCTACAAACCACACGAGTATAGTGGGGTAGGGGGTCGAACCACGAGGACAAAGGATATCAAGACACTTTGCTTCTTAATATAACTGGACTTTTTGATTTTAAAAGCAACTAAAACTAATGAAGAAAATATAAATCACGATGAACTAAAGAGGAAAATCAAATGGAGAAAAACGGGGACGAGATTAGATTCACCCTAGGAATGGTGATTTCAAAAGAGAACATGATAGGTTAGAGGAAATCAAACAATAACTAGCATGGATACCCAAATATGCGAGAGGAAGTTAGTGATTCCACAAATCACATCAAACGACCTATAATCGCCCTATGTCTCCAAAGGAGTTGCAGGACAGGATTCGCATAGGGTTTCGAGAGCAACTTATTGTCATCATTCCTACAACCTTAGACAATGAAGAACATAGCTTTTTCTAGGGTTTCACTAATCAAACCCCAAAGAGAACTAGTCACACATATTTAAGATGTACGACATGATGATATTCAATAAAACAAACGCAACAATCATAAAAGGAAATTAACGAGAGCAAAATTAAATTAGAAACTATTCTAAATAAGCGATAAACATGAGACTAAACATTGGCTGAAATAAAACGAATTCAAAAGTAAAGAAGAGATTGATACTCACAATAAAGCTTGAATGCAATATCCACGATCAGAATCCAAACAATAAAATCGAATTCTTAAAGTACATATGTTGAGAAAATAGAAAATGGAAAACTAGGGCTTAATGAACTAAGAGAGGTTTTGAGGCTAAATAAAGCTAAAAACTAATAAAACTAGGGTTCCCCCTCTCTTCAGAAAGAGGGTATTTATAACAAATAATAAAAGAAATCCGGAAACCCTAAAATGTCTTTGGGCCCGCCTAATGAAGTAAAATTTTCGGAGAAAACAGGTCAATTCGCCTGAATGAAAATGCCACCCCGTTCACCCAAATCCTTTCCCATTCGTAGAGATCAGGAGCTTGCTTGAAACAATTAAAGGCATTGAGGCATCTCTCATCAAAGTTAAATTCGACATCCTTCTGAAGCAATTCATTTAAGGGTTTAGCTATAGTAAAAAATCCTAAGATGAGACGCCTATAGAACCCTGCATGTCCAAGAAAGGACCGTACTCCTATAATCGAGGTAGGTACATGAAGGTTCCTTATCACATCTATCTTAGCAAGGTCTACCTCTATCCCTTTGAAAGACACTTTATGGCCTAGGACAATGACTTCTTGGACTAAAAAGTGACACTTCTCCCAATTCAGCACAAGATTCGTTTCTTGACACCGTAACAAAACTTTCTCGAGATGTATCAAGCAAGTGTCAAAAGACAAACCTCCAACAGAGAAATCATCCATGAACACTTCCATGAAGTCCTCCAGCATATCAGTAAATATAGCAGACATGCACCTTTGGAAAGTGGATGGAGCATTGCATAAAGCAAAGGGCATTCTCCTATAAGCAAAAGTCCCAAAAGGACAAGTAAACGTTGTTTTATGTTGATCCTCAGGGTGGATTTGAATTTGAAAGAAACCTGAGTAACCATCAAGAAAACAATAGTACTTATGCCTTGCCAATCTCTCAAGCATCTCGTCAATGAAGGGTAAAGGGAAGTGATCCTTTCTTGTAGCCTTGTTGAGTTTGTGATAATCAATGAAAACTTGCCATCCTGTGGTAGCTCTAGTTGGGATCATCTCACCTTTGTCATTCTCGATAATAGTCATTCCTCCCTTTTTTGGAACAACATGAACAGGGCTAACCCACCTGCTATCCGAAATCAAGTAGATGATGCCGGCCTTGAGGAGTTTAAGGATTTCATCCTTAACTATCTCTTTCAAGTTGGGGTTTAGCCTTCTTTGTGGCTCAATTAAAGAGAAATGCTCATCATCAAGATGAATTCAGTGCATAACAAGGGTTGGACCAATCCGTTTCAAATCACCAAGTGAGTACCCAATAACACCTCGAAATTTCCTTAATAAAACAAGAAACTTTTCCAACGAGGTGTCATCGAGCTCAGAACTCACTATAACTGGACTCCCCTCATCATCATCAAGATAAGCATATTTAAGTCTATGAGGTAGAGTTTTCAAACTTACATGGGGAGAAGGCTTAGGACTCTCCTCCTTATAGGCATTACCTTCCTTAACCTCACACAGTGGCTTAGATTCTGTTTCTTTGCTCTTATATTCCTGGGCCCTGTCCAATTAGCTTTCCAACTACTCATCTTCTATATAGGTATCCTCATCATTCATTGAATACCCGAATTCTATTTCCCTTTGACATTTATCAATTTCCCTATCATCCACTTCAAGGCGACAGACTTGTTCAATCATATGTTTCTTTAAGAGTGGGGAAATTTTAAAGACAACCTTCACTTGAGCTACTTCTACCGTTATGGTGTCATCATGGCAATTAATAAAGGGCCGTCACACTGAGTCCTTGATATCAGGTGGATAGCTTTTGTAGTGTGTTGGTTTAGGTTTGGATGTTGAGGTGGAGGTTGTGTAGAGGGGTTAGGTTGAGGATGAGATGGGAATAGCGGTGGTGTAGGAGGATTAGCCATTTGGGCGAGTTGAGTTTCAAACAACTTTTGCTGAGCTTAGAGTTGTTGCATCTGTTGGATGAGAGTTTGATTTATCTGAGTGAGACTCTGGTTTTGTTGAGAAAGAGATGTTACTTGGGAGGCTAAATGGTCATTGTTTGAGGTGTGATTTTGTTGTGGTTGAGAAGCCCCATGATGAGGTTGACTAGGTGGGAAAGGCAGATTTAAACCATTCCTAGGCCCTTGATTAAACCCCGGTTGTCTATATAAATTTGGCCTTGGTGCATTTCCACTCGATTGGTTCCCTTGAAAACCTTGGTTGTTGAACCCACTCTAAGCATTTCTATTATATCCCGGGTAGAAGTTTCCTTGATTTTGATTCGAATTTAAAGGAGGTGTGTATGGTTGATAGGGGAAAGATTTTTGCCCATACCCTGCTCCTTGTCCTTGTCCACCATAGTTAACGGCTGCAACATGATCAGGATTATACCCATAACCATCATAATTCATCACCTGTGTCTCTGGGTTGTAACCTCCATAATCAACTGCTGCAACATGCTCGGAGTGCGAACCACCACAATAGGAAGTATCATGGTTGGTACCCCCACATATGGCACATGCAAAGTGCTTTTCACGCACTGGAGGGGTGTTCGAACTACCGGTTAGGCTTAACTTGGACAACTTCTTATCGATAACTGCTTCAATTTTAGCACTGATGGTGTCCAAGTTGGTTGTGTTAATCATCCCTCTTGGTAAACCCTGACTCCTTGTTCCTCCTTAGGCATTATTCTTTGAAACTTCCTCAATTTTGGCTTTTACCTGGGTGCATGGAATTTTAGAGAGTTGGCCACCTACTGCTGATTCTAGGAGTGCCTTGGTGGAGTCATTGATACCATCCTAGAAAAATGTGTTAAGATGATTCTCCCCGTACTCATGAATGGGGCATGCTCTAATCATTCTTTTAAACCGACTCCAAGTAGCACTAAGGTTCTCATCATCCTCTTGAGTGAAGGACCCAATTTTCTTACGCCAGTCTTGCGTTCGAACCGTAGGATAGAACCTCTCTAGAAAAGCAGTTTTCAATTGAGCCCAATTAATAATTGAGTTGGGTTCTAAGCATTTATACCAATCTTTGGCGTCCCAAGCTAGACTCAAGTGAAATAGGTGCATCCGCACATAGTCTGGGCTATTAGGGCAACGACGTTATTTTGATAACAAGGTTTTAATAGTCGTTTATGCTAAGCCTTGAACCAAACAATATTTATAACAACCTATGAACCACACGAGTATAGTGGGGTAGGGGTCGAACCACGAGGACAAAGGATATCAAGACACTTCGCTTCTTAATATAACTGGACTTTTTGATTTTAAAAGCAACTAAAACTAATGACGAAAATATAAATCACGATGAACTAAAGAGGAAAATCAAATGGAGAAAAACGGGGACGAGATTAGATTCACCCTAGGAATGGTGATTTCAAAAGAGAACATGATAGGTTAGAAGAAATCAAACAATAACTAGCATGGACACCCAAGTATGCGAGAGGAAGTTAGTGATTCCACAAATTACATCAAACGACCTATAATTGCCCTATGTCTCCAAAGGAGTTGCAAGACAAGATTCGCATCGGGTTTCGAGAGCTACTTATTGTCATCATTCCTACAACCTTAGACAATGAAGAACATAGCTTTTCATAAGGTTTCACTAATCAAACCCCAAAGACAAATACTCACACATATTTAATATGTACGACATGATGATATTCAATAAAACAAACGCAAAAATCATAAAAGAAAATTAACGAGAGCAAAATTAAATCAGAAACTATTTTAGATAAGCGATAAACATGAGACTAAACGTTGACTGAAATAAAACGAATTCGAAATTAAAGAAGAGATTGATACTCACAATAAAGCTTGAATGCAATATCCTTGATCAAAATCTAAACAATAAAATCGAAATCTTGGAGTACATATGTTGAGAAAACAGAAAATGGAAAACTAGGGCTTAATGAGCTAAGAGAGGTTTTGAGGCTAAATAAAGCTAAAAACTAATAAAACTAGGGTTCCCCCTCTCTTCAGAAAGAGAAGTATTTATAACAAACAATAAAAGAAATCCGGAAACCCTAAAATGTCTTTGGGCTGGCCTAAAGAAGAAGTAAAATTTCCGGAGAAAGCAGGTCAATTCGACCGAATGAAGGACCCATTCGGCAGAATGCAACCCTGTTCGCCCGAATCCTTTCCTATTCGCCCATTCCAGAATCTTTGGTGGTTTCTTCTCTATATATGATTTGCCCGAATGGAGACCATCATTCGGCCTTCCCAGTGACAATGGAACACATGCCTCTATACTGGACTGCCATTCGACCGAATGGCTGTTAGATTCGGTCGAATCTGACTCTGTATTCTTCTTTTCAGATTCTTCAAGTGACTAATGTTTTTTGAACTTCGTGGGATCTTTAGGAGTGACTTGAAATGTGTGCCCAAGCTACGATACGCGTGTCTAATCTTGATAAGAGTGTCAAAGCCTCGAATACATCGCATTTCACCTCGAAATCATCAAAAACACATCAAATGACCTTAAAACTACTCGAAGACAAGATCAAGGTGAAATCAAGTGTAATATGTATAAAATCAATCTAAAACGCGAGACTTAACACTAAAATGGGGTAGTAAACGTGCTCTAAAACGAGCACCGCTTATGACACATTTTGTGGCAGCTCAGGATTCCTTTTAAACCAAATGCGACCCTTTTTTCCTCATTTCCCACATTTCATCTCCTTTAACCTTCAAAACCTTAATTTCTCTATCTAAAAAACACATTACTCCCTCACCTTATTTCCTCCCTAACTCACTCATTTCTCCTCCTTTTTACTCCAAATTACTACAATTCTCTTCCTCTTCTTCTGATCTACAACTTGGCATAATTTTTTTTCTAGAAATAACCCATACTCACAAAAACCCTAAATTCAAAACCTTAGTTTTTGTTGAAGATTTTGGTGATTTTGGGTCCTTACACTTGAGAATTTGAGACTAAGTGACGATTTGGAGCAAGTTTCGTTGGAGATCTTTGGTATTCTCTATATTTTCTCTTCTTTTCAATTTCTTAGTTAATTTTCCACGATTTCTAATTGATTTTTCTTGAAATTATTATTATCTTGTTGTTTTCATTGAACTGTGGTAGTTTTATTGCTCAATTATTGAATTAATTTGGAGATTTGTAAAGGAGAACTTAGTGAAATTAGGTTGAACATAGAAAACCATTGGATAGTCATTTGAGTTAAGTGATTTGGTTACTAGCTTTAGTGTTGTGGTATTGGTTTGTTGTGGTTGGTTTGTGGATTGAAATTTTAAGGAATTAGGTTGTTACTTGATTTGGGATTATACACATATTGAAAAAATGTTTTCCAAGAATAAATCAAAACCACTAGCTCCTCCGAATCTTCACAACAAAGTGTTCTAGCTTTAAAATTCATCAACTCTAGTCATAAACCATATTACGATAAAATAAAAAACCACAAGATCTTGTACCTAATTTTATGAGCCTAAATCTTTAGAGAAATTAGGAATAGTGCGAGACCTCTTCGGGATACTTTCTTTTTTGGGGTGGGCCCAATTCTCTGAGCTCCATAATTACACGCACGAGAGACTCACCTTAGAATTCCTAGCTTCCTTGAAGTAGACTCTAATTGAGGATAATGACTTTTAAATCACCTTTTAGCTGTTCAACCAATTTGAACCAAATTTTCAATAGGACCCATCTAATGACATTCATGGACTAGACATGGGGAGATTTATAGAGTATAGTGATATGGTGGAGTACAATAATTGATGATGGAGCATACCAATCAAACACCTGCCACGCCTCTCATGTCATTCACCCATGTTTGAGAATCTTACAAACGCAATTTTGGGTATACCATTTTTTATAAGAAGGATTTGGGTAAGACATCTAGTGAGATTGAGCTACTATGGATGGTAGTGTTTCCAAAAGAGAGATTCGGTGATATGCTTAACTCTAGGGATCAGTTTCTAGTACGGTGCGTTCAACACAAGAGCTGAGGGGTGGGCTTACAGGAGTCATCCACATTGGGGGGGAGGGGGGATGATAACTATTATCGCACATGCTTTAGGTTTTGTAGAGCAGTGCAAGATTTTGACCCCCGTCAATGTAAATTATATTTACATTAACATTGATGTAATGAAGAGGATCAATTTCATCCAACACCCAATTCTAAGGAGTACGGGTGGACGATGATGAGGGTAGTAAACTGCTACCTTCTAAACCCCCAACTTACTGATATTGAGAAGGTAGGAGATAACATTTAGAAGATTCTCGCTTATCAAGGATCACAACCGTGTGCCCTTAACACCTAAGCAACACTACCTCTATCCTCGGGAGGTACCTCTTCCTCTAAAGTCCTCTCCCCCTTTTTTAACTTAGAAAAGGAATATAGGAAGATTACTACGATGATGTAGGGTCAGGCTAAGGCCCAAAGGGGTAGTATGATTCAAGAGAATCAAATCTATGACTGCCATGTCCAACCTAGGGGCTTTGCACCCTACGTTAACTACCCCTACAGTCCACCTCAGCTCAACGCTTTTCCTTCTTGGTATAGGGATGGCAACACCATACACCTATATTTGACGGGTCTTACCGTCCCTAGTGTCACTCCCCCTTCTTTTCCCCCTTATGATTATTGCTAGATAGGGGGGAGTGATTACCGAGGAGGTCCTGCCTATTCGTATGACGGACCGAGTTGGCCCCCAGGTTATATAGGTGGGTAGGATGGCCTAGCAAGTATAAATGGTCACCCTACACTAACGCATTGGGTCCCAATGTTGACAAAACCTATAAATTCTCCTCCCATAATGATGAGGAAATGCACAGGAAGGGTAAAGGCCCCAGTACTAGCTAGTCATATACGTCCCTCCCCTTTTCTTTCTCGGTTTTCTTGCTGAGGATTGCACTTTACTTAAGCTTGGGGGGTTTATTCCAAAAGGGTCAGGCTCTAGATTCCTTCATTCTTCATCCTTTATAGAATCCATATATGGTTTTCCCTTCTTTTCTTTGTGTGTTTTAGCTATTGTAGGAACTACCATTCTCATTTTTTTCTTGTTTTGCTAATCAATTTTTGTTCATGAGTATTAACAAAAATGCAAAGTAAGAGGCCAAGGTATAATCTTTCCTACTCCCCTTTTTATTGCTTTCCTTCGTATTTTTTTATTTATTTTTGGTCTAAGGAAGTTGATTCTTTGAGGATGTATGACACTATATTGTTGAAGGCATTTAGCCTATTTTTTAGGATTGGTTCGTTGGAAACCATAGATTTTGATAATCATGGTTTGCTGTTTATGTTGAATTGCTTAGATAACCTTTCCCATATCATAATCCCGTGCTTGATTCTTCATGTTTTTCTTTTCTTTGTTTCCTTTTACAAAATCCAAAAAATCTAAAAAGATTTTGAGTTTTATTTTGTAAGGAAAGTAGCTTATTTAGGTAGATGAAACTATTGTGATTATGACCCTTAGGACTATTATTTGCAAACCTCATGGTGAGGAAATCTTTTGAAGCTTTCAGCATAATTACTATACATTGAGTGGCAAGGATCCTTAATTTTTCATGCTTTAATCAAGAACTTGACTTATACCTACCCATAACCGTGATCGTGACCGAACTTCTTAGGGAAAGGGAAAGGCACTCTTAAATCCATTTCCTTTTTCCTTGGCCATTGACATTTACCCATTTTCTTGTACATCAATTTTTAACTTCTTCAACTTATATTTCTTCAAAAATTACTAATTGATAGTCATTAACCCAATATAAACCTTCACTACCTCATTTTTGATGGGATTCTTTGGCAAGAAAGTTGTATGGATGTATTGATGGCGATTTAGGAGTTATGAAGCTTCAAAGGGTAACAATAGTTTCTTTTCAAATAACATATCTAAAGAGCTACTCATCTATTATAGACTCTTTTAGTAATTAAAAGAAGAAAAATATATATGTTCTTAAATAAGCTTGGCGAAGGAGACTAGTTGGTGTTCTATTGAATATAAAGGATCAAGGCCTTGAAATGAGGTGAAGGTCAAGATCATGAGAATTCCATTGTTCATGAATCTCAACCTCACACCAATTACCAAAGCTTTTACTTATTTTGGTCTAGTCCTTTTCCTATTTTGCTTATATATTAACACAAAGGTGATAAGGTCAGATATCGATTGTCACGACACCTACTATCAACTAAACCTCAACTTTACCTATTACGAGTAATGGGAAGGTAAGGGTCAAATCCATAGGGAATGGCTTCAAATAGCTACCAAACTCTAGCAGTTCAACTCTAAGCTAACTCAACTAAAAAAAGGATTAAGATTAGATCTAACTAAAATCTAGTGCGAGGTTCTAAAAGACTTAATCTATGAAGGTAAAAGCGCTAGGGGTTTGGGATTCAATATCGATTCCTAACATGAATGAGCTAAAGCTGGGAATTGGAATCAAAATGAGATAATATGATGCTCACTTACTTGCTATCAACCTATGAATCGAACCTAAACATGCTATAAGGAAGGGATTTCAACCAGGAACCAATCTCTCGGTCATCATCAAGGAAGGGCATTACAATTGAGATTTCTCTCCTAATCATATTCTAAAGCATCCAAGCAACACATTAGATTCAAATCAACAATTGATAGCATGGAAGTTAACAACACTTAACATCGGGTCACTACCTAAATATGCATTTCTCAATGTCTTTGACCTAGGAAAGCAATAGAAGGAATCTATATGGCCAATCTAGGCTCCAACCAAAATTCAACATTAAATCACATATAAATCATCAAGAAAACAACTCCATACTTTAAACATCATCCATGCTCGAGATCGGGTTTTCACCCTATCCCCTAACTAATCAAAGTACTCATGACTAACACCAGAAAACATCGCAACATAAATACAGATGAGCATAATACCAACTCACAAACAAAGATTAACAAAACTGTGTGGAAAACTAATAATAATCAAACATAAGCTAACAAAAATAGAGAATAAATTAAAACTACAAAATATAAAGCTAGAGAAAGTGAAAGAAATACTGATATATTGATAAGGAATTGATGTTTGAGAACTGATGATTAAAAATTCGATGAAAGTATGAGAAATTGATGATAAATCTCATAATAATCTAAAGTTTTTTTTGAAAGAACAATGAAGAAACCCTAAGATATCTCTCTAGGTCTAAAACTAGGCTAGAACTACAACTAATGAATGAATATTGAATAATGCCCTCCTTTGTGCCTTTGTAACTCTCCCTAATTCTCATAGAAGGGTTGGAGCAAGCAATAGAAAAACCAAAAAATAACTAAGTGGGTGCTCAATACAAAGTTAAGTGCTCGCTCATGAGCTCGAATATCTTGTTCTAGTGAACTGAGTGGTCGCTCAATACAACCTTGAGCGGCCTCTTAGGCCAAGAAGCGACCTCTCTAAGATCGTTAGATGTCTGCTTTTAGCTCTCTGCCTATTCACTTCCATTGAACTGAGTGTCCACTTGTGATAGACTAAGCGTCCGCTCATGCCTTTTTCTCTTAAGAGGCCTCTTGGTACAAATTTTGAGTGGCTTCTAGGCTTCTCTTGTTAGCTTTTTTACTATACTTCTTCATTCTTTAGTTATCATGCTTGAGTTCAATAGAGACCAGCATCAAGCCACAAAAACAAACATAAAAGTATAAAAGATAACGGGAAATCAAGGAAAATAGGACAAAAACACGAGAAATAATCCTAAGCCTAGACTATGTACAAAGTAATAAAAAATAGGATAAAATAGTACGAACTCATGCCAAAAAGAGTAAGAAACTCTGCTAGGAAGATACAAACGAGTGAGATAAATGTCACTCATAAAAAGGTCAACCATATTGAGAAAGCATGGAAATTAAGCTATCGAGTCATAAGTCATTACCTATATTGCTTTAGTTGTTCAATTCCCTCAAGGAGTAATGAGATGCTAATTATTTAGGGATTGAAATGAGGCTTTGGAGAAGTGTGGTTGTGTTTCAGTTTAGGTACATAAAAGTTATAGTTTTTTACTCTTTCTTTGTTATCCTTTATTCATTCCTATGCATTCTTTAAGATGTCTTCTCTTACTGTTAAGAAAGTTGAACATCCATCATGACGATGTCTCATGAATGCCCACTCGTTGCATCTTCTTTTTACTCCTTTTCATTTCTTTTGGTTTTTCTCTTTTTAGTCTTTAAAATTCTTGCCTTGGTTTATTTTGTTTTGAGAGTTATGGGTAACCTCCTAGAAAACCCTTACGAGAGCACACTCGTCCTCCTAAGCAATTAGGGGGTTTAAAGGGCTTGTTGATTGTTGCTAAAATCAAACGTGATTCCTACAAAAGTTAGTTAGGTTTTATTTTTTTTCCATAGTTTGTGTTGTTAGTGTTTGATGTATTTTATCCTTTGTTGTATAGTCTTTCTTGAAGATGAACAAGAGTTAAGCTTAGAGGAATTTGATGATTGACATTTATGTCACTCATTTGTATCTTTCTAGCAGAGTTTCGTACTCTTTTTTGCCCAAGTTCATCTCGGTTTGTTCAATTTTGCATCACTTTGTGCATAGTCTATGCTTAGGAGCATTCTTCGTGTTTTTGTCTTGTTTTACTTGATTTCCCGTATCTTTTTTACTTTTATGCATGTTGTCGTGGCTTGATGCAGGTATCTAGTGAGCTTGAGCATGAGAACCAAAGAATAGAGATGCATAGTAGAAAAGCCGAGAATAAAAGCCAAGAGATCTCTCTAGAATTTAACCAAGAGGCCTCTCAAGAGAAGAATGTCTAAGCGGTCACTCAGAAGAATCCCAAGTGGTCGCTTAATTCACTGGAATTTTGGATGTTTGCCTTATGAGCAGGCGCTTTCCCTTGAATTGAGCACCGCCCATTTCTATTTTGGCGACATTAATATTCTTTTGAAACTCTTCTATGGAAAAAAGAGCAGCAACTAAAGGCACCAGGGCATGAAGCATTGGATATAAAGTAATATATCTTAGTTTTTTAGACTTAGAGAAAATAACTTAGGGTTTCTTATTTTCCTTCACAAAACTCTTAGATTTTTGGTAGATATGTTATCGGTTTCTACTACTTTCAATGATTTACGATCAACAATTGTCAGACGTTGATTCTTTGGTAATATATTAGTAATTTTTTTGCTTTATACTTCGTAGTTTTCATTTATTTTCTATTTTGTTGGTTTGTGCTACATTATTATTAGTTTTTTGCATAGTTTTGTTAATTGTTATTTAAGAGTTTGGTAGTATGTCTCAATTATTCAATTTTGCGATGTTTTCTAGTATTAGTCATAAGTAGTTAGATTAGTTAGGGGATAGGGTGAAGCCCCAATCCCTAGCATGGATGATGTTTAGAGTTTGAAGTTTGTTTCTTAATGAGTAATGGGTGATTTGCTGTCAGGTTTTGGTTAGAGCCTAGATTGGCCATATAGGTTGCTTATATTTGCATTCCTAGGTTAAAGACATTGAAAAATGTTGATTTAGGTAGTGACCCGATATTAAATGTTATTGAATTTCAAGCTATTGATTGTCGTTTTGAACCTATCTTGGTGCTTGGACGCTCTAGAATACGATTAGATGAGAAATCCCAATTATAATGCTCCTTCCTTAAAGATAAATGAGAGGTTGGTTCCTAGTTGAATCTCCTTTCCTTTAGCATGTTTTAGATTTAATGCATAGATCGGTAGTGAGTATATGAGCCTTATATTGTCTCATTTTGAGTCCAATTTCTAGCTTAAGCTCGTTTATGTTAGAAATCAATGTTGAATCCCGAACCCCTAGTGCTTTTACCTTAATAAAAAAAATCCTTTAGAACCTCGCTTTAGCTTATAGTTAGATTTAATCTAATTCTTGCCTTAGTTTGACCTAGCTTGTAGTTGAACTTCTAGAGTTAAGTAACTGTTAGAAGTCTTTCCATGTTGATTCGACCCTTACTTTCCCATTACTTGATATAGGTTAAGTTGAGATTTTATTGATTATAGGTGTCATGAAGATCGATATCTAGCCCTATCACAACACATTAGAAATCAAAAATCTCAACTTTGAGAATGCTGGCAATAATCACAAGACTATACAAAGGCATGGACATCCTTAAAAAAGGTTAGCCAATAGAAACCCCATTAAAGGACCTTAGCATACATTTTGGTTGAGATGGTGTGACCACCCCAAGGCAGATCATGACAATGAGAGATGATGGAGGCTACATCACTCTCAAGAGCACATATCCTATTAAAACTACCGGCACACAATCTATACTAGAAAGGGTCATCCTAAAAATGATGCTTTGTATCGTGAAAGACCCTCTTCCTTTGCTATGAGGAATAGACATGAGGGATAGTCCCTTTGGCTAGGTAATTTGCCAAGTTGGCATACTAGGGCGTATCCATGATAGACATCACAAAAAGATGCTCATCAAGGAAGGAATCCTTGATCAGGAGTTCATTTTCAACCTTTACAAGAGTTAATTAGGAGAGATGATCAACAACCACATTCTCTGCTCCCTTCTTGTCTTTTATCCCTAAATCAAATTCCTACAAAAGAAAAATACATCTAATTAGTCTAGGCTTTGCATCTTTCTTGCTTATTAAATACCTGAGTGTTGCGTGATCTATATGCACTATCACCCTCGAGCCCACCGAATAGGAACTAAATTTCTACATTGCATATACTACTGCTGACAACTTCCTCTTGGTGATGGAATAGTTGAGTTGAGTTGAATCAAGTGTTTTACTTGCATAGTAGATGGCGTGCAGTTTTCTTGCTTTTCTTTGTCCCAAGACTGCTTCTGTAGCATAATCGCTTGCATTATACATGATTTCAAATGGAAGGGTCCAGTCTAGTGGCTAAAGTATAGGAGTTGTGGTGAGAGCTTCTTTTAATCTATTATAGGAATTAACACACGCATCAGTGTTAAAAAATGGAGCAAATTTTCTTAAAAGTTCAGTTAGAGGTGACAATGTTAGAGAAGTCCTCGATAGATTGCCGGTAAAAACCCACGTGACCAAAGAAACTCCTAATTATCTTTATAGATGTAGGAACCAGTAAGCCCTCAATGACCTTTACCTTTCCTTTGTCCACTTTGATTCCCTTATTTAACACTATATGGACTAATACAATACCTTTGGTGACCATAAAGTGACAATTTTCTAAGTTTAACACTAAACTAACTTCTACAAACCTAAGGAGCACCCTTTTGAGTTTTGTTAGACAATCATCAAAAGATGACCCATAGACTAAGAAGTCATCCTTGAATACTTCCATGGAATTTTTGATTAATTCTAAGAAAATTTCCATCATACATCACTAAAAAGTGGTTTGATCATTTTATCAACCGAATGGCATTCTACTATAAGCTTAAGTACCATACGGACACATGAAAGTAGTCTTTTGAACAGCTATGCAGATAAGAATTTGGAAGAATCCCGAGTATCCATCCAACCAAAATAAGTAGGAATGCTTTGCCAACCTTTCTAACATCTAGTTAATAAAATAAAGAGAAAAACGGTCCTTCTAAGTAGCTTTGTTAAGGCGCCTATAATCAATACACATTCGCCATCCCGTAACTATCCTCGTCGAGATTTGTTCCCCTTTGTCATTCTTGATGATGATCGTGCCTCCTTTCTTGGGTACTAATTGAACGGTAACCCACTTACTATTAGAGATAGAGTAGATTATCCTTGCAATTTAAGAACCTATTTTTGGACTACTTCCATTATGGTAGGATTTAGTCATCTTTCTAGTTCTATCAAAGACACATGATCGTCTTCAAGATTGATCTTATGAGTATAAAATCAAGGATTTATACCCTTTATATCATGAACAGTGTACCCGACGGCCTTCCTATACTTCTTGAGAATTCTTAGTAACTTCTCTACTTGATCAACATCAAGTGCATCATTCACTATAACAGGGTATGTCTTATTAAGACCAAGATATTCATACATGAGAGTAGATGGGAGTGGTTTAAGTTCTACCTATAGGGGATCATCTATAGACGATGGAACACTGGATGATCCGAGATCTTTTGGTGATTCCTCTTTTAACATTCGGCACATCCCCTAAAAGCCTCGCATAATCTAGTGAATCTAAAGTATTCAATTCTCCTCTTTCTAGGACTATTTTTAAGGGATCCTATGAAGAAACAACGTCAACATAATTAGAAACAATCTTATCAAAGGCATCAAATCTATATACCATTTCTCCCGTCGATGTTGTCCCCATTGAATTCAAAAAGGAATATTCCACCTTCTCCTCTCCAACCTCAAAGGTAATCTTACCGTTCTTCATATTTATGATAGCACTTGATGTGGCCAAGAACGGTCTACCTAAAATGATCAGAAGCCGCGCATTCTTTTTCATTTCCATGACTATAAAGTCACATGGTATATATATTTTTCCCACACAAAGAGGAACATCCTCCTTAATGCCTAGAGGGAACTTCACAATATGATCTGTTAGCTGAAGGGAGATTTGTGTAGGCTTCAATTCACCTACTTGGAGCTTCTCACATATTGATTGGCATAAGACTCACACTTGCTCCCAGATTATATAAGGCTTTCTTAATATCTTAGTCCATTAACTTCACTAGGATAGAGTAACTCCCATGATCGCTAAGTTTCTTTAGAAGGGCGTTCTGAAGGATAGCACTACATTCATCTTTAAGGGTTTTTATGAGAAAGTAAATCCTTTAAGAGATTTGTATATGAATGCATTTCTGAGATAGCATCTAAGAATAGGATGCTGATGTGCAACTTTCTCAGAATTTCCAATAACCTTCCATATTTCTTCTTTAATTTTTCTTTGGCTAATCTTTGGGGAAATGGAAGAGGTGGTACATATGGCGCTCATGTAGACTCTTTTTCTCCTTCTTTTCCTCTTCTATCTTCTCACTTGGCTCCTCACTCTCTAACTCAGTTGGAGGGGTAGCAGCCTTCATTCATGGTCCTTATAACTCCTTTCCACTCCTTAGGGTTATAGCGTTCCATTGCTACTTAGGAAGAGTTTTGACATCCTTTGAGACATGTCCTTCATTCCTTGAGAGTTGTATCAACTACTGAGTCAACAAGTCTAATCAGGTTTCTATTCATTATATATGAGCTCCAAGTTCTGAAATTGCTTTTCATTGTTCTCATTGCACCTGATCTGCCAATATACAAAAATTTCTAGGATGATCCCCATATTAGACTTAAGTGGAGCTGGTGGTCGTTGAAAGGGAGATGGATTACGGAATTTCCCGGTATTAAGATCTAATGGACCTTGTGGATGATTTAAGTTGCTAAAATGTGGTGGGCATAGTTTTGGATTGGGTTTATTATATTTTGGGTATTCTTTTAGGAGAAGTTTAAGTCCTAATTCCAACCTTCATTATAAGTGTTCGAGAACGGGTCAAACATCCTTTTCGGATTATTGTAGATAGTGTTGACTTGCACATAACCTAAATCACTTGTAGTGTACTAATGCTTGTTGACATTATGCCTTATAATACTACAAACCTCAGAAGATGCAACTAGAGTAGGTTTTCTACGTATCTTTCCTAGACTTTCCATAAGAGCTTTTATAGAAGCTACTAGCTTTGATATATATTAATTTACTAATGAAGAAGATGACTCCTTTTTGTAATCTTCCCTCGAAGAACATGAAGTATTAGTAGCAGCCATCTTTTTAATTAGTGCTAAAGTTCCATGTGCATCATTTATCTGGATGTTACCCCCCTAAAGATGTATTAATATACAACTTAGTATCCTAGTTTAGGCCGTTATAGAACGTCTAAAGTAATAGCCAATATGGTAACCCATGATGAGAACAATGTTTCAACATCCTCTTAAACCGTCTTTATATCTCATGGAGTGATTCATCATACAACTGGTGAAAGTTGTTGATCTCGGCTCTTAACTTGGCCGTCTTATCCTAATCCAAGAAATTCATAAGAAAACATTTTTGCAAGCTTACCCCATATGTTGAATGTACCCAAACCTTCATTTCTAAGCCATTCACGTGCTCTATAACTCAAATTGAACGAGAATAACCTCTTATTCACATCATCTTAAGAACAATCAATCGTATTCATCATATCACACTTCTTTAGAAAGTTCTCAATGTGTGAAATGGGGTATTCCATACGGTATCTTGCGAATGCATTGCTAGAGATGAACTAAATAAACATTGACTTTAGTTCAAACAACATAGTTATAACTTGCAACCGAGAAATGCTTGACATCATCTAAGGATCATGAATGTCATACTTAAACAGAGTATTCTGAGGCAGGGTTTTAGCCATGTTGTTTGCTTTATTTGCTTTCTTTTTTTTGTTTCTTTATTTCCTTGCTTAGTTCTCAATATTGAGATATAGAGAAAAAAGCTCTTTAGAACCTATACTTTGAGTGTGCATGCAAAGAAAACGCTGGAAAGGAAAAAGATCAAATCAATAAACACGGTAGTCGAAGTAACTACCTAAGAAAATAGAAAATCCTAATAGAACTCTAAACTAAAAGAACAAAAGAAATCATTGTTAGTCCCCAGCAATGGTGCAAATTTTTGACCGGACTGTCGCTACCTTTACAAAAGTAAATTCACCTAAACTAATATAGCTCAGGTAAGTAGGGTCAAAATCTGGAGAGACTATCAGGCTCTTAAGCTTTGTATGCTAGTTCTAACTTTTATTAGGAATGTCACAAACTAAGGGGGTTGTATTCTAAATAATGACTAGACTAAATTGATCTAGAGTACGAATTATAACTAAACTAGATACCAATATATGACAAACATCTAGGAAAATTAATCTCTACTAATATGACTTAGATATATATTTCTATCCCCATCCCATGAATTCAATACATAAAGTAATTCCTAGGTTGAATGCACCCTAAAAAATACTAAGGATATCTATCGAGTATCAATTGCTTCATCCTAAAGCAATCCTACCTACCTTCATGAATTTGTGCAATAGAAAGACATAAAACACATTATCCTATAAGTCTTAATGGCATAATGTGTACTTTCCTGATCATCAATCACACCTTAATAAGTGATTCTAATATAGATTATGAACTGACTTTCACCGTGAACCTAATCCATGACAGTAATCAACTGCGTCTAGCCTTTTGATGGAATTGAATCCAATCAAGATTTAATGAATTATTTTTATGCATTTATATTTGGGTCTCAAGATTTATCAATACCTAATCCATACTAGAGTTCATCGATATCCTAGATTAATAGACTACCTATGCATATTGGCTATTAAATCAACTCAAGCAATAATAAAAACCATGATCTATACTAAAATGATATCAAAGTAGTAAAGAAAAAATATTAAAGCTAGGATTTCTGGTTTGATAATCTAGCTCGATTTCTGGTTGTTTTGGCTAAAGAAATTGTTATTTAATCCCCCACAATTTTGTTTGAAAATCATCGATTTTAGGATAAGTTTCAGGGACGAAACTTTTTTGAGAGGGGTGGATTATAATCCTTTGTAAATTTACGAGATTTTAATTGCATTTTATTCTAAGTATAATTTTAGAATAAACAAGATTTATTTTAAAAAAATATGTTTTTAGTTGTTTACCTAAAATAATTATGAGATTTATTTTTTATAAAAATATTTTTTTAAGCCATCATAAACCCAAAAGACCAAAATATACCCATTCCACTTTAAGCCTAATATATATATGTAAATCTACCCTCTCAAAACCTTAATTTCTTATTTACTCACAAACTCGAAAAAAAGAGAGAGGAGGAAAACCCTAGGAGCAGCCAGTCCTCTTTGCTGCCATCTAGTAGCCACTATTGGTCCTTCCTTTTTTCCCTTCATTTCTTCCTTATTTTTATACCCTATAATTCATGACTTGAGAAAATGATTTCAGTGATTTTAATGATTAATTATATAATAAAAGTGTTTGTAATCATAGGTTTTATGAATTTATGTATGTTTTACAGATTTTCAAATTCTTTATACATGAAATTATGGGTTAAATGCACTAGTTTTCAATTTTAGGGTTTATGATCATATATTATTGGTTATTTTATAAAACTAAGAGTATTTTATGATTATTCTAATGATGTTATGTTCAAAATAAATTTTCAGATTTCATGAGACACGCATGTAAAATAAATTTTGTATATTTATGTTGAGAATTTGAAGGATTTTATGATCTTATGTGAGTATATGATCCTAATCAATAATATACTGCATGTTTTGAACATTATAATAAATATTTTTGGAGACTTTGGAAATTTTCCAGAATTAATAAAACTGATTTTCATTATATTTCAAGGAATGAAAATTTAAAAACAAAGGTTTAAAGAATTTACATGATTTTAAGAAGTTTCTAAAATGGGTATAATTACTGTAAACTTGTTTGTTAGGGTATTGATTAAGGTTTTGTTATTTGGTTTAGGAAAACAATTCATAGGAGACAAATCGTAGTTGTGAAAGTGGCAATTCAATTGTTCTATTTAAGGTACGCACAAGTTAGGAAAACCTTGCCTTTAAGGGTATGATATAGGGTAAAAGGAAACATAATATCATGTTTAGAAACCTTTTGGGCGAGATTGTTTGGTTTCGTATTTAAAAAGATTCATGTTCTTTATTCAAAAGCATGAGTTGGTAATGTTGGTGAGTTATGAATTATGATTTGTTAATACTAATCAGAAAAGGATTATATATGGTTGATGAATCTCAACTGATTCAAGATGAATTAGTTTGCTAATTAATAAATGAGATTGTTTATTATTACTCCTTTATTACTAGTAATTTTAATTGAGTAAAGGTGATTTTCATGTCTTAAAGACGAGGTTAGTTGACTTTATTCGATAGGTTAAAATTTGATAAGAAAATCAAAGAGTCAAAATTTCAATATAAAAGAGGTTGATTGTGTAATTATGATGTTTTACATACGTGTTTTTTTATGAATTGAAAACCAAGTATTAAATTGAAATATACGTAAAGTGAAAGAAGGATAAACAATAAAACTCCAATATTTCTTAAGAGGGTATCGTGGGGATTTGCATGCATTGTTGGGATGAGTGGAGAGTATTTTATTTTCCTTTCTTTATTTGACTTAACGTTTTCTAGATATTTAAAACTACTTTGTATTTGGGTTGGTAGGTGTTTCATATATTTTAATAAGGGTTGTAATAGTTCTGAATTGTATGTTTGATTGAGTTTGACATTTTGAAAGTTTTATGCTTTCCGCTGCGAAATTCTAATTTAAAGCCATAACGCTTGAACACGTGGCTATAGAACAACGTTAGTTCTATCAAGATTTTGGTTTTAGAAAGGGGGAATTATCAGGGTTTTATCAATTGGTATCACAGCTTTAGGTTAGATTTTATATACCATGAAAGACACAATGATTACAATCAGGCGTTTAAACCTTAAACCATTTTGGAAATATTATTTGAAAATTAAATTGTGTAAGTATTAGTTTTCTAAAGTTATGCATTGATTAAAATGAGATTTTGTTTTTCTTAAACTGAGCGTCCACTCAAGATTTAGCCTTAGCGCCCTCTTAAGGTTAAAAATAAATTTTGTTTTATTATTTATGTCAATAATTAATAAATTATTATTTCTTCTTTTTATTATATATATTTTATTTTTTTAATTAAGTTCAATAAAGTTCAAGATTTCGAAAATAAGTGAGATTTGGGATAATTTAAGAAGGGCATGCATATAGTTAACATTCTTATGTTTTACGTTCATGCATTAGTTTCTTTAATATTTTTGTGTGTGATGAGCTTATTTATTTTACTCGGATAATGAGGAGAGATGCATATCAAATCCGTAATTAGTAGTGATCATAATCAATAAATAGACAATGGAGATAACATAAATTTGATGGAGAAAATATAAGACGGCCAAAAAGAAGAATAAAGTGAAGACTTATATAAAAAAATTTCACCATTGCACTTTAGACTTTGCATCCGATGAAGACGATTTAAAATGGCTAAAAGTAGAACTAGTGAATCCACGAGCTGGAAAATGGGCCACTAGAAATATGTAACCTATGTATAAAACTATTATTATAGAATACTTAGAGGATAAAATAAATACCATGTTTTTAACCCGAAAAAATACAATGAGATCAAGACAAGGAATCAAATGTACTCCCTTAAGTAGTTCAAAATGTATTAGAAATCTAAATAAGTAGTTAGAGCTACAAGAATGTGTTGCTTATGTTATATTATGAAATAGTTGGAGTAAATAATACATTATTAATTAAGACCCTATGCTTATTTTACCTTTTATTATATTAATTAATTTTTGTTAGTACCATACTTAGTTATTTATTATATATAAGGTTACCTAGTTAGTTATAATCTATTTAGATAGTTATAAACAACCATTTTTTGAGGTTCAATTTACTTCCCTATCTATTGATTGAGAATTTTTCGCCGAGGGAACCATATTTAATTATTTAATTTGTTTTGAATGTTTAAATGTGTGTTGTATTTTTTGGTTATTTGAATTGTGATAGAGTAAAAAGGGAAATTTTCATTTTGGATTTTCTTTACACCACTTATTATATAGATGTGAATTGAAATTTTGTGATGAGTTATTGCATGTAAAGTTGGAAGCCTAAACCAATTTAGTATACCCTTTAGGCATAGAAGTATAATAACTAAGAATGAAGCTACCTTAGTTGAGGCTATCCATGCACTTGTTGAGCAGTTGAGCCAAAACCGTCAGAAATAGTCTAAACCCCAACGAAATGTTTAAGAAACTAGCTCGAGTGAAACCACCTATCTTGAAAAGGAGAGTTGATCCTACATTAATAGAAAATTGTTTGATAATATACTTATAGTTATGAACTATCCCGAGGAGATAAGAGTAGATCAAGCAGCTATGTATTTAAAGGCTGAGGCAAATAGATGGTGGAGAGACACTTCTACTAGACTAAAAGCCCAACCAGATTTTGGGTGGAAAACCTTTAAAATAGCCTTAAGAAATAAGTTTTATCCTTTATACTTGAGGAAGCATAATGCTCATGAATTTATTAACTTGAATTTATTAACTTGCTGATGGGTAGTATGACCATTTCAAAATATTATAATAAGTTCACGACCTTAGCTAGGTTTTCCCCTGAAGTAGTGTCTACTAAGGAATTGAAGGCATGAAGATTTGAGCTAGGCTTGACTAGACAGTTGTAGAGAGACTTGGGTGGAAAGGTCTTCAAAACCTTAGACAAATTTTATGAGAGAGCAGCTCATTTGTATGGGTTAAGTGTAGGGATCCATCTGAGGGTAGCTATGTTGAGGACAAGAGGAAGGACTTCGGGCACCATGGGACAAACCTAAAATACTCAAAGAGACCTAGGAATGGATCATGTCTAAGGGTAAAAACCGGGGATAGAAAATACCATTGGAAGAGGTGTAAGAGGTGCAAGAAGAATCACCCTAGAAAGGACTGTGAGGGAAACTTGGTAACTTTTCGGTACTGTTAAAAGAAGAGGCATAGGGAGTACAAGTATTTTTCAAAGAAAAAAGTGGTAGTCCATATAATGGTAGTAACATCAATAGCCACATCAATAACTCCAACGCCAACAATAATGCAAATCAAGGGAGAAACGTCAATCCCAGGCATCTGTCTGTCATGGGAGGAAGGGGTAGAAAGATCCTCTAATGTAGTCTGATACTTTCTCCACTCAATTTGTGTGAAAACTTTATTTGATTCTAGAACAACCTATTCCTTTATTACTACATCTATAGTAACCAGTTACATTTATCTGAGTCATGTCCTGTTGTGTTGTCTGATTTCCTATCTATGGGTAAGGTAATTCCTTGCACTAGACTCCACAAGAATTTACCTTTGAAGATCAGGGGGACTATCTTCCCATTTTACCTCATAAAATTTGGCTTAAGGAACTTGGGCGTAATATTGGGGATGGATTAGCTAAGTTTATACAAGGCCAAAATAAATTGTGAAGAACAAAAAGTGCACCTAAGGAGTCCTTTGGGGAAAACCGTCATATAGACGATTTGGGAAACCTAAGGGATGTGGGTTGATCTCGGCAATGGAACTGAGAAAGCTAGTAACCAAGGGGTATCTAGTTTACTTTTGTTGTACGCAATACATATGGGAGAAAGCAGAAGAATAGAAGATACATCCATAGTAAACGAATTTCTAGATGTTTTCCGAGATAGGGAAGTTAAGTTTACCATATAGGGAAGTTAAGTTTACCAAACTTATTTTTTAAAGCTGCACCTATTTCTAAGGCCCCTTACATAATGGCACAAGCACTAGTAGAAAAAAGTCTATTTGCTGCGGTTATTTAACCTTATTTGCTGCGGTTATTATACCGAAGCACATATGGCCGAAGCACATATAAAACAAACAAATGCTGCGGTTTTTTTGACACAACACTTATAATATTATTTGCTGCGGTTATTTAAAATAACCGCAACATTAATTACCCTTATTTGCTGCGGTTATTTATAAAAAATCGCATCAGTAATTATTAAAAACTAAAAAAAAAATTGACATACTTATTTGCTGCGGTTTTTAGTAATAACCGCAGCAAATATACCTATTATTTGCTGCGGTTTTACCAAAAAACCGCAAAAAATATTTTTTAAAAATAAAAAAAAATATTTTTTCAGCATTATTTGTTGCGGTTTTTCTAATAACCGCAGCAATTGATGGTTACCAGAACAAAAAAAAATAAAAATGAATAGGTCATAAAAGATAAGAAAAGCTAAGAAATGATGAATCGTGAAGCATATAAATCAAAAATTCAATTATGACCACTCGTTTTCGCACGCAAAATTGCGATCTACAATATTTTGTACTCAAAATAAACAACCAATTCATTACTCATAGATTTCGGGTGCTATTCCAAAGTTTCGTAAAGTTCGAAGAGGCATATCTCTTAGCCCGGTAATCCAAATGGTGTAAATTTTTTTTTGAAACCACCTATTTTAAGAGGTACTACACAATTATGTTAGCCTTTAGCGGCTTTGGTGACGTATTATTTGAGATATTGAAAAAAAAACTTTGAGAAGCCATAAAATTGACTATGGGACTCCGAATAGGCCTTATTATATGTCTAACTTGTGTATTTTTGAGAGATCTATAGGGGCAAATCGCCCTCTGGGGGATTTGTCCACTCATTATCCCTAAAAAAGGCCTCTAACACCCTATAATCTATGAAATTTGATTTTTAAGCTTATTCTTTCATAAACACAACATGTAACATACAGATCTGAACATATATATATTAACAAATTATGGACAAAAGAATTTAAAAAAAAATATATACTAGAGTTTAAAGCAAATACAAACCGTGATTTTAAGCTTCGGAGTATGTAGACTTCTTCAAAATGGGAGAGATGAGTAAGTTATAAGGTTAGGGTTAGAGACAAAATGGCCTGGGATGTTAGGTTATGGGGTTAAGGTTAGGGTTAGGCTGGGTTTCGTGTTAGAACGATTCTGGGAAAGTTTTCGTGTTTGAATGGCCTGGAACAGAAAAGGCTGGGTTTTTATATTAATGAACAAGTGCTGCGGTTATTTAAAATAACCGCAGCACTTATGAATCACAATATATGACTGATTAAATGTTGCGGTTATTTTAAATAACTGCAGCACTTGTGATTCATAAGTGCTGCGGTTATTTTAAATAACCGCAGCATTTAATCAGTCATATATTATATTCCTGGGGGAAGATTAAATGCTGCGGTTATTTCAAATAACCGCAGCACTTGTGACTCATAAGTGCTGCGGTTATTTAAATAACCGCAACACTTGTAATAAATGCTGCGGTTATTTTTATAACCGCATCACTTGTGTTATAAGTGCTGCGGTTTTTTGAATAACCGTAGCACTTATTGTTATGTGCTTCGAAATTTATTTAACCGCAGCAATTGAGGCGAAGCAATTGAACTGTTTTCTACTAGTGAAGCTGAATTGGGAGAGTTAAAGACCCAGTTACAAGAATTGTTTAGATAAGGGGTTTCTCAAAACTAGTGTATTGGTGTTGTTCATAAAGAAGAAAGATGAAAGCATGAGGTTGTGCACTGATCATAGGGAGTTGAACAATGTGTCTATGAAGAATAAGTACCCATTACCCAGAATGGATGATTTCCCAAAATAGATGATTTATTTGACAAGTGGAAGGGGGTGAGTGTATTTTCAAAGATAGATAAGATTTGAGGTCGGGATATTACCAACTATGAGTATTCAATAAAGACATTTTGAAGACCATCATTAGAACTTGATATGGGCATTATGAGTTTACAATTATGTCTTTTAGGTTAACCAATGCACTTGTTATCTTTATGGACTTGATGAATCGATTTTTC
Source organism: Dysphania ambrosioides (assembly GCA_026401315.1). Classification (NCBI taxonomy): domain Eukaryota; kingdom Viridiplantae; phylum Streptophyta; class Magnoliopsida; order Caryophyllales; family Amaranthaceae; genus Dysphania; species Dysphania ambrosioides. Next base: position 16,350,441 of record CM048664.1, on the reverse strand, counting down.
TATGAGTACCTAGACAAGTTCATGGTAGTATTCATTGATGACATCCTAGTGTATTGAAGAAACAAGGAAGACCATGATAAAGATCTAAGAATCATCCTGAAAACCCTAAAGAGAACTAAGTTATATGCAAAGTTTTCCAAATATGAGTTTTGGTTAGAACATGTCGCATTTTTTGTCATTATATTTCTTAAGAGGGTGATTCGATATATCCTTATAAGATCAAAGATAATATTGAATGGCCTACTCCTAGAAATATGAATAATATTAGAAGTTTCTTGGGTTTAGTTAGATATTATAGGAGATTTGTCAAAGGTTTATCTGAAATACTCAGACCTATAACCACCATGATGAAAAAGGAGATCAAATTTGTGTTGGATGAAAAGTGTAAGTTGGCTTTTCAAACCCTTAAAGAGTGTTTGACTACTATGATAGTGCTAATATTGCCCGACAAGAACAAAGGATTAAAAGTGTACAAAGATGCCTTAAAACATGGTTTTGGATGCGTACTACAGTAAAAACGGAAAGGTCATAGCATATGCATCGTGAAAGTTAAAGCCTGCCAACTATCCTACTCATGACCTTGACCTAGCTACTATTGTGTTTGCCTTAAAGATTTGGAGACATTATCTGTATATGGCATCACCTACAAGATTTTTATGTACCATATAAGCCTCAAGTACATCTTCACTCAAAAGGACTTAAACATGCAATAGCATCAGTGGCTAGAGTTAATCAAAGACTATGATTTAGACATCCCATATCGTGAGGGAAAGGAAATTTTTTTTGTAGATGCTCTTAGTAGGAAATCGAGCCATAGTATCAATGCTTTGATACTCCCCGATGAGTTATGTGAGGATATAAAGAGGTTAAACCAAGAAGTTATGAGTCATGTAAAATTGGAGAGCCTATTAAGTGCCTTGTCCATATAACTATCTTTATTTAAGAAAATTAAGGGAAAACACACTAAGGATGCACTACTAAAGTTTTGATCTAATGCAACGGTATAAAAGAAGCTAATACAATGGCCCTTAAGTTATCGTTGCATTAGACAAGGCTAATACAATGTCACCAAATTTATTGTTGGCTAGTACAATGGTTTAAAAGTAGGCATGCTTATCCAACGACAAATATGATCTAATCCAATGGCAATAAGCTAATCCAGCGGCAATAAGCTCTAATCCAACGGTTATGATGGTAGAATGAAATATCATTATGTCATTCTCGCTCCTCAGCCAATTTTTTCCCAAATAAGCTCCTTGCTATACTTCCCCAGTTTAATTCCCATGCACGCATGCATTGTTACTTCCCTAGTTCCCATAATTCTCACCTTCTGCTTCCCTAGCCAATTCTCACGGTTCGCCCATGCTTCCCTCCCAAAATCCCAACTTCAATCCCTTGCACATTTGGCCCGATTCAACTACTTGATTCTTTTAAGGTATACCTTAATTTGCATGTGTATATGTGTTCAGGGTTTGGTTTTAATTTAGGGGTTTTAATTTATATTATCTAGTGCTTCCATAGTTGCATTTGATAGATTATTCGGTGTGTTCCTATTTTCATTTTATGCTTAAATAACTATTGAAGTTTTATGAAATGTGTTATGCTTTTTGGTTCCATTGTTGAAATTTCTAAAAGATATATTCTTTATTCAGAATATAGTATGTGATTATTTATTCTTTGAATGAAAATTTAGATTAGTTAACGAACTATTGCCTCATTGTTATGTCTTGTCCAAAAGTAGCTCGAATAATGGAACCTATCCCAATTTGTTACCTTTTACTTCTCTTATTCTTCACTTTTGATTTGAGTTAACATTAAGAGCCAAATATTGAGTTGTATGGAGTTTCTCTAGTGGTTACTTTGGATCGTTATTCGGTTTTCCTCATTTTCCATAAAGGTGGGAACTTTTTGAATCAGGTTGATGGCATTTGGTTTTATGGTATATGTATTTGTGTGTATGTGTGAGGGTTTTTTATCAATGAAAAAGATGAAAATTAAGTGGTTGGTGGCCAGTTCGTCTGTTTTGTTTTGTTTTCATTGGCCAAAGGCTTTCTTGTTGATAAAACATAGGTTATATGTTACAGATAGGCATGAACAATTAAACATGAACCTAGTGCTGTAAATGATCCTAAACTTCCTTAGTTGGGGTAGACTTATGTTAGACCTAAATCTTAATTGGTATGAGCTAAATAATAAATGATCTGAACATGAAGGTAACGTGCCTTATTTTTTGAGAAAATTGAAAGCAATTGGACTAAGGGTCAAGTAAATTTTGATAAATAAGTGAGGTTGTTAAATTATGTGTGCATTAGGGGTGTTTCAAACATTTTTATTGGAAGAATCAAGGGTAATTTGTGGGAAATGTGGGGTATGTTCTGAACTAAAGAGCCTAATATTTGGGAAATCCCCCTTTGGCGAGAAAGATGGAAGAATCAAAGCTTTGAAAGTAGTTTTGAAATTTTTAATATAGTGTTTTTGAAATCAAAGCTTTGGGATCCCGTTTGTATAACATCAAACCCTTGAATTCCTTGATCACTTTTCGTATTTAACAGAGATGTGAAACTGACAATGTACCTTGGTGTTAGCATATTACCTATATTTCCTAATTCCTATGGCAAGCAATTGTATTTTGAAAATTGCTCAATTGAGTAGTCCAAAGTTAATTTAAAATATATATGGAGTTTTAAGTAGTGTGATTACTCTTTGAAAATAATTATGACTTTACATCTACTATTAAAAATACACTGATCCTATGGAATGGAATCAATAGACATTCAAAACTTAAAAATGGAGGAGACATGATATAACTAACTAACAAGTACCTGCTTTTGATAGGACATTGAGAACCCTATACATTTATCATTTATGATTAACACGAAAATTAATTGAAGGTACTAAAAGTGGCATATTAATTTTGTTGTGACTTAGATGAAATAACTCTCTTAATTCTTACTGTTAGGAATGGATGGTGGAACCAATTATGAACGGGGAGTAGACGAATATGTCAAAAAGGCTTATGTTACTAAGTCTCAAAAAGGGTAGAAAATGACGTATTTACATTAGAATATGTCATAAACACTTGAAATACATCGATTTGAGTCAAACGCTGTCAAACGGGAGAGGTTTTTGGTATAAAATGACTTACACACGTGAAATATATCGATATGAGTCAATATATCTCGAATAGGGTGGTTCCGAGTCGATATTGGCGTATTTTCACTAGAATTTGGCCCAAACACATCGAATAGGACGATATCAGTCAATATAGGTCAAATGAGATCGATTTTGGGTAGAAAATGATGTATTTACCCTAGAATGTGTCATAAACACTTGAAATACATCGATTTGAGTCAACATCAGTCAAACAAGAGAGGTTTTGAGTATAAAATGACCTAAACACTTCAAATATATTGATATGATTCAATATAGGTCAAATGGGATCAGTTTTGGGTAGAAAGTGACCTATTTATATTAACGTGATTACATCAATGAGTCAATATATGTAGGTCGAATTTGTGATTGGGACCATATATGTTTGAACTATACTTTTCAAATACATTTCGTTTTATATACACTTTAATGAAATGGTAATAAAAATTAGGTATGCAAAGGATTCAACGAGGAGCCCTTCTCCACCCAATAAATTGATGTTGTCCATAACAAACTGGCCAAGTATTGGACAGATAACTTTTTTTAGATTATGTACATTACCTTTTTGTGTATTTTGTAGTTTTTATACACCAAGTTCATTAATTCTGTCGTTGTTTTGATGTCACTTAATGGTTGATTTTATGACCCTATTAGTATATATAAATGAGAGATGGATCATCATGTGTATATATGTATCTTGGTTGACAGAAATTACAAATGTAATATAGTAGGTTTTGAATTTGAAATTTGGGCGTAGTAGGGATCAAATTAAAGCATACCAAAAAAAAAAAACCATTTATATGCAGCGAGTGTCCCCAAGACCCGCCGCTTATTCCTCTATTATAGTACCTTTTTTCAATCTGACAAGATTAATATGCGGCGGTTCTAGGCTAAGTGCCGCATATTAATGATTAATATGCGGCGTCACTTAGCCTAGAACCGCTGCATATTAATCATTAAAATGCAGCGTATTTTTTACGCTGCAAATTAAATAGATTAATTTGATGCTATCCCAATTGTTGCTAGCCTTTTGACGCCGCATATGGTACTAAAAACCCCGCCACATATTGATGATTTTCTACTAGTGCCCCTTCTAGGTATTCATGCTTTGAAATAAACCTAAACTTGTATTTATTGAAAATCTAGAATTCTGCAAGCATTATACTTCCTTTGATAAATTGATCTTTTCTTTATTGTTGGTGTTATTGAAAAATTATGAATTGAAAAGCCATGAATCGATCTACAAATTGAGTTATTTATGGATTGTTCGAGATCCACTTTTTTTTATGAGAAGTTTTGTGATTTCAGCTTTATGCATGTACAATCTTTGTAATTGCATGGACCAGATAGGATTCTAGAAGACTAGGAATACCTATAATTAACTAAGACACTGAATAATTAATTAAGCAAAAAAAATGAATTTTTTTATTTATAAGATTTTCTTTAAAAAAAATTGAAAAATAAGCTACCTTAGAAAGTGATTTGAAAAATAAGCTAATTTATGTTCGGATCAAAAACATTGTCCGAGGCAACGTTTTGCATGAAGCTAGAATTATGGGGTTAAACTAGGTCATAATCAAATACGTATTAAATATTACACAAAACACAACTTCCCATCAATTGTCAAATTCATCACCAACATTAAAACGTCAAGTTTTCAACACATATTCAAATAATAAGCATCGAAATAAACACAAATCGAAGAAAAGCCATAACTAGAAATTACATACCAAAATGTAGAATGCTTGAAATTCAGTTTTAGTTGTAAACATAACAAATTATAATATAAAATAACATAATGAAAAATGAAATAATACCTAAGACTTCGGACCCAGAGTTTGCTCTTTGAAAATGATTTCCAAATGAGGATACGAGCTCTAAGTTTGAGTTTGCTGGGTCCACTCTAGATGGTGTGCAAATGGGGCCTATCGAGATGTGTAAACCAATGACGAAGACTGACCTTGAGTGTAACGCTGACTGAGCATCTCGATAGTAAGGGTCTCTAGCCTAGTCAAGGGTGTGGAGGGGGTGGATGCGTTGCAACTTGTCTGTAATTGATACGGCCAAAGTCGGTAAGGCTGCCATATCCTCTCCATGATGTCTTGGACGAGGCCGTACACGTGATTTTCCATGGGAGGACACATGGCTCAGGAATCATGAATGTAGTCACGAATATGTAGCAGCTCCTTAGTCTACATGATAAAAGAAGGAATACAATTAAAGTTAGTTGTGTATTATATATAAATGAACAAGTAAACTAGCTAGAATTTTTACCACAATGTGTAACGGCACTGCTGCATCAGAGAAAAGTGACATAGGTGGCTGAAAAAAAGGGATAATGAACTGCCTAATTATATGTCGATACCATACCAAGTATGGATCGAAGTAGTCCATAACTCCCTCGAACGGATCAACTTGGACTATATACTATATGCGCCTATCAAACGCGTCAATAAACTATCGGTGTTGGTACGTCCAAACGACTCCAGCCTTCCAACGTTGGTCCACCTTGTGTAATTCCTCGGTCGTGTCAACTAGAGGTGGTATGACCTGACGTAATCCATACTGTCGCATCACTCGCGTCGGCAAATGGACCTCAACACACTCAAAACATATGAGCAGCGAAACGACAAGCTACTCGTCCTCCTCACCCTCGTCCTCAGGATATGGATCCCATATCATCTATTCATAAATGACATAAAAACACTAGATATTGAAAAAAAAAATACGTAGAACACATATATGAATTAGAGAAGAGTTCGAATATTACCTACTCATCCGTCATCCTATCTAATAAATCTCGCAAAGAGTTCACCCCAATCGCGAGGTGAACGCGAGTAATATGATCGACCAACCATCTGGTTCTGTAAGGCTCTCCATCGCGACCCAGTTAGACGAATATGTGGACCTCTTGTCCCTCCTGAGCTTGTCTACGTCATGTAGGTATGGCTGGATGACAAACGGTGAGATGCTCCCATGCCCAAAGCTGTACAAGTGAAATAAATGGAATAATTTAGTTGTATATTTTTGTTGCCATAACATGAATGAAAATTAGAATATAAGTACCTGAAGAATGACTAGTGGCCTGGCTATTTCAACTGTTGCCCGATCCCGTCTCACTCAAAAAGCACTGCACATCATTCAGTATAGATAGGACAAAGCCGCGCTGCCCCCGTTATAACTAGCTACACTATCCCAGGGCTGGTCGAATAGGTGCAAGTAGATAAGTTGGACCTCGTTCCCTGAATTATCAGTGAAGAGGACATAAGAAACGAGTACCCAACAGTACATTCGAGCATACCTCAAAAAGTCCATATTAGTGGCATCCGCAGACTAAAAATGGGCAAAAGTAGCAGACAGCCAACTAAATCTCACAGTGGACCCCACCATAGCACCCTCAATTGGGGAAACTCCAAATAAACTTAGGATCATCAGGGCGAATGGTGTGGGGCTAGGTCCAAATACAGCCCTACCTGTCACTAGTAGTCGTGTCAGAATACACACATCACATAAGGTGATTGTGGCCTCTCTAAATGGTAGGTGGAAGGTCTGAGTCTCCTGCCTCCACCTCTCAACTAGGGTTGTGACAAGCCCACAATCTATGCACAATGACCGCAACCAATGAATCCCGTAAAGGCCTACTCGTCTAACATAATGAATCTAACGCTCTGCTCAAGGGAGTGGTGGTGAGTGGTAAGCACCACTGCAGAATCTAATGCTCCCGTCCATAGCGTTTGAGAACGATGCATCTGTTATGGGCTCTCCAATAGGTAGGTGGAAGGTGTGATTCTCTTGCCTCCACCTGTCAACTAAGGTTGTGACAAGCCCACAATCTATGCGCAATGATCACAACCGATGAATCCAATAAAGGCTTGCTCATTTAACATAACGGAGAAATCTCTCATCAACGGGCCACTCAAGGGAGTGATGGCGAGTGGTAAGCACCGCCGTAGAATCTAACTCTCCTGTCCATAGCATTTGAGAATGATGCATCTGTTAAAGGCTCTCTAACAGGTAGGTGGAATGTGTGAGTCTCCTGCCTCCACCTCTCAACTAAGGTTGTGACAAGCCCACGATCTATGTGCAACGACCGCAACAGATGAATCCCGTAAAGGCCTGCTCGTCTATCATAACGGAGAACTCTCTCATCAACGGGCCACTCAAGGGAGTGGTGGCGAGTGGTAAGCATCGCCGCAGAAGTTAATGCTCCCGTCCATAGCGTTTGAGAACAATGCGTCTGTTATAGGCTCAAAGCAGAATTGTCTACTTGTCTTTGATCCATATCCTGTTCGTCTAAATAAGCATCAAAATAAACAATATATTTTTACATAAATGTAATAAGAAAATAAATATAAAACTGGAAATTTTTACATAAAAGTAATAAGAAAATAAATATAATAAAAACCGATAGAAATGTTGATAACATAACAAAACCCTAGTAAATTAGGGCTAAAGGTTACATAAACAAAATAAAAACCCTTAACATTATACTAGGGCCCGTCTCTGCGGACAACTTCTTCTATTATGTCCAGCAACATGATAAACGCTGCATGTGACTCCTCGATCTGTGTTGTCGTCCATTTAATTTCTTAACCTCTTTGATGGTGAATGACCCTTAGCTCGAATTGGACTCTCGTCAATAATGAGTTGTGGTCTTGTGAACGGTCTCCACACTATATCATCAAGCAGTGGATGAAATTGGGGCTCGTACGTGCGCAGGTATGTTATACGATGGAAATGTTGGTCAACGAACAGTGCCTCAGAAAGGTGGAATTCACGACACACATCTAACACATGCAAACATGGGTAGTGATATACTTGGAATTTGTTGCACGTGCATGTACCGTCAGCAAAACGTACCATGTAATGTCCCCCCCCCCCCCCCCCCCCCTACATGTCACCTTTTCTCCTCGGCCACTTGTCACTTTGTATATGCCGCTCCTAATGTCGAACGACTCCATAGTGTGAAATCTGGCCTTACTTTCGTTACGTTCAATGTTTTGTTGTACGTAATGAGTGTAGGGCTAGTTTGCTGCAACTCATTCCGTACCCATCTCTTGTTTATGAACAAACCATTTGTTCACTTTGTAGAACGTAAGCTCTACTGTTGCTGAAACTAGCAGAAATCTTGCACCCTTTACAACTCCATTAAATACTTTTGCTATGTTCATCGTCGCATATCCATATCTATGACCTCCATTGTAAGCAAGTGACCCCTTATCGATTCCCATGTCATGGATGTATTCAACCGCATCAGTAGACACTTGAGCGATTTGTCTAATGGCTTTGTCGACCTTTGATGTTTTCCACTGGAACACAACTCTAATGAATGCTTTTTTTACTAAGGCATTCTTCACGTGAGTGTTCAAATTTGAAGCAACATGACGAATGCAAAACCGGTGAAATGTGTCTGGAGGCGTCCAACCACTATATACGTCATTCATGGATTAAATAATACCTCGGTGACGATCAGATAGCACACATAGCCCTCTTCTGTTTGAGATAAGATGTCTGATGCATGCCATGAACTAGCTCCAAATCTCCCCATTCTCATCCTCTATGAGAGCAAAAGCAAGGGGGAATAGTTGATTATTCCCATCAACACCTATTGCTATAAGTATTTTTCTCATGTATTTTCCATACAAATGTGTACCATTAATAACAATGAGAAGAAGTGCGTGTTTGAACCCTTCTATGCACGGTTTAAATGCCCAAAAAACTGCTGGAACACCTTATACCTGGGACTCTCTAATTTATAGCACCACTCCACGGCCATCCTAGGATGAATATCCATTAGTGCCTGCATAATATGAGGCAACCGTTCATAAGAAGATTCCATAAATATCTGCTATTGCGACTTGCTTACCATACCAAGCTTTCAAATATGGTACGTTGTGGTGGAATCTTCCACGCACCATCTTTATAATTACGACCACATTTAATGTGGGATCATCTTTGACATAATCCTTGATGAAGTTAAGTGACGCACTCAAATGTCAAAGTCCTTGATTCTGTGTACCACTAACACAGGATGAAGCATGTGGACCTTTATAGGTTGTTATGGCCCAAAATAAAAGTAAATTGCTCTTCTGCCTAGCATGTAGTCTCCACCCACACTTATTACAACAAAAGAGCTCCAACGCACTAGTGTTTGATGTTCGACATCAGTACAATGTATTTGACCTAAGGCTATATATCTTGACAGTTTCAACGAGATCTCTCTTACTAGGGAACTCCATCCCCTTCACGAATTCACTATCAACACCGTATTCTAGGCCGCCCATCGTCCAACCATCACCCTCTTCATATTCTAACATATCATTGTAATATGGAATGGTTGTATCAACGTCAAGTTTGTTGGCCCCTAAACTAGTTCCTACTTCTAGCTCTAGGTTCAAAAGACCATAATCTTCTTCATCTACATCAACTGGCTCTCCTTCTTCCACCTCTTCTTCCGCCTTCGCCTTCTCGTCCACTTCCTCTTCCTTTACCCCTTCCTCACATTGTCCAGTCTCTTCTCCATAAAGATAATTCCCAAACCCATCTCTAAGAAGTGTGCTATTTAATGGAGTCACACTAGGAGTAGCTAGTTCTGAGTTCTCATCATGAGGCATTTGACTTATGGATGGAATGATTGGAAATGACTAATGTTAAGATAATATGTCCATTAATCTAGTATATGAGGAAGGTAAAGGTACTTGCTCCACATATATTTCAATGCCAGATTGTGGATAATTTTAAATGCATATCCACAATACTTTAACAGAGTAGTCATCTGTGAGTGGCAATGTCATACATGTCAATGGACCAGTGTGGTTTCATTCTCAATTTTAGTTCCATCAACCGGCTATCAAACCCACAAAAAATGAATATCATATCAACAATATCAAAGAAGCCATTTTCAACACTAACCACATTAGGTCTATATTATCCACCATAATATCCAATTGTGTTATCTTATTCTATCAATACTCCACCCCATCGACATAACAAGGGAAAAAAATTAGTATTCATGATGCCTACAACACAGAAAACTCTTCAGTGATATTCAATAATATGTCTATTACACTATAAAATAAACTAACCTAAACTCATAACCTAAATTCATTAACTAATCTAAATTCATAACCTAACCTAAATTAATAAAATAACCTAAATTAAATAACTAATCTAAATTAATTAACCTAAACTAATAAACTAACCTAATCTAATAAACTAACCTAAACAAATAAAATAACCTAAATTAATTAACTAATCTAATAAACTAACCTTAATTAATAAAATAATCTAATAAACTAACCTAAATTAATAAACTAATAATCTAATAAACTAACCTAAATTAATAAACTAATATTATAAACTAACCTAAATGAATTAACTAATCTAATAATTTAACCTTAATTAATAAACTAATCTAATAAACTAACCTAAATTAATAAACTAACTTAATAAACTAACCTAAACTTTAATAAACTATCCAAAAATCATCATCTAACCTAAATTAATAAACTAATTTAATAAATTAACCTAAATTCATAAACTAACCTAAAATCATCATCTAACCTAAATTAATAAACTAACCTAAAATCATCATCTAACCTAATTTAATAAACTAACCTAAATTATAACCTAACCTAACCTAAATTCATAAACTAACCTAAATACATAAACTAACCTAAACTAACCTAAATTCATATACTAACCTAATTTAGGGTTTACTAACCTAAATTAAAGTTTACTAACATTCATTCATAAACTAATCTAAACTAAAATAATTAACAACAATAAATAAACTAACAAAATATTAACAATAATTAACTGCAACAAATAACAATCATACTTATAATTAACAAAAATAAAAAATAATTAATAACTAAATAAAATAATAAATGAAGTACTTGACAAAAATAAAAAAAAAATTTAAAACCCCTCATACAATTCTAATTCACAAATGTACCCATAATTCATAATATACAAACAATTAAAAAACAAAAACCGAAATTCAAACAAAAAAAAATGAAATTTAAACAAAAAAACAAGAAAAATAATTAACAAAATTCAAAATGTATAACGACCTTACTAAAGGAAAAAAGGGAAGGATTTAAGATGAAAATTGAGCCGAAATTATGTAGATCTAGGTAAACGAGGAAGAAAGGGAGAGAAGAGGGAGGTCGACGGTTTGAACGAAGTGAATGGGGAAGAAGAAGAAAAAGAAAAGAGGAGGAAGAAAGGGAGAAAAAGAAAAAAACAGCGTTTTCATTTAAACCAAAAACGTTGCCTCTAGCAACGTTTTCATTTATAGCAAAAATGTTGTCCGAGACAACGTTTTTCACTAACCTGATTCTCTGTCAAGATTCCTGAAATATTCTAAACAAAAACGTTGCATGAGGCAACGTTTTTGTCTAACCCAGTTTAAACCCAATAATTCCAGCTTCATACAAAATCGTTGCCTTGCATTAGGTAAAATGTTGCCTCGGTTGACGTTTTTAATCCTAACCTAAATTAGCTTATTTTTCAAATTACTTTCTAAGGTAGTTTATTTTCGAATTTTTTTTAAAAAAAAAAAGCTTATAAATAAAAAAAATTCCAAAACAAATCTGGAAATTGGCGGGGCAGGGAAATATTTGGCTGAAGAGGTGAGCTTTGAGTATATCTTTGCTATGTTAGTAGTCATATTGAAATATTTCCATTGAACCTATTTTTATTATGCTTAATTAGTCAGACAAATATTATGCAGAATTGAGAATCTTAAGAAAATATCTTTTCTAGCTCATTCTCTTGGTGGCTTGTTTACTCGATATGTTGTTGTCCTGTACACACCAAATAACTTGGGTGATGGATGTCTGAATGACACTTCAATTACAGGCCTCTCTACAAAGCATGGCTTGATTGCTGGATTGGAGCGTATAAACTTCACTACATTAACTAGTCCTTATATTGGAGTTAGAGGGAGGAAACAGGTCAGTGTTCCATATTAAACAAGCTATTGTTGTTCTACATCTTAGGTCCATTTTTCTATCTGTTGAAAGTTCTGTAATAGCTTGCAAGGCTATAGTGTTTTGCATTATAGAATCAGTTTCATTACTAGGTCGAACTTGAGGCAAGCACGACAATATAAGAAAACCCCTTAGGCTACAGTCCTAGCTTGTCTTTGCCAAACGTTTTACCTTTCATGGTTGGATATTGTCATACCACTTATATCTTTAATTCTAATAATATTACTTCAAAATTTCAAAAGTAATGGACCTTTGAAGATATACCCTAACATTCCAACTAGGTGTTGGTACGAGTGTTAAAGTATCATAGCATTTAGTCTTTTAGAGTTATGAATATGATTATAAAATAGTAGTTCAAAGTAAACTAGTTTAGCAACAAAAGTGAGGAATGTCGAATGCATGGAACAAGTTCTAGTGTGAAGAATCAATAAGGAGATGGAATATGATTAATTATACTCTAGAGGGGGGGGGGGGGGGGGGGTGAATAGAGTATAACCGATTATCGCGTTCAGGGTCTCAAGGCCTTGAACTGACTTTCAAAGGCGGAATATAAGCGTTAAGGCTTATCTTTGAAACTGGACGTCAAAGCCTTGAAATTGGTTTCAAAGGCTTTTACTCAGGCTTTGACTATTCGCTGCTTTGATTGATGAGCGAAGCAAACATAAAACGTAAGCAATGAAGGCAGAAATGAGATGAGACAAAACACAGAGATTTGATACGAAGTTCGGCAACTAATTTGCCTACGTCTCCGCCTAGGGTTGTTCAACCCTTAGGATTTAACTCGCTCTTTTATTACTTCCTTTAGAGATCTAAAGCACCCTAGAAGATCTTAATCCCCATCTTCTACTCCATAGCACCCCAGCTACACTTTAGCATCTCAGATCCTAGTAATAAAAAGCTCTCTCTTTTTCTATACGTTTGAGTATTATGGGTATACTCTTAGTATAACACTCTCTAAAAAGATTTCTTTTAAACGCTCAAGAGATTATACTTTGATTTTCTCTCAATCTAAATACAAGAAAAGTTTATGGAACTAGAGAGAAAATAATGAAGCTTTGTTGATGAGCTTGTGACTGAAATTCACGATTAAAGCTTCTGCTCTTTTCTTTTTGTTTTGTTGTGTCTCACGTTGTCTCTCTTGCTTTCTTCAGCTTCAAAGCTTTGAATATATACTGAACTTGATTTCAGGCCGTTGAAAGGAGGCTCAAAATAGGCTGCTGAAAATCTGATTTGCCTTCAATACTTTCAGCAATATTTCCTCCAATATGGCTGTAGAGAATAATTCATTTTGGCTGTAGAAGATTGATATCATTGAATATATTACAGCAAGAATATTTCCACTTTATTTGCTGCACCTTGAAGCGTCAAAACAGATTTCGTCTTCCATAACCACAATGCTTGAATTTTGGTATTTACCAAAATTATCTTGTACAATCTTCAACATATATGAGCATCACTTATTTGCTGAAAATAAGATATATCTTTGACAGTCAAATCATGTATAAATAAGTTAGGTTAGAGTATAAAATAAGTAAAATAGGGAAAGGATAAAACACAAGATAGGCAATTAGAATATTCTTATCCTTTGACAAAGTGTTTAAACTTTGCTGACTGTTTTGAGACGTGGCTCAAGCTTTTGAAGACGTGGCTCAAGCTTTTGAAGACGTGGCTAAAGCTTTTGAAGACGTGGCTCAAGAGTTATTCTCGTCCTTTGACAGAATGCATAAAGCTTTTGAATTATAGCTTCCATTACTTCCAACACATTGTCAACTCTATGCATTTTGGTTTCCAACAAGTTTTCAACTCTATTTGACTTTGCATTTTGACTTCCATCATTAAACATAAAAACATTAGTAATCAAGGTGGAGTCTTCAATCTCCCCCTTGATGGAAGACAAAACATTATATGCAAACGTCAAAGAATAAAATGCATAAAAAAATATTCTCTCCTTTAAATAGATAATAAATACTCTCCCCCTTTTTGTCTTCCGACAAGGTGGGAAAATATAAATGTTGGATCACAAGAAGACTTGTTCAAAATAACAAAAAGATATAAAACAGTAAAACCTTTAAAGACATGAAAACAAAAAGGCGTTGTTTAAAAAAAAAATCAATCAGTCAAGGCTTTGAAAGCTAAAAATAAAATACGTGGAAAACTTTGAAAACAGCTTCAAGGCCATGAGAATTTTTTAAAACGAATGGAATGAGATTTTAAAAACATTGAAAGCAAAATAAACAGATCCATCTGCAATTTTTGTATCCAAAACATTTCAAAAATCATTTAATAAATATTTGATAATTATCTATAGGATAAGTACCAAACATTTTGATCCAATATTAATATTAAAAAGTGACAGTACGTCAAGACAATGACAAGAGTGTCAAGACTTTGACATACACATGCAAAAAGAAATAAACATATACAACTTACTGAAATAGCTCCCCCTACGAGGATGCTTCCCCATTTAACATTCCAAGCTCAAGACGAATAAAGTTAAATCGTTCTTCGCTCAAAGGCTTGGTGAAAATGTCAGCGAGTTGCAAATCAGTAGAAATAAAAGATATAGATACGTCTCCTTTCTCCACATGATCACGTATGAAGTGATGTCTAACATCAATATGTTTAGTGCGAGAGTGCTGAACTGGATTCTTTGTTATGGAAATTGCACTCGTGTTGTCACACTTAATAGGTATGCCTTTGAAGTCTAACCCAAGGTCTCTTAATTGTTGAGATATCCACAAAATTTGTGAACAACAAGCACTAGCTGCAATGTATTCGGCTTCGGCAGTAGAGAGTGCCACCGAATTTTGTTTCTTTGAATGCCAACTAATGAGAGATGATCCCAAGAATTGACAGCAACCTGAAGTACTCTTTCTATCTACTTTATAACCTGCAAAATCAGCATCTGAATATCCAACAAGTTCAAAGTTACTATTACAAGGGTACCAAAGACCGAAATCCTTTGTCCCATTGAGATAGCGTAAAATCCTTTTAATTGCACTCAAATGAGATTCTTTGGGGTTAGCTTGAAAACGAGCACACATACACACACTAAACATAATATCTGGCCTACTTGCCGTGAGATAGAGAAGAGATCCAATCATACCTCGATATTCCTTTTGATTTACTAACTTACCATTTTCATCTTGATCTAAAAGTAATGACGAACTCATAGGAGTCTTAGCCTCTTTAGATTGAGTCATATTGTACTTCTTAAGGAGATCTCTTGCGTATTTGCTTTGATTTATAAATATACCTCCTTTCTCTTGTTTAACTTGCAATCCAAGGAAGAAGTTCAACTCACCCATTAAACTCATCTCAAATTCCCTACACATAATCTCAGAAAATTCTTTGCAAAGGGAATCGTTAGTAGCACCGAAAAGAATATCATCAACATAAACTTGAACTATTAATAAATCTTTACCTTTCGTTTTCACAAAAAGAGTTTTGTCAATCAAACCTCTTTTGAAATTATTTTCTAAAAGATATTTTGAAAGACACTCATACCAAGCCCTTGGAGCTTGTTTCAAACCATAGAGCGCTTTGTCAAGTTTAAAAACATGATTTGGAAATTTCTCATTTTCGAAACCGGGGGGTTGAGCAACATATACTTCTTCTTGTAAATAACCATTTAAGAATGCACATTTAACATCCATTTGAAATAATTTAATTCGCATAAAGGAAGCAAAGGCAAGGAGCATTCGAATAGCCTCCATTCTAGCCACGGGAGCGAATGTCTCTTCATAATCTATCCCTTCTTCTTGATTATAACCTTGGGCTACTAATCTTGCTTTGTTCCTCACTATTTTTCCATTTTCATCAAGCTTATTTCTGAACACCCACCTTGTTCCAATAATTGAATGATCCTTTGGTCTTGGTGTGAGTGTCCACACTTTATTTCTTTCGAACTCATTTAGCTCACTTTGCATAGCTAAAATCCAATCGGGCTCTTGAAGTGCTTCATTGATATTCTTCGGTTCTACAAGAGAAACAAAAGCGTGAAATGCACACAAATTTTTAACATTAGAGCGTGTTTGTACACCAGCTTTTGGATCCGAAATTATATTGTTTGTTGGATGAGATGAGGAGTATTTGAACTTTCGTGGCAGCATCAAAGGAACTGATGTAGTTTCCTGAAGTATCCTTTCAAGGCCTTGAGATGGGTCTGAAGGCCCTGGAGTGGCTTCTGGTATAATATTGTTCGTCTGCTCAAGACTTTGAGATGGAGTTTCAAGATCTTGAGGCTGCTGGTTAAGACTTTGATCTAATTCATCTGCGTCTAAAATTGGCTCTTGCATATTCTGGGCAGATTTCTCTATTTCATTATCTGACGAACTTTCTTCTCCTTCTGTCTCAAATGAATATCCTTCATGCTTATTCAAGTTTAAACCTGTAAAACCATCACTCAAGATACCGTTCTCGGTTTCATCAAAGATCACATGTATACTTTCTTCAACAACTTTAGTACGCTTATTGAAAACTCTATAAGCTTTAGAATTCAAGGAGTAACCTAACAGAATTGCTTCATCACTACGTGCATCAAATTTACCAAGGTTATCTTTGCCATTATTATGAACAAAGCACATACATCCAAAAGGTTTGAAATAGGAAATATTAGGCTTTTTACCTTTAAACAATTCATAAGGAGTTTTCTTTAAAAAAGGGCGAATCAAACAACGATTTAAAATATAGTTTGCTGTATTAACAACTTCTGCCCAAAAGTATTTTGGCAAATCATTTTCCAAAAGCATTGTCCTAGACATATCCTCAAGAGTGCGGTTCTTTCATTCCACAACTCCATTTTGTTGAGGTGTCCTAGGAGCTGAAAAATTGTGAGAAATACCATATTTAGCACAAAAGCTGTCAAACTTTAGTTGATCAAATTCTCTACCATGATCGCTTCTCACAGCAACTATGGGTAGGTTTTTTAATGTTTGTAATTCTTTACAAATTTTTGAAAACTCTAGTAAAGCCTCTGATTTTTCACGCAAAAATGTAATCCAAGTAAAACGGGAAAAATCATCAACAACAACAAGGATGTATTGTTTACCTTTAGGTGATTTAACACGCATAGGACCACATAAATCTATGTGTAGAAGCTCTATTGGGCGAGAGGTACTTACAACCTTTTTGGCTTTGAAGGATCCTTTTGTTTGTTTACCCCTTGCACATGCTTTGCAAAGCTCTTTTTCTTTGAAATCTAACTTTGGTAGTCCACGTACTAAGTCCTTTGAGAAAAGCTTCTTCATGGTATGCATATTAATATGACCTAACCTTCTGTGCCAAAGCCTTGAGTCGCTGGTCAAGGCCTTAAGACATTTTAAGCTAGTACTTGCAACTTGGTTAGTATGAAAAGCATAAACATTATTGCAACGAGGAGCAATTAAAATAATTTTACCGTCCACCTTTCTTTGTACCTCGCATTTTTCTTCATCAAAGATGACTTTATTACCTTTATCGCATAATTGAGAGATGCTAAGCAAGTTGTATTTAAGACCTTCAACTAGGTACACATCATCAATGGTGTTTGATGCATTATCTCCAACTTTTCCAATACCAATTATTCTACACTTTCCTTTATCACCAAGTGTAATTGTTCCAGCAGATTGCTCTTTGATCATTGAAAATAAAGAGGACTTCCCACTCATGTGCCGTGAGCATCCACTATATAGAATCCACTTATAATCTTTGCTCTTGGTGATTTCCTACAAAAGAACAAAACATCAAACCTTTCGACTAGACCAAATTGCAAATTTAGATTCATAATCGGGATGGACCATGTTAGGTGGTCTAGTCCCTTTAGGAACCCATACTTGCTTGATCTGGTCTCGAAGAACAATAGGAAATGAATTTTTAAGAATTTGAGGGTCATTCCTACGAAAAGGACAAGTTAGCTTAGTATGACCCTTTTTACAACAGTAAAAACATGTAGGTGTTCGCCAATTATCCTTTGCTTTTACAAACGTGGTCATGGTTTTATTTGGAAAATTTTTGTTGTAACCAAGACCGCTTTTATTCAAGGATGATTGGTGCTCACCTAGCATTTTTTTAAGAGTAGATTCGGAGTGAGCAAATCTAACCAAGGAATTATGTTGCTCTCTACACTTCCCAGCCAGTAGCTTCTTTTCCTTCTCCAAGTTATCATTACAATAACTCAAAGAGGCGAGCTTTCGTTTTAAAACAGTGTTTTCAGTTTTCAAGGTCTTGACCTGGGTGTCAAAGGATGACTCCGAGGCTTGAACCCTGAGTTTAAAAGCTGACTGAGAGGCTTTGAGATCAGTTAGTTCCTTAGCGAGACTTTCAGAAATACTTACCTGTTGGTTTAGCTTCTCCTTAAGAATCTTGGATTCAAGAATCAAACTCTCTTCATTTATAATCATATTTTGCAAGAATTCGGACAGAACATCAATTGGACTTGAGATTAAATTTTTCACCATTACCTCAAGATGTTCTTTCTTTGCATCATCATGATTAGCCATAAGACATAGGTTTGCTTGTTCATCTTCTGAGTCACTAGATGAATCTGAATCACTCCATGAAGCAACCATAGCTTTCTTCTTATAATCCTTTTTGAGGAAAGGCTTCTTCTTTCGTTGAGGGCAATCTTTCACTAAGTGATCTGTTTCACCACACTCATAGCATGTTAGTGTATTAACTTTATTCATTGAGTTGGATGACTTACCCTTATATTTATTTGAATGATAGTCTCTGCCTCTTGAGTAATTCTTCTTCATTTTCAGAATCTTGGCAAGACTTCTAGCGATAAGAGCAAATGGATCTTCATCATTACTATCATCACTATCTTCATTGTCCATTGTAGCTTCTTCTTTCTTTGCTTTGAGTGCTAAATTTTTGGTTGAAGATGCTGGTTCACCATCTTCTTCATTAAGAGACATCTCATGTGTGATCAATTTTCCAAGAAGATCATCCAAAGGCAAGGTTCTCAAATTTTGAGCTTCTTCTATCGCGGTTACCTTTGGACCCCACTTTGATTTTGGAAGGCACCGTAGAATCTTTCTCACCTTTTCTTCATTTGTGAATACCTTACCAAGAGAATCCAGATTGTTCACTATTTGGGTAAATCTTGTGAACATCTCTTTCACGGTTTCATTAGGCGTTATTTTGAACAACTCATATTGCCGAAGGAAGATGCTTATCTTGCTCTCTTTGACTTGACTCGTTCCTTCATATGTGACCACCAATTTATCCCATATCTCTTTAGCACTTTTGCATGAAGAAACTCTATTGAATTCATTTGCATCTAAACCACAATAGAGAAGGTTCATGGCTCGATAGTTTTTAGCAACACTTTCCAAATCTGATTGCGTAAAATCATCATCTTCTTTAGGAACCATTGTGCCGCTTTCATTAGTCTTCATTGGCACCCTAGGACCTTTCTTGATAATGTCCCAGAGTTCCAAATCTTGATCAATAACAAACATTTGCATCAATGAACGCCAATGGGCAAAATTATTACCACAAAATAGAGGAGGGCGATTGGTAGACCTTCCTTGAGCAAAACCACCATCACCTATTGAATTCATTTTTCCTCACAGATGATTAAATCTTTTCCTTGTGAGTCTAGCTCTGATACTAATTGAAGAATCAATAAGGAGATGGAATATGATTAATTATACTCTAGAGGGGGGGTGAATAGAGTATAACCGATTATCGCGTTCAGGGTCTCAAGGCCTTGAACTGACTTTCAAAGGCGGAATATAAGCGTTAAGGCTTATCTTTGAAACTGGACGTCAAAGCCTTGAAATTGGTTTCAAAGGCTTTTACTCAGGCTTTGACTGTTCGCTGCTTTGATTGATGAGCGAAGCAAACATAAAACGTAAGCAATGAAGGCAGAAATGAGATGAGACAAAACACAGAGATTTGATACGAAGTTCGGCAACTAATTTGCCTACGTCTCCGCCTAGGGTTGTTCAACCCTTAGGATTTAACTCGCTCTTTTATTACTTCCTTTAGAGATCTAAAGCACCCTAGAAGATCTTAATCCCCATCTTCTACTCCATAGCACCCCAGCTACACTTTAGCATCTCAGATCCTAGTAATAAAAAGCTCTCTCTTATTCTATACGTTTGAGTATTATGGGTATACTCTTAGTATAACACTCTCTAAAAAGATTTCTTTTAAACGCTCAAGAGATTATACTTTGATTTTCTCTCAATCTAAATACAAGAAAAGTTTATGGAACTAGAGAGAAAATAATGAAGCTTTGTTGATGAGCTTGTGACTGAAATTCACGATTAAAGCTTCTGCTCTTTTCTTTTTGTTTTGTTGTGTCTCACGTTGTCTCTCTTGCTTTCTTCAGCTTCAAAGCTTTGAATATATACTGAACTTGATTTCAGGCCGTTGAAAGGAGGCTCAAAATAGGCTGCTGAAAATCTGATTTGCCTTCAATACTTTCAGCAATATTTCCTCCAATATGGCTGTAGAGAATAATTCATTTTGGCTGTAGAAGATTGATATCATTGAATATATTACAGCAAGAATATTTCCACTTTATTTGCTGCACCTTGAAGCTTCAAAACAGATTTCGTCTTCCATAACCACAATGCTTGAATTTTGGTATTTACCAAAATTATCTTGAACAATCTTCAACATATATGAGCATCACTTATTTGCTGAAAATAAGATATATCTTTGACAGTCAAATCATGTATAAATAAGTTAGGTTAGAGTATAAAATAAGTGAAATAGGGAAAGGATAAAACACAAGATAGGCAATTAGAATATTCTTATCCTTTGACAAAGTGTTTAAACTTTGCTGACTGTTTTGAGACGTGGCTCAAGCTTTTGAAGACGTGGCTCAAGAGTTATTCTCGTCCTTTGACAGAATGCATAAAGCTTTTGCATTATAGCTTTCATTACTTCCAACACATTGTCAACTCTATGCATTTTGGTTTCCAACAAGTTTTCAACTCTATTTGACTTTGCGTTTTGACTTCCATCATTAAACATAAAAACATTAGTAATCAAGGTGGAGTCTTCATAGTGCTCTAGAGTTATGAACTTGATTATATAATAGTGATTCAAAGTAAACTAGTTCCTGTTATATACTAGTTGAGAGATTTGTGTTCAGACGGATGGATGGAAGCATATACTGCTTTGACTTTTGATTATAATCATACATATCAGGTGAAGATTAAATGGGATAACACTTCAACCAATTTTTTGATTAGCTAATTGATATGCGGGTGTATGTGATTATGTCCTCATTGTGTAAGAGATAAATAGCACATACATTTATAATTTTATCTACAAAATTGATTAGTTTGTGCTGATGTCCTCTATACTATATGAAAGCTGATATCATCTGTACAATGCATGAGAAAGGTGATGTCCTCTGTATAATAGATGAATCTAGTATTCCATATTACCAAAGCTGATGTCCTCTGTACAATATGAATAGCCATATGATCTGCTCATGGAAACTTTGAAACAGTAGTAGTCTTTGTGCAGAATGTGAGTTTCATAAAATCTGTACAATATGAAAAGCCAACTCAAAGGCTAGTGTATGAATTTCATAGAAATTAGAAGCATGTCTATGGGCTCTACTCACAGTGACTGTCATGTCTGGCACTAATGAAACAAACGGTACAGTCAATATGTGTTGTTAGATACTCGTATATTATATTGGTCGTGTATCCTTGGTGCTCCAAAGTTCACCGCTTAATATAATCTTTCTCATGCATTGTTACAATTTACAAAAATTTGTGGTCTTATTCTAATTTTCCATTTTTATCTCTTTTTTTAAGACATTTGACCCCCATATTTTATAATAGCATGTAATTTGTGAAATACGTAGTGTTTGTTTTGAAATTTTGGAACACTTATGCACCTGACCTTATCCATCTTCTCCCTTACCTCCATGGCACTCCCAGATGTTCTTTTAATCACATAATCTGTAACTAAAGAAAGTTTTACAGATAGATAACAAGTGGTATAAGATAAAGAAACCATGCATTGTCCTGTTTTGTGTACTGCTTCCTGTTTTTTTTTTTTTTAATGCTATTTACTACCTCTTAGAAGAGCATTTGTCATAACCCCATGGGTCTGGCCCTCTTGTTCTTGGGAGATCTTGGATATTTTAGTAGTCTAAGAACTAATTGATATCTTACAAATAAATGATTATAGTTCTCATTGATGATGAAACCAAATAAGAAATTGTTTCTCGCTTGCTATCAATGATGATAGTTCTCATTCTGAATTTGATTTGTATATAAATTAGATGGATGAATATCGAGTTTCATAGCCAAAATGTAATCCCAATCAAGTTATTGATTATGTAGGTCCAAGTATTTGCAGCTTTGCTTTTTTACATTGCACTACATACTCACTTACAATTTTCATATGGTATCTCCATCCTTCTTGTGTATGTCTGTGTGCATGCATGAGTTTCTCCATAGTTAAGATTGCTTGATGTGAATCTAGGTATTGAAACCTTAATCCACACAAAGGGATGAAAATAGATATCCAGCCCTCTAAAGCTAAGTACCAAAGGTTTAAAATCTAGGGCGAAAGTTTGAGAATTAATTAAAGCAAAGCACCCTCAATTCCTACACTTCCTCATGTGAATCTAAAACTTTAAGCATCAATTCACAACTCTTTGTTACACCCAAAGAAAAACAACAAACTCTCTAAGTTTATTGAAGAATACAAAGAAAAGAATCTCCAAATCTGATTTTTTCCAAGCTTTGGTGCACATCTATTTATACCCATAGCTTGAGAGTTTCAATCATATTATGACTAGGCCTCCTACTTCTAAAAGTACTCCTAATAACCAATAGGATAATGCCACCTATTTATTATATAATCCTACCAAAACTCTAATACAATCTTATCTTAATTAGAATTCTATCCTACCTAAAAAGATAAAATTACAAATTAACTACTCTAAACCTATTTTATTTAAAGTACAACACTAAATATCCAATCACATGTGTGTAGCCACGTCCATACCCTTGCCATGTCACTTAAGTTGTAATAAAGCATCGACAAGATGTAATAAGCACCGTTCAATGTAACAAGCACCTCCCCTTGTCTTAAAAATTTTCCTCCTTGGTCAAAATTTTCAATCTTCGAAAATTAGTCCAAGATTTTAGCTTTTGATCAAGGCCTTCCATCAATCATCACCTCCATGGCTTCCACACATTATATAATCATAAAACCTGAAAAAGGAAAGTTCAAAAACACACCTATGCCTAAAATGAGTAAAACCCTATCAAATGAAATGGGAGAAAACTCATAGGCAAAACCAACTTATTCCCCATGTCCACAAATCCTCATTCACAATTGCATGTTATCATGTACATGCAAATGTTCCCCTTTGATGCACCTAGAAGATTTGTGTCTCCATAAGCCAACAACTCTCCCATTGTAGCATCCTTCTTTGAAGCTTCAATCAATCCTTCGATGTTGACATCCTCTATCATATCATCCTCCTCTTCTTCAAAAGATTTTGTCCTCAAACCTCGAAGTTGATCATCAGGCACATAAGTTGCTAAGTCGCCTATATTGAATGTGGCATGAACTCCATAATCTCCAGGCAACTCAAGCTTATATGCATTATCACCCACCTTACTGATGATTTTTAATGGACCATCACACCTAGGCATAAGCTTGTTCTTACATTGATTAGGAAATCTTTCCTTCCTCAAGTGCAACCAAACCAAGTCTCCCTCCTTGTAAGTATGTCGAGTCTTATGTTTGTTAGCTCTAGCCTTATAGATATCATTGACTTTCTCAATCCTTGCTCTTACTTGGGCGTGAAGCTTCTGCATATAGTCAACCTTGCAATTCGCATCCTTCTCTAATTCCCTTCCATCCACCAATAACACTCCCTTGCCATTATCTTTGTTGGAACGAGTTTTTGGAGCCATAAAAGGCTTCAAAGCAAATGCTTTGGCTTGTGCATTCTTCCTCACAACATATATGTTTCTCCTCCCATCAAACTTCACAAATCTGTCATATTTCCAAGGTCTTTCCAAGAGAATATGACACGCATACATGGGACAAACATCACAAACCGTCTTTGGAACTCCATGCAAGCGAATGATGTCTCTAAAGTACAAATCTGCAACATTCATTGCATCATCTGTTTTATGGCATGTTGTGAAGTGTGC